>JARLTB010000013.1:6112500-6712500 GCA_030141615.1 Unio pictorum | reverse complement strand
CCATCTACTATTTTTTATCACTATCTCTAGAGTTATCTGTTTATGATCAGACATTTTGAGTTCTAAACTTTTTGCTTGTTTGTATGTTTCATATCCAAAATCAGATACATAAAATTTGTCTATTCTACTAGATCCTTTTATTCCTTGTCTTGTATAGTCATGTGTATATTCAGTTTTTAATAGGTTCAGTTTTCTATACACATCAGTTAATTTATTTGATTTTATCAAGTTACCCATAACTGCCAATGATGTTAGGTCTTTGGTTGTTAATTTTCCGGTGTGGTCTACATTTTCTCCCACCCAATTAAAATCCCCCCCCCCCATAATCAGATGTTCTGCGGTGAAACTATTTAAATAATTATTTAAATTAATTATAAAGTCATGGTGACTTCCCTATGCGCCGGGACATATACATTCATGATATGTAATTTATTAAGTTTTAAATGTATTACTCTTCCCCTTAAGCTATTATCTTCTTTCATTCTTTCCCAATTTTGCCTATTTCTATTTCTAATTATTGTTGCTAGCCCCGCTTTAATGTCATTGTCATTAGCTTCGTTTGTCACAACTATCGCATCCATATTAGATTCTAGTTCGGCTATCATCGTTTTGGTAAGTTTGTTGTGTGTTTCTTGAATTAGTATTATGTCAAACTGTTTTAATTTTATAAGTTGTGCAATTTTGTCCTTATCTATTCCGTTAGTATTGATTGATGTAATATGGAAGTTTTGTTCCTCCATTTTTGATTTCTAGGTGGCTTGTCCTTTCAATATTTATATTTATAATTAAGTATTAATTAAATATTAAATAATTGACATTAAATGGTTGAATTGTGGGGCATTGGCCCCTGGTTCATCAGTTCCCTATTGTCAATTGTCTCCTTAATGTTTGTTGTCTCCGTTGTTTGTTTTGTGTCAATCGTTTCAGTCTGTGAGGATAAGTCTATTTCTAGTTTGTTGTTTTCATCAGATGTTTCAGACAGGTTTTCTTCTTTTTTTTACTCTTGCTTTTCGTTTTTGTTTGTTAGCCATTTTCCTTTGTACTGGCCGCCTTAAGTTTGTAGTGGCTGCTCCGTGATGGTAATGGCTTCTTCACTGGTTGAGGATTCCGATAGGGTCTTATGTTTCCTTTTTCTTTGTACGGGGACCGATGTGGATGTCAAGGGCTTCAGCCCACTTATTTCAGTCTCATTTAATATTGTTTCCATTTCTATTTCCTCAGAACCCTCTTCTATGGGGAGGATCTCATACCTGTTTGTTTTTAGTGGTGTGGACGGTACTATTTTTTTTTTTGGTCTTCTTTGGAGTCTGAAAAATGTTTTCCTCTGTTACCGATGTCACTGTCTCCTCCGTCCTTTTAACCTGTTGTTCTTCTTCTTGTTCATGTTCTGGGTCCAGTTTTTTACCACTCTCTCCTGCCACTTTTGCCGCATACGAGTTGGGGTCTCTCGGTCTTTGTAGCATTGTGCATGTTTTTACTCCATGTCCTAAATAATTACATCTTGGGCAGGGGCTGTCTCGTTCACATCCTTTATACCATGATCTGCTCAGAAAACCCATTGCGTAAAAGTATGGTGGGATCATTTTAGCTTCCTCTGGTGGGACTTTAAGTATCCGTTCTCCATTTTTGATGTGGTCATAGCCATAGCAGTTAGCCTTTTTTTCTTCTGCTATGCGGATTTTATTGACGTACATTAGTTTCTCCAAGATGACGGTGGAGGCTATCTCTAGTGGTAGTCCTGATGTAAATACGTTTACTTTCTTTGGTTCTATATCTCTTACTATTGGGTCAGTCTGTGATATCTTGACCCTCTGTCCCAATATTAGCATTTTCGTTTGCTTTAGCAGCATTCTTTGATCTTTGGGGTATAGGATATATTTATTCTTCCCTCCATACTGTAATGCGTCGATTTCATCCAAATCTACTCTGAGAGTCTTCATTTCGGTAAGGACTTCTGTCTCTGGGTAGTGTATTGATGTTTCCAAAATCAAGGGTCTGGCATCCTTCCATGTGATAAATCACAAGCTTTTGGTTGCCTAGTTCCCCTTCTACTGCCGTATTAAAAAAGTCACTAATTTTGTACTTATACGGCTCCATGTTGTCACGCTGTAAGGTCCAGTCGGTCCTAGAGTCATTTTTTGTACTAGCAATGAGGGTCCTAATAATTGAAACTGTGCAAAAAAGTAAATTTAACAAAAGGGTGCTGAAAAAAAAGTATATCGTACAAAATTGCAAAACAAAGTAAAGTGAATAATAAGGGAAAAATTTGAGTTCAGTAGTATACATGTACTATATATTGGGCCCTTGTGAGTATTGAGCACCACAATTTCTATTACCTTTCCTGTAATGAGAAAATAATCCGATCAGTGTTCACAATTATAATCCTGTGGAGTTCCTAGCAGTTTGCTTGGTGCGTGCCATGCTTATTCTGATTTATCTTTATAGCATTTGTATGGCTTAGTGAGGAGAGAACATACTATATTTATTTATGTGGCTACTATATATTATGTCCAAATTATATGTACAACTTGTGGAAATTTGCTTATTGTCGATATCACGTGACTGTATGACCTAGGTTGAGAGATTTATGTAGTCACGTGACTAAGAATGCAAATAGCCAGATCCGGGACATATTTAAGCAATGATGTACTTCGTCTAGTCTGTCAGCGGATTAAAGGCATAACAAACGCTATTTTGAGAAAATAAATCATATTTCTATCGATTTCAAGCAGGTATATCTCGATGAAAGATCATTCAAGTTTGCTGGGCCGACATGTAAGCGGCTACCCCATGCCGAAATCAAATGGTGTCAGCGAATTCCAACTTTTCTATAGGAAATGCGCTCTAACCCTACACCCCAACATGAATGTCCAACTATCAAAAATGGGGTGGTAAGGGTCAGAGGAAACTCGGACTACTCAGACCAGCATGCTGCTCCTGATATATGATAATTTAATTATATATTGTTGTCGACAACTTATTTTTGTGAATGGGTACTCGTCATTAATTTTCAATGTCTGTTTTGTTTGCTATGGTCAGGTACCCGATTACCCGGGTACCCATTGACAGCCCTAGTGGACAGGCCTGTGGAAGAGTTTGGAGAAACACCCCATTAAGGAAATTCTTAACTTTTGTATGCTTACATGCTAAAAAGTCTTTCTCTGTGCAGCTCCCGCACATCACAGAGAACCCAAATTCATGGAAAAATAAACCATTTTTAAAGATTTTCAAGATTCATTAATTAAACTAAAAAAGACTATCTAACTTGAGACAGGAGAAATACAGCCAAATATAAAAAAATCTACAGACCCCGACTTAAGATCAGTCGGACTACAAAAAGACAAATATAGAAAGGAAAGTGAGACACAGTAAAATAAATATATCTAAACAAAACACCTCACATTACCAAAATTCTAAATTAAATAAAACTAAACGTATGTACTACCTTCAAAAATGATGAACGTGATGACCCAATTAGAGCTAGAAATCACTAAATAAGACAACTGGTCAAATTTGAATGAAACGGCTATCTTAACAAGAAAACAATGTATATATACATATACAGCACACAGACAAATTGTACCAACATTAATAGGCCTACCAGTATCAACACTAACCTCTTAATGCTGAGCGCCTAGCGAGGTATCTCTTAGTACCATTTTTATAAGTCTTTGGTAAGACTCCGATGGAGTGGTATTAAAATAATCTTAACCATACTGCTGTAGCTATTATTCGAATGAAAAGGCTATCCTAACAAGAAAACAATGTATATATATACATATATAGCACACAAAATGTCTGCAGTGTGGCAGTTTATAGTGATGTAAAGCACTGGGACATCATGCCACAGATATGTAGCATGATGTTCCACCCAGTCACATTATCCTGACACCAGGCCTACCAGTATCAACACTAACCTCTTAATGCTGAGCGCCTAGCGAGGTATCTCTTAGTACCATTTTTATAAGTCTTTGGTAAGACTCTGATGGAGTTGAAACCAACGAACTCCTGCATCCGAGGCAAACACTCTATCCGCTAGGACACCAGAGCGGTAATGTTAATAGTAGTAGAAGGAACAGTGGTAAAAAATACTGCTGGTGGTTGTTAAAATAATCTTAACCTTACTGCTGTAGCTACTCTTATGTTGATGTTTCTTTTCTTCGAAAGAATATCACAGACACTGTATCAACAGCGGGTGGCATTGCAAGGACTGTTCCTAACTTCTCCACCACTGATTATGACAGATGACAGTCTCAACAATATACATTTTGCCAATAGCAAGAGTATACATCTGACTGCTGATGAGACAATTAATACTGACGTTATTAACAGTGTCAATGATTCTGACATGCCGATCGACAACTCTTCAGTCCAGTAAGATATATATCCTTTTATTTCATCTTAATTTAATTGATCTAAACATTAGAAACAAATACGTAATAAATGTGCAGCATTTTCACCATAGGTAACCACTAAAAATTTCTTTTTTTCTCCAGCTTGCCACCAGATGTTAGTTCTCATACCTGGACAGCATCCCAAAATACAGAAGTGACATGCACCTTTAACATAGACACCTCCTTCAAAGTCAAGGAAAATAAACAGGAGTGGGTATTTTATTTATAGTCTTCGAGAATTGTATTATGTTGTAATGTAAATTTCCGTTCAATACAATACAATTGAAAATGTATGTAGTTGAGAAATTAATATGATGGTTAGCTGACTAGTGTTCTGGAGAAAATCATAATATATAAGACACTGAATAACACAGTATCCAGAAAGTACCACATGCTCGATTTAAATATTCTTTATTTACAAAATCGAATTTTAATCTCTTTATACAGGTCCATACAGGAACCGACATTACAGCTCAGACTAAACCATGTATGTCAACCAGACTTTCAGATCGCTATTACTGGTTCCAAAGTGTCATGTTGAAAACTTGTGGAGGCTGATGGATATTCATACACTGTCAAGGTTATTAGTAATATTGGTAATTGCCATAATGTCATCATCGTTGTTGGTCATATTTGTAGAGGTGATGGCAGTGGTAGCATTGATATTCGCACATTTTGAATGTTTAATAATCTTTCTTCTAGCGTAAAAGGGCAGGCATAACTAACTTATATATCTTCGATTATTTAAATAATTAAATCTGTTTTAAAGCAACCAAGAGGGGCCCCGAGTGACCGAGTGGTCTAAAGCGCTCTCCGTTACGGATCACTGCCATCTCACCTCCAACTGCATGGGTTTGAGTCTAAGATTCGGCTAATCTAGTTATGTGAGAAAGCTTGCCAGTAGCTTCTCATGGGTCGGTGGTTCTTTCCAGGGTTTCTCTCGGGTTCTTCCTCCACCAATAATACTGGCCGCCATGTATAGTCTATCGTGTGCTTAAAAAGGGCGTTAAACCCTAGTACAACAACAAACAACAAAGTAAATATATGTAAAATGCAGTGCCAAATTAAATCTCTCTCTCTCTCTCTCTCTCTCTCTCTCTCTCTCTCTCTTTTATGTCGAGGATAACAAAAGTGAGCGCAAAAATGTGCACAAGTATGCCAAACCGATCAGCTGTCTCCCCCCCCCCCAATGGCTTGGTTGCCTGTATAATATACCACATTCAACACTTTTAAAAGCAGCGGGAAAAAAAATTGAAATTAACACCAGTGTTAGGTCTTCGAGAAGAGAAACTTACACAAACATCACTATTGTATCTGCATCCAGCCCCATTATCAAAAGATTGCAAAATGTATAGTTGTTTTGAGGGGATAACGATTTGTAATTTATCGGACATGTTAGTCACTACTAAATAATACCAAGAAATATGAAAAGTAATTGTTAATTGGAACTATACAAAGATAATGGACATATTCAGTTATTTAAACCTGGGCAACACTTTTTTTTCTTACTGGGAATATGAATATTTTTAAAAATTTACATTAAATTAAAATTTTGTAAATTAATTGGTGCGAACTGACAAGCACATTGGGTGTGAACTGACCCGCAGCTTGTGTACGAAACCACCAGCACCTTGGATGTAAAACGACCACTTTCCACTGGGTACGAAATGACTTGGGTACAGAACAACCAGGCACCCCAGTTCATATTTATCTTGAGGGATGGGTCAGAGCCAGTTGTTTAAGTTGGAATTCACCGCCACTTGCGGTGACGGCTTTAGTTCGCTGCTTATCAGTGAGTCTTTAATGATGTTACACAGTCATACATAGATCAAATCGATTGGAAAATTATTTTTTTTTAGAATTTTGAGTATTATAATCATGATATTTTAAATCCACTGATTCACAAGGAGAAAATGTAACATTTTTGAAATTGTACATGGTACTTGCCATTCTCAAAGTTAATCATATGGCAACACAGATCTTGTAACCTACATGTCTAATAATCATGTGATATCAACACTAAACCTCCATCACATAGATTACCACATAACATAATTTGTCCAGATTTGGGAGAAGCATCCTGAAGAGGTGTTTCCAATTTAAATAAATCATACCAATCCCCTCATGAAAATATTGCCACCATTACAAAACTTGAATAACCAAAAATGACTTAGCAAAAGCCAATTAACAGAATTTGAGAATAAAGTTACCTAGCTTAAATGACTTTCACTTGATACAAAATAAAATGGCCTGTAGAAAGCTAATGTTTTTTTTACTTTCAGTCAGACTTCTGATGCTGAATGAAATTTATTGCCGACAGATGACATTTAAAATGCATTTAATTTCCTGTTTAAATCAGATGATAGCAGGAAATGATCAACCAGCTGAGTGGATTTACACTACTCATAGTGGACACTTAATCCCCTGCCCCGCTGCCCAAATCCACCAGATTGCTTTGGGCAATCCATAGAACACATATTTGCTTTACATACCTAGTTAACTGTAATCAAATATCTTATAATACAGTTTTGTTGATTAATGTCTTTTGTAAATGGGGTCCATGGAATTTTTTATATTACTTGCTATCTGAATTGGAAAACATTCAGTTTCATGTACAAGAAAATGGCATATCCTTGGATATTTGTTGTAACAAGATAACCGGTGCATGTAGATACACTCCATTGTTAGAACACTTTATTTCAGCTTGATCGCTAAGATTTGGCTAATGCAGTTATGTGAGAAAGTTTGTTAGTAGCATCTCGTGGATCGGTGGTTCTTTCCGAGGGTTTTCTTTGGTTCTTCCTCCACCAGTAATACTGGACACCATGTATAGCCTATTGGGTGCTGAAAAATGGCATTAAACCCTAGAACAACAACAACAAAAGTTGAGCTTTACAGCTGCTACAATTCTTGTGGATGGCTTTACAGATTTCACCAAGTAGACTTTGATTCCTCCAATACTTGGAATGCTCAGGTTCCTCTAGTCACTTTGGTGAACACTGGACACTCCAGATACTGGACAGCGCTATAGCTGAAGATGTGCGAATCCTTATAGTAGATTGCCGACTGACCTGACTTTTCATAATGTAAAGAGCTTTACATGTGGTGAGGTATTTAAACACTGGTATTGTCTATGCCTCGAAGGCATTCGGTTTGTATCATCAAAAGCATTTTGCCCTTGTGGCATAGGATGTACTGAACTCACTATTTTGAAATGCGACACAATATACATAACCAGCCTCGTGTATCGAATGCCAGAAATGAAACTCTAGACTAAGTACAGGAATTTAATAAATAAATAAAATGGGTTTATACAATTCCGTGACATTGGTTTTATTATTTGGTTTTCAAGTTACAGTTATTTTATAATGATTGTCATTTGCATGAAAATTAAGATTAATAGCTTCTTCTGATTGTTTTGCTTTTGTCTCTTTTTAGTTTTTGGGAATTGTCACATTTTGGAAAATAAGTTTTCGGATTAATAATTTAACCCAAAAATTGACCCATGAGAATCCCAGGCTTTAAGTATATACCATCAGATTAATGACTCAGAATTTTCAGGCATATTTGGCATCATAAATATTTATTGACAGTTGTTACGTATATTTGATTTAAGTCATTTATTTTTATTTTAATTGTTTGTTTGTCAGATTCAAATTTGACATTTTAAGTTTAAGATTCGTTCATTGGGAGATATTTTTTAAAAAATGTGGGATGACTTGTACTTTACAAATAAACACCAGATGTTGACCTCATTTCTGACCTGGCTTCAGAGTTGTAAACAAGCTTTTAAAATGATTGGTTAATTCCAAGGACATTATGGAGCTTTGTTATAAACATCTTTCTATTTTTAGTTCTTGAGAGTAAAAATAACTGATTCTCATCTGGGTCATACAGTGTGTATGAGATTTTTTGAACGTAAATTTGTTCTAAATATTCTATAAGATCATGTGACCCTTTCCTTGTTTACATAAAAACAGGTATATAAATGATGTTTTAGAGCGAACTATTTAGTGGAAGTTGGGCTGTTAGAATATTAAGTTGTATTGTTTTGAGTTATTTTAAATTACCTTGTACTGGAAATTATTTCAATTAATTTGGATCAAGAGGATTTATTTTGTTATCTGGAAAATAATTTTGTTCATAGCATTTCATAAGACCAGAACTGTCTTTGTCTTCCATCTTGGATGCTTCACTAAGATTCGAACTTCGAATTATTAGGACATTTTATTACCAGGACTTTTGCAATTTCACTAGTGGATTATATTTTGAATTATTTTTGGATTAATTTTGGAATTGATTCTTAAAACCGTAAGTTTATTTTTCTTTTCTGGAAAATGTTTGTTCTTAATACATTGTTTATTAAGTTTTTACAAGCTTGTTATTTTCACCCTATGTTACTGTTTATTCGAGCCTAAGCATGTAACATAGAAATTGGTGGCCTCGTCCAGGATTGGGATCAATTGGAATTTGGCTAGAAATTTTTTCAGAAAACTTTTGTTTTAAATTTGAATTTCCCTAGTTTTTTGAAAATTTAGTAAATCTTTAGTGAGATTGACAGGCTTGTATTAAAATGACATCTAGAGTAGAAATATTGCTTTCTAATCCTACTCAGGAGCAATTAGATCTTTACAAAAAAGATGAGTTGATTCAACTTTCCAGAAAATATGATCTTTCTGAAGTCAAGGCTTCTTTAACGAAACAAGATATCAAAGAGATTTTGGTCCAATATTTGGTAGAAAAGAATGTTTTGGAAAAAAGTGCTTTGATTTTGGTCAGTAAGTCTGCATCAGACTATGACATTAAAATAAAGAAATTAGAATTAAAATTCAAGATGGAATAAGATTTGAAGAAGCTAGAATTTCAAGAAAGGGAGAAAGAAAGACTACAATATGAAACTTTTGATTTTATTCAGGCACTTTTTCTTTTTTGGTCTAGAAATAACCAGTCAGGATACCTAGGGGGACATAACTCATTATATTCCTGAGAGAAAATATTAAGTTAGAGTGATCTCATATTCTGGATATATTTTGACAGTCACTTTTGTAGATCTTCAAAATTTCATAATCATTTCATTAATAAATGTTCATGAAAGGTAATTGTGTAGATATTTCTCTCTGAAATATTTTATACATTTTTGAAAGAGTTCCCTGTTAATTAGAGATAAAGGATTTAGGGCAATACATTACTCTATGAATGAATTTTAAGTTATTTTTTGTCTGGATATAATAAAATGAATTGACTCTCAATTTCCAACATCTTAATTCCACAGCATGAAGTGAAAGTAACCATTCTTTTATTTCAGATTCTTCTTGACTGCTGATTTCCAAGTCAATCATTACAGCTTTGAAAGGCAATGTTGTGTTTGGAGACATAACTTAGTGTGACCTCCAGGTCATGGAGGAGTAGGCCCTAATGTGCATCTTCTACCAGAGGTTTGATGTGGAACAACAACAGTTATCCAAATTTTAGTTTTCATGGGTGTATAGACTGTTTTAAGAAGGTGTTGTGGAAATGAATTGAGAGCATCACCCTGAATTTTATCATAAGGTGAGGTTTCCCTCCATTTCACAAAATTGATGGGGAGTTGAACAAAAGTTAGTCAGAAGGGGAAACGGCTATAGTTTAATATTTACATAGCACATAGCTATCTGTTTTTTCTTCCTGCTCCACTGTAAAACTCTTATTGAAGTTAAAATCTTCAAAAGATAATTTCCACATGTTCTATAAGCCTCAATCTTAATTGTTTCAGAACGTAATCTGTTTTTGTATGAATATTGTTCTCTACAGACAAGCGCATTTCACTAAGTCAGTCATGGAGAGAATTGCTCAAGCAACAAAGCACCCAACGTTCAACGCTTATGAAGTCCAACTGACATTTATATTTTACAGTAGCGTATGCAACAGCACATTATATAACTACAGGCTTCTATTCCTAAATTAGCTAACTTCCTCATCTGACTCATCTATAAGAAAACGTTAGCACAAAATCCAGTGATTACCTCTCCATGATTGCTGTTTCCCGAATTTACATAACAGTTATTACAAGATGAATCAGTTTCAATGTTTCCCTCTATCATTGATAAGAACAGGCTTTCATCCAAGGGTAATCAGACCTTGGTACTGAAATCATTGCCTGCTTTCAACACTGCTATCTGTATCGAGAAATAACTCTGATAAATTTGTTAACACATTAACCCCATGAAATAAGAGTAGGAAAAACATTTCGGAGACTATTTCTGAATGCATCATAATCCATCAAATTCCTAGCAATTTTCCAGTAGCCTAATGGATAGTTATGTTAAAAATATTGTTTTCCATTGGTTATTTTGCTTGTGCATGAGCAGAAGGGGAAAGTTGGAGTTCTTTTTTTGTGCATAAAGTATGTATCATTTTTGTATGAAAATCACTCGTTGTTCCAAATGCCACCTGATTCTACTTTTTGCACAGGTTCACCTGTCTTTGTGCAGTTCAGACCAGTCTGCCTTAAATATGAGGCCAAAAAGCCTAAAATTGGACCCAAAAATGGATTCTGACCACAGGCAAATTTTAGGGGAACAAAAACAGATCCCAATTAATTAGTTTTCTTTCTCTATTTTGTAGTGCAATTAAAAGGTCCAGACTATTTGGTATAATTGTAGACCTAAATCTGTCTACCTTTCTATAACACCACCCACTTTAGTGTATCATACATGACCTTGACACTAGGGAGCTTGGCAGTAGGCTACTACCTCCTGCCCCATAAATGCAGCAAGAGACCTTCCATCCCAAACAGCTCAACTCAGTCTGATGAGATATATAGCTATGGCACAACAGGTAACTTTTCCAGGTCATAATCCATTGCTTCACATTCTGCTGAATTATAGTAGGTATTTAATTTAAGGTTTTCGCCTTAACACTAACACAAAAAAAAGAGAAACTTAATTTTACATTGCCCATGTTACAAGTATATTGACAGTTCCTCAGTTTACAAAAATGATTTGGTCCATGATACAAGCAAATTAGCAATTACCAAGTATGCAAATATTAATGACATGGTCCATGATACAAGCAAATTAACAATGACCAAGTATGCAAACAGTAATGACATGGTCCATAATACAAGCAATTTAACCATGCAAAACTGACATGGTCCTGGCAGAAACAAATGAACCATTACCTAACATGCAAAAATGACATGATCCCTGATACAAGCAAATTAACAATTACCAAGTATGCAAACATTAATGACATGGTCCATGATACAAGCAAATTAACAATGACCAAGTATGCAAACAGTAATGACATGGTCCATAATACAAGCAATTTAACCATGCAAAAATGACATGGTCCTGATACAAGCTTATTAACAATTACCAAATATACAGACAATAATGACATTGTTCATGGTAGAAACAATTTGACCATTACCAAGTGTACAAACAGTGACATAGTCCATAAAAGATATATAAAAAAATATTTTGAGACAATTAAAATCAATGGATCATTGATTACGTTGCAAGAGTTATCTTTCTTAACTTTTCATTTTGTTTCTAATACTACTACTAAGGCATGTGCCATGAATGCTTTAAAGATTCATGACTAAGGGTGTGGGTTTTAATAGCATTGGATAAACCATGGATGCTTTAAAGATTCATGACTCTAAGGGTGTGGATTTTAATAGCATTGGATAAACCATGGATGCTTTAAAGATTCATTACTCAAAGGGTGTGGGTTTTAATAGCATTGGATAAGCCATGGATGCTTTAAAGATTCATGACTCGAAGGTAATAGCATTGGATAAGCCATGGATGCTTCAAAGATTCAGAAATCTAAGGGTGTGGGTTTTAATAGTATTAGATAAGCCATGGATGCTTTAAAGATTCATGACTCTAAGGGTGTGGGTTAAATAGCATTGGATAAGCCATGGATGCTTTAAAGATTCAGGACTCAAAGGGTGCAGTTTTTAATAGCATTGGATAAGTCTGTGTGGACACTTAATTCCAGGACCCTTAATTTATACCAGTTGCCAATACCTAAAATAGCTTACATATGATGCTGCACTATAAATTTAAAAACAACCAATGGAAAATATATAATTGTTCATTTTTCTTACAGGTGTCGCCTTCATAGATATAGGCACTGACAGACGTTTGATGCTGATAAGACTGTCTTGTTCCCAGGACCTAATCCTGGCTGGCAGGCGAGGTGGGAAAAAAGAAATACTTGAAATGTGACTAACTAATGGAATTGTTGTTAACAACAATAGGTTGGTATATATTTACAATGCAACACTTTCATAAAAAAAGGTTTTGGAAAATCAAAATTCAATCGTGGCATGACTAATTGAGGCAAGAGTTGGAGTGACCCATTGATGTATGTACCAGACATACAGTGTGCTTAAATCATTGAATGCCAAAAGATTACAGGTTCAGATCCTACCATTGAATTCACCTAGGTCAGTTATCATGATGTGATCTTGTGCACAGCACTTTTCACCAATTGCCATGGGACTAAATAAGCTACTGTTGTTGATGTGCTTTATGGTATCAGTCCACACCAAAATCATTCTGGAATGTCCTTATATCACAATTATTTAGTATGGCTGTACACACCTTGAATATGATATCATTGGATTTTCTAATACCTTTTCATGTCCTTGAATTTAGAAAATGAAAACAGGATTTTTTTACTTAATAAAGTGTTTACTGCATGTTACTGGCAGACAGATGATTTTGAAATGGACAGAAAACAAAACACATTAACTGATCAATCATGACCTTTCACTATAAACTTGGTTCTTGCTGCTTTAAGGAAATATGGCTTGAAAGGAATGAATGTGGAGATTTACTTCAAAATGTTGACAAAACTCACTAAAAAAATATACGGCTTTCCATGAAAGAAGTTTCTCCCCCATCTGCTTGTTTTCTTTCATCCTTTAACAAATTGATGCAGTATTTAGTTGTTTTTTTAGTGGTGCTAGTGTTATGCATCATGTCAGTTGGATTATGGCCTTTGTTATTTTTTTTTGACTTGTGGTAACATGAATTAATGGCAGATCCAGCTTTCTTTGATGTACATTTATTTTGTTTTATTCTTTGACCTTACCTATTTTAGACTCATTTTAGCTTATATCTTGATTCTGTGGTACTTGACAATCTGGGTTCTGTCCTTGAATTTTCACTTCACATAAACCTGTATGATCCCTGTTTTGGTGTCTCAGACCACAACTCATTGTATCCCGGTTATTTATCTTGGGGTCTTGATAACTACTAATATCCCTATTAATTTAAGTTGTTTTTTTCCACAACTTGTTATTTCCTTTGGTTACAGTAAAACCGTTCTAACAGTCACCTTTACTCAGCGGCCACCAGTTCTTATTAGCCCTTTTAATTCCCTTTCCAATGTCCTATATAAATTTTTTGTATGTATTGGCTGCCTGCTTTCATTGATCAGTAGCTAGGTGTATCCTGACTAGACAATGGTTTCTCCCTGCCATAAGTCAGCACTAGAGTATATCTACACAAACTGAATATTTGCTTGGGGAGAAAGGCATTGTATAGAAAAAGGATTATTAGGTAAATCAATGTGGAAACATTTCTTATTTTGCTTAAAAGGCATTGTTTAGAAAAAGGATTATTAGGTAAATCAATGTGAACACATTTCTTTTTTTGCTTAAAATGCATTGTTTAGAAAAAGGATTATTAGGTAAATCAATGTGGAAACATTTCTTATTTTGCTTAAAAGGCATTGTTTAGAAAAAGGATTATTAGGTCAATCAATGTGGAAACATTTCTTATTTTGCTTAAACTCATAATACCAGTCATGTTGGCAACATAACACAAGTGTGGCAACATGTGATTTTTTTAAAGCAAGGCAGCGTTTATCATGAAGAGTAGAAGTTCAAAACAGTTTGATGGATGGTGGGTTAAAATTTGTGTTCTTGCAGCAGAAATTGAAGTCATCTTTTCTGCCAAAAATATCTCTAAAGAAACATGTTCATCTTTGAGAACAGATACAAGTTACATTTTGCATTTACATCCATTTTCAAGGGGGTCAAGGTCATTCAATTTTTAAATCTGTCTGAAATCATCATCATGTGAGGCAATGTTGAAACATTTCTTATATTGTGTATACTCCTAACTCCATACATGTCGATACTGTACCTCAAAGGTGCCAATATTTTAACTTCAGCAGCAAGGTAGTTTTTATCATTGGCTAGAGGGTTGCTGGTTGGAGAAAGCAATTGTGTTCTAACAGCAGATTATGGACCTTTTGTGACAGGTATGGTTAAATATCTTCATATCATACATGCAAATTAAAGCTATCTCTAGAGATGATATATGTTATTGGAAAGATATAGAAGTTAAATTCCTTTTTATTAGGTTCAGCAGTCATTCAGTATTTGATTTTCTGATCACAGGCTTCTCACATAAACTAACTGCATTGTAATTGGCATCAGCTGAGCAACTAACTCTGTAACTGATTTTATTTATTACACACTAAGATGATTGTTTATATTTAAAGTTGGTGTGATTTAATTTCTAGCCTGGGTTGGTGTGATTTAATTTCTAACCTGGGTTGGTGTGATTTAATTTCTAGCCTGGGTTGGTGTGATTTAATTTCAAGCCTGGGTTAAAGTGTACAGAATAAACATGGTTAGAAGAGGACACCAAATTCCTTGAAAAATCTAATATTTTATTTTGACCTTAGAAACCTAAAAAGAGTTTTAAAAATCATAAGGAAACTAAATTAATGAAATCCTAAAAAAATTAATAAATATTGATTTGCTCTGCCATAACCCCACAAAAGTGCACATGGTTTTTTGTTCGGTTAACCTAGAAGATAGATGTCTGGTCATTTTAGTTATTTTTGAATTTTTGATTTATCTTTATTTACATTATATTTAGGAACAGACTTAAAGTATACTTTAGCTTTGTGATAAATCGTATGCTCACCATGGCAACAACTTGTAGCTAATGTGTCTTAAACCTCAGAAATATTTTGAAACCTTCAGAAATCCTAAATATTACCTAAAATTTTAAAACTTTTATTGGAAATTAAAAGATTCTAATGCTATATTTCAGAGTTGTCTCCCTTGGCATACTATTTTAGTTAAATTTCAGTCTTATTTACTTGTACAATTGTACTCCCCATATAGCTTTTTAGGAAATGTTTGTTCCTTATGATTGTACTAAGAAATGAGGTTTATTTCTGAGCTTCATCAAATTGTGGAAGTTAAATTTAAGGTCACGTTATTGTTTACCCATACATTCATGTATGCGCAACTCACTAGATTGTGACACTTTAAAAACTGTTCCATTGTTTCAATTTATGTTCAAAACTCTCGTTAATACAATTAAAAGGAATCAATGCGGACTTCCCTATGTTGGCCAACTTTGTAAAAAAGGAAAAGAAATTGGCACACTTATAAGAACCCAACGGAATCAAAGTTATCTTTCTTATATCAGCCGACTTCATTAATATAAAAAGTCAGCTCACTTAAAAGAATCCAAGGTCAGTTTTTGGGGTTGGCTTGCTTTGTAATAAAATAACCTTTGTATTTGATATCCTGCACTAACTTTAAGAAAAGAGTTTTTTTTATTGCTCTCTGGCAGTTGTCTTTATTTATCATCTTGGCTTCTGTTTGTTTGCCATATGTAATCATAATTGATACATACAGGCATTGATATGTGCACGGTAAATAGTAAACACAGGAATAACTTGCTTTGATAATTCTTTTGTTACCTGTGCTGGTAAAAAGATTATGATTTGCATTCACAATGAATGTATTTTCAAATGATTTTTATTTGAAAGATTCTTTTATATAGTTACCCTGGATACAATTACATTATTGTTCATTTGCACTTTATAACACGTGTGAATGGCAGGTGCCTTCTAGCAATTGGGTGATGTACAGAGTTGTGGATATATATCTTTAATAAATTTCACATGAAAAAAAGAATGAATAAATGAGAACAGTGCAAACTTTGTTTCTTTAATTTAATTTTCAAATAAGTGTTTTGATGATCTATATTGTTGTAATGTGTAATGGGGAAGGGCACAAATTAAAAACAAAAACATTTCATTTCTTAAGTCTTGGTACATCTAATTTGATGAAAAATGTTTCACCAAAAATTCTGGCTCAGGAAGAAAATAATTTTATTTAGTCCTGATATAATATATAGTATGGCAGATGCATACAATATAACATTGCTTTCTTTCATTTTTGATGTTATTTTTTCCCTTTTTTCAGATGTAGCATTATTTGTGAAAGGCAATGGAAAACATGGCTCATTCACCATGAATAAACCATCCAAATTGTAGAAGTTTTGTCTTGTAAAAATAGTTTTGTATTTTAATAAAATTTGAATTGTATTACCAATTTCTCTTTATTTTTAATTGTTGTGTTATCCTAAAAAATTTACATCTTTATTTCCACAAAGGTTAGCTAGTATGAATATCATTTCATATTCCTGTATCCCAAGAGTTATTGGTGGCAAGAAAGTATAAATTGGGTGTGTGATGAGTGTAATCTCTGTAAATGTACTACATGCCTGAATTATAGCATGTATGAGCAAGGTATAATGTTACTAATAACCATCTTCTGCAGCTAGTCAGAATTCTTGTCAGATAGGGCAAAATGCCTATGGTCTAGGACCAGAATACAAGCACAAAATATACTGAAAAATATTGATATTCAACTCTCATTAACTGATCTACATTTACAATTTTTGCTGAAAGATCTTGAACAGGTTTCAGTGGAAACTGCATTAAGATCAGGTGCTGAATGCTTAGCTAACTTCTCAATAATATGAATCTGTGAAGCAAAGTAAACATTGGGAAAAAACCCATTAGTTTTCTTGGAAATTGGTCATATACAGTTGCTATAAATAGCAAATAAGAAAAGTCCTTTTAAGCTATTGCTATGCAGCAGTCACCATTTTAAGAATATTCTCAAGTTTATACGAGTGGATTTAAGGAAATGATCATAGAAATGACAAACAAGTTTGTATTGCATTTTATTTTTCAAGTGCCAAAAAAGACACAATTCACATGCAGTTTGGAGTAATGTGTAATTTGCAGGGAGCAATACCTTAAATGGTTGGCATATATGCAATGATTTTTCTGTGGGATCCATATAAGAGTCAGAGCGGCATAAGGCACAGAGTCATCCAGTGTGAGAAGTTATTAGCAGAAGAGATGTAGACAGGTATTGCTCATATGCCTATCCAAGTTTCAGAAGGAATTCTCAGAAGAGGTTACATACTTCATGCCTTCCAGTTTTGTCAGGGAGAGTGATACAATACAAGATGTAGACAGGCCTCAGATACAAGGCCATACAGTTTTGACATATTGTTCTTTGGACAAAAAGGTCCATACAAGATTTAGACAGGTTTCTTACATAGAGCCATCAATCCTTGACAAATAGTTCTCAGAAGAAGGGGGACCCATGTAAGAAATCCAAAGACCTTGGGAATATGTCCAGCCAGATTTGACGAGTAGTTCTCTGTGGATTAGGGAATAATGGAAGATTTATTCAGGCTTCCGACATAGGGCCATATACCTCTGACAAGTTCAGAGGAAGAGGGGGCCACATAAAAATTAGGTCTTCGGCACAGGGCCATCCAGTTTTTGCTAGTAGTTTTATGGGGCATATAAGGTTAGACAGGCCTCAGACATAGACCCATCCAATGCTAACAAGTAGATCTCAGCCAAAGAGTGTGCTAATGGAAGATTTAAACAGGCCACATGCATATGGATTTTGAGCACTGGTGTTCTTGACCGTCAGTTTTTAAGTTTACATACTGTTGTAGCAGTCAAAATTTAACATTTGCCAAGGAAGAATATTTCAAAGATGAATCGCTTCTAAATCTACTTGAAAAGAAAATTGAAAAAATATGTATTGGTAAATGTATTGACTTCATCAACTGTTTTATAATAATATGTTTTGATACATTTTATTGACTTTCAGCTTAGAATGTACAACACTTTTTAAATTTAAATTTTGCTTCTATAATATTGTGCAAATTTTGCTAAATTAAGTAATGACATGGATACAAGCTTTTCATGCTTTGTAATGCATAAATTAGCTACTGTGATACTATTAAAGTTGAGACAGCCTTAATTATATTCAGAACCAAGTTTTCATGGTTGATAAAGTTGTGAAATAAAAACATACCGGCACGTAATATCTGAATATAATGCTATAACTTTGTGATGCCTTGAGAATTTTTTTCTTGCCACTTGCTGATGTTCGATAATACACACATTTATCACACCCACATATTTAACCTATATTCACAATAGCGGTTCTATTAGAAGGAACGAAGTAGTAGGATTGGTAATCCTAGCGGTACTATTAGAAGGGAAGAAATTGTAGTAGCAATGATGGAGTAAGAGAATGTAGGTGCATATGGAAAAAATCTAAGTCAGGGTTGAATCTGAAAAGTGCTCTGCTATATACATGTATAGTTATCTAATATTGCTGACAAGAAAAAGGATATAATAATAATGTATAATGTATAAAACAAAACAAACAAGAAGTGGAATTCAAAATGAGCACATAAGAATACATACTGGAGAAAAACCATTTGAGTGTGAAGCGTGTAATAAAATGTTCAGTATCAGTAGAAATCTGAAAAAGCGCATGAGAACACATACTGGAGAAAAACCATTTCAGTGTGAACAGTGTAATGAAACTTTTAGGCAGAGTGGACAATTATCAGTTCACATGAGAATACATACTGGAGAAAACCATTTAAGTGTGAAGTATGTGAGAAAAGGCTTAGTGGAAATGGGGATCTGAAAAAGCACATGAGGACACACACTGGAGAAAAAACATTTAAATGTGGAATATGTAATAAAACATTTAGGCAGAGTGGACATTTATCAGTTCACATGAGAATACATACTGGAGAAAAACCATATGAGTGTGAAATATGTGAGAAAAAGCTTAGTGGAAGTAGGGATCTGAAAAATCACATGGGGACACATACTGGAGAAAAACCATTTAAATGTGGAAAATGTGATAAAAGCTTTAGTAGACGTGGAATTCTAACAGTGCATATGAGGATACATACTGGAGAGAAACCATTTAAATGTGAAATATGTAATAAAAGATTTAGTGACGCTGGAAATCTGAATATTCACACGAGGACACATACTGGAGGAAAACAATTTAAGTGTGAAGTATGCAACAGAATGTTTAGTTTGGGTGGACACCTAATTTTGCACATGAGGATACATACTGGAGAAAAACCATATGTGTGTGAAGTATGTGATAAAATGTTTCTTAAAAGTGGAAATCTTAATTTGCACAGGAGAACACACACAAGAGAAAAACTGTTTGTGTAAAGTTTGTTGTAAAATGTTTAATGGAAGAGGAAAACTGGAAAAGCACACGAAGATATATACTTTAGGCCACATAAGTGTTAAGTAATGTAACAAAACATTTGATTCAAATGAACATCTTGTGATGCATGGAATATTTTCTTTACAAAGCTACTATTTCCATTCTGACTCTTACCTGACCTGTGACACAACATAATGCCCAGTGTCCATATTCATGAAACTTCACAAAGATGAGTGAGAAACTCAACTCAAAATACCCAAATTTGTCCCTCATGTGAGTGTCCACTCAATTTATGATTCATAAAAACCGATCTCAAATTTGAGTGAACTCATTTGACAGGGATATAATGCTCAACTTGTTAAGTATGTAAGTCGTTGGTTATGGTGATTGCCATTTATGATAGTGTACACTATGCTTTCTACTAAGAGGTTGCTCGCACATTTCCGTAAACAATCGTGTTGTCTGTATTGGATTTTTAATAATATGCTATGTTGTGTGTAGTATAAAATATGAATTAAAGGAAAGTATAGAAAAAACAATGTGCTTACTGGATTGAAAAAGGAAAAATTTCTGTTACTGGGGAGTCTGCTGAAAAGAGGGGGTGTATTGTTTGGAAAGTTTCAAGGCTGTGGAGGAAAAAAGGGAGTGAGCACAAAATACAAAGGGAATGCACGGGAAGAGGTGTTGGATGCCATTAATGTGTAAATATCTACTATCTAATAAAATAATAATGAGGACTTTGTATAGCGCCTAATCTTTAGAAGCTCTAAGTACTTTACAACATCTATAATGATAGGACTACAACAACAAAAAATACTGAAAATATTTAAGATAGGGAACATTATTAGGTCTTTAAGCTTGTTCTTGCAGTCAAAAAATATGAGTTTGAAGAGCACTCTTGAAAAGGGATCACTGTGTCTATAAAGTATTTTTCATTTAATACATGTATATTTTTTCATGAAAATTAAGTTTATTGCTCAAATTTAGCATTTTCTGCTTAACCTACAGTCCTTATTTGTAACTGGTGTAAATTTGTCATTTTTATGCAGATATCTAAATTAGTACTGTAAATATTAAATGAACAAATAAGTTAACTACTTTGAATTCTTTCAGACATTTCAGTCAAAAATTGAATTTTCAACCAAAAATATCTCTTGAACCAATATATACAGAAATGACATATTGTTCTGCAGAATTAGCAGACATGCTGAATAGGCTGACACTGTTTTACATGTCAGTGTTATGTGTGGAAATTAAAATCAGTGGCAACAATTCTTCTAATCTGCAGAGTTCAACATTATCTTGGATCGGACTGCAATTTTTGGTTGTGGGATTCCTACTTTTACCAGAATGGGAATGTTGGACACCTAGTTTTAAAATCCTAGCGAGACCTCTGACACAAGAGTTGAATGTAAATCAAATATGTGATCACCTACAAATGTTGGACCTGCATGTTTAGGTTAGATAATGATGCTGACAATATATTTATTTTTCCAGACATTATGAACCTTCATTTAATTTCTAATACCTTGTGTTCCTTTAATAACATATCCAGGATATGTATATATGCTAGATGTATGGTAACACTGTACATCACTGTATCCAAGTCATTTTTAATACACATTTCATTCCAGAAAAAATAAAAGTCAATGTTGTTTACATTATTAAGTCCCAAAAATTTATTTGATATTTTATTGTAAGAAATAAATTTCATCATCTTAAATTTAAAAATAATAATGACATGCAAACAGAGTACATAAATTTGAATGATGGTTGCATTATATTAAAATTTTAAACTTTAAATTTTTATTTTTCAGATAAGTATGTTGAATATTTGTTAAAATAATCTGTTGCCATTGTTCAGAGCCCAAGTATGTTAGCAAATACAGTTACTGTACTTGTTTATGAGGCTGAATATATTTTAAGAATATTTTGTATTGTTATTGTTTAATATTTAGTCATTCTACAAATGTATTATGTTTTAAAATTATGTATTAATAAATTAATTATACACATAACATTTTCAATAGGATGGCATAGATGATTGTCTTAGAATGGAAACATGAGTGAATCCTGGCTACTTAGCAACACAGTTTGTAATTTTAAGTTTCACACACCATCTGAAATGAAATGAAATTTAATTCCTTCATATATGTAAAGAGGTTATAGGAACAGATATTTATAATCGACCACTAGGCCTTGACACATATTTAAATTTTTCTCACATGTTTAATGACCATAACATTGATTTGGATTATTTTATTAATTAATAAAAATGATCAAATTATATATATATAATTTTTCATGTGTTTCAGACTAGGACCATACTAATTTTCCAGATAATTTCATCATGTTAATTACTGACTGCTACTTTTATGTGTACGATCATTGATTTCTTTATAAGACTCCTATGATAGTCTGCCTTGGTGGGTCCTTGGGGTCTCATTTATGTATAAGACTATGGTAGTCTGCCTTAGTTGGTTCTTGGTGTCTCATTTATATACAAAACTCCTTTGGTTGGCTGCCTTATTGAGTCATTGGTGTCTCATTTATGTACAAGACTCCTATAATGGTATTCTGCCTTAGTGGGACCTTGTCTCATTTATGTACAAGACTCCCATGGTTGGCTGCCTTATTGGGTCCTTGTTGTCTTCATTTATGTACAGAACTCCTGTGGTTAGCTGCTTTAGTGGGTCCTTGGTGTCTCATTTATGTACAAGACTCAGGGTTGTCTGCCTTAGTGGGTAATTGGTGTCTCATTTATGTACATGACTCCTATGGTTGGCTTCCTTAATGGATTTTATAGAATGGTACATAGTTCCATTGTTGGTGGTGAGCATTCTTATTTTTTTTTATTCCTAACACTATCAGTGAGATAGATGCTTTAAAGACTTATTTCAGTTGCCTTGGCATACAATACCTTTTTTTGTGTTTCTGTGATATAAAACAAAAAACACCAAACCATTCAATGGCATATATTTTTTTACAGGTGTGCCTTTTATGGATGGAGATACTATCAGACTTCTCAAGTGGATAGGGACTGTCTCATGCCCTGGACCAAATCATGACTGGCAGGTCAGTTGGAGCAAAAAAAGTACTGGATATGGGACTAGCCAATAGCGTTGTTCCTACAGGAACATGTTGGCAATTTTTTGCAATGCAATAAAACACTTTTATTACAAATATGTTGTGACAACAAAATGCCCTCTCTGAGCTTGGGGATATAGAAGTGGCTTGAGTAATGGAGTCAATAGCCGTGGCGACTCATTGGTTAGTATGCCATACTCACTCTATGCTTCTGTGATTCATGACCCTCTTTTGGTTTGGGGATGTAGAATATTGTGGCTAATGGCTGCTGTCATGATGTGTTCTTGGGCAGGACATGTTACACTAATTGCCTTGGGTCTAAATAAAACCTAATTGTGTTTCTACAACTCCTGATATCCTTTTTTCATGTTGTTGTCTCCACAGCTCCTTATTTCCCTATTCTTGACTTTGATATCTCCACCACACAATATATCCCTATTACTGTAATCCTGTCCTAATGAGACAGTGTTAATGACAATGTCGGACTCCATTAACTGAAACCATTACCATGTGTACAAGAATGGCATTGACCATAAAATATATACAAAATGTCTCAAACCAATTCAGTTATTGGTTTACTGCGAACTGTGGAATCATTCATAATTTTGTAAAATTTCTACCAATAAGGCAAATACCATGATATGCTTAAATCATTCATGTATGGGATGGGGGGCCCAGAGTGGCCAAGTGGTCTAACGCGTTGTACATTACCAATCATTGCCATCTCACCTCTATCTGCATGGGTTCGAGTCTAGGATTTGGCCAGTGTGTATGTGAGAAAGCTTGCCAGTAGCTTCTAGTGGGTCGGTTGTTCTTTCCGGGCTTTTCCGCCACCATGTATAGCCTATCTAGTGCTGCTAAATGGCGTAAAACCATAAAAACAAACAAACAAACATGTATGGGATGGAGTTATTGCTCCAGTCTTTGTGGTGTGTCCTTTGACAAGGCAAATTATTCCTGTTGCTTGGGTGTCATATAGCTTAAGCAGCAGAGAAGGTGAATCGGACAGGGTCGATTCGGCAACTAAGGCTTCCTCGTAAAAAGGTTTAATAGAAGCGTCGATTCGGTAAAATGAGGCTTCCTCGAAAATGCTTAATAGAAGTGTCCATTTGACTAACTAATACTTCCTCGAAATAGCTAGCAATTCATCCAAAAAAAATAGACACCGTGTCGTTGTCACGCCCTCGTGGCTGCTACCAGGTTAACCTAATTAACCATAAATACGATTTAATCCGATACGATATCGTGTCCGAGAATCGTGTATACTTATCGTTACAAATCCATGTGGGGTGGCTTTGGCGCTGTTAAAGAAATTTTTTAATCGATTATAATCCATATCGGCGCACCAAGTCTGCCAGATATTTCGTAACATTAAATACACACAATAGATTACAATTATCACTGATGACCTTCGGGATCAGTGTGAAACGTTGAGTGACATATATCACGTCTGTGTTTTTATGGCGCCCTCGGGAAAATATCAAGGCATTTTTTTGTTGTTGTTCCAACATCACATCGTCGTACACAACAAGATTGTTAACTCCGATATCCAAGTCTTCCACGGATGGCGCTTCGTCGATATCTGTGATAAACTCAATAACGTTTCCGCCGTAAGCTTCTGAAGCATTTTCATTAAAATCTTTTAACACTTGATAACAATGTTGATTATCCATGCTCGGGGCAAGTAAATATAATTTGTCCCAGGTCATATATTTCATTATCATCGTGAGCAACAACTGCGTTTTACCACTCCCTGAGGGTACGATGATAATCATCTTGATAGAGTTTGGTAACAACGCGTGATGTTTTACTTGTTGTTTTTTCTTTAACGCTGAGAAATCAATTACTTCCATTTGTTAATATAACATAATAATATTATGGATCTATATTGTGTGAAATGTAAAACGCGTACGTCAACGTTGGACCTGACAAATGTTACCACGAAAAATAACCAAGAAGCAATTGCTGGTAACTGTGAGGTATGTGGGATAAAAAATATCGATTTGTAAAAAGAAAAGCGGTGGTGATATCGCCGCCAAGCTAGCTAAACTTCCAGGGTTACCAACGGCGAAGTATCCGGGAGAAAAACACCTTCCAGGATATAGTTATTGTGGACCGGGAACACTATTAGATATCAGACTCGACATCCAAGATAATCCTAATTTGGGAGAAAATCCAATAAATGCAATCGATGAAGCATGCCGGGTACATGATATAGCTTATCGGAGCGGTGATTTACAGCAACGTCATCTCGCAGATGTGAAATTAATTCATGCGTTGAATTCTATCACTGATAAATCCTTCAAGGAAAAATTAGTTTCAACATTGATAGCATCTGCGATGAAAAGTTAATTAATGTTAAGTGCTTGTAATTAATAACAACATGGAATCTATTTATTATTCTACGAGCGGATACTGGAGAGGCAAGGCGGCAATCAGTAAACTCGCTAGCGCCGCTGAAGTAAAATATACTTCAGCGGCTAATTGGTTATCAAAACAGGCGATATGGCAAATTTATCTACGTCCGCCTAAGCAAATTAACTACACGCATTTTGATGTGACCATTCCTAATGAAGTTCATCAAGCTGATATATTATTTTTGCCGCATGATGGTGGTTACAAATACGCTCTAACTGTAGTTGATGTTGCGAGTCGATACAAACAAGCAGAGCCATTAGCGACGAAATCATCAACTGAAGTCGCTTCTGCGTTTGAAAGGATTTATCAAAGGGGTCCTCTGCGCTGGCCAAATTTATTATAAGTTGATCCTGGCAAGGAATTTCAGGGTGTGGTTCTATCAACGATGAAACATAATACCGCGTTACGACGAGGACATACTGCATTACACCGCGATCAGGCAATTGTTGAACGATTTAATCGGATGCTTGCTGAGTGGTTATTTGGATACCAATACGCGAAGGAATTTATTCAACATAAACGATGTCGTGAATGGGTCAAGAGATTACCAGCTGTGATTACCGCGCTAAATAATGAGATTACTAGAACAATCAACATGAAACCTATCAACACGATTAAGAAAGCGTCTATACCTAAAAATCCACAAAAAGATTTTTCAAAACAACCAATACTCGGTAATGTCACTGTTAGATATTTATACGAACCAGGAGAGCTCGAAGGTGGTAAAAAAGAGCTACTGATCATATTTGGAGTGTCACCACGCATAAAATATCCGGCATAACACGATCTACAAGACCAGCAATCTTTAGATTGGATTCAACTGCTCCTCAGCGTGGGTTTACTCGACAACAACTGCAAGTGATACCCGAGGATACTCAATTACCGCCACGTGGTCTTAACTAGCACCTCTTCGTCTGTTGCACTCAAGACAGGTCAGCATCACGTTATCGCTGGTATGACCTACACTGCTATTCTTTCTATCTACGGTGAATTGGCGAGAGTCTTTATCCGACCAACGCCAACTCATTATACAATTATAACTCGCGCAGTGATTATTCTTTTGTTGTTTCAGTGTAATTATTAATTCGGCATCAATTTAAAATTCTCTATTATTTTTTTTTATCCTGTTGTTTATAACCAGATAGTTTTTTTCTGATTATATCCTTGACAACGTCAACGCTGATAATAGTGTCAATAGCATCTAAAACAACTCTTCGAAGTTGATTTATTCTTCGTACTCTAGACACCGCAAGATAAACTAAATTCGACCATTTGATGCGATTATCTATGAACCAAACAATTGTATCTGATATTGTCAATCCCTGTGAAGAATGTATTGTCGCTGCGTAACCTAACGTCCACGGGGAATTATTAGTGCGTAATGCATCTTCGACGACACTTATATCAACCAACACAATATCATTTAGCACTAAAATCTGTTTTCTTGACTCTGTCCCTGAGTCTGTCAGGCCGGGGATATCAACGTCGATGTTTTTCCGCCGTGTATCCTTTCGTCTATAACAAAGGGGCACTGGAAGCTTTGCAATTTTTTTTATGCGTTTCAAATAATTTCATCTGAAGTGTGTCTCTAACTATCTTTCTACTTGCCACTATCAAATCGTTTGGCCTCCACGTTTCCCAAAAATCATTTAGCGGCGTTTCTGAAATTATTTTACGAGCTATCTCACACTGGATTCTATCCTGTTGTAATCTAATTAGCACTTTAAATTCTCGTAATGGTTCATCAAATGCTCTATAATCAGTGTGAATCTGTTCATCATAATCTACAAAAAACTTTAGCCATTCATGTGGGGATAAACCGACAAATGGCGGTGGTTGACCGTGATCACCACACATGATTATTTTTGTATTCGCTAGTAGCAGCCAAGCAATAAATTTTTGTAATACGTCCAACGACACCGTGTACACTTCATCCCAAATTACGACGCCTGGAATAAATTTATCGCCCATTCGATCAGGAGTCCACATGTCACCTTTCCATCGAAAAAAACTGTGATAGGTACATGCTTGAACTCCTGGATGTATCATCTCTCTGGCGAGTCTGTGAGTTGGTGTTAGAACAATCATGTTTACCTTGTCACGAAATGGTTCAATTGCACGAGTCGTCTTTCCTGATCCACCACAGCAGTTTAAATAAACTGTTTTATATCTGCATATTGGATCGGATATCAAGGGTGCATTGGAACGCGTTGATATCTGATCACGCTTCAAGTAATTATTTTTAACGGCGACATCTGCTGATTGAATATAATCATGCAGCGTTTCCCGCTTAATTCTCCATGATCACCATCGCTCATCAGAACTTGTAAATTTGGCTACTATTTTTTTATATTTCGCATCTATGTAAAATGAATCAGTGGTGACTCTAACTATGGTGTCCGGAAATCTATTTATCATAGAAAATAAATTTATGGAAGCATAAGCCAACATAGAAGCTCTCAAATGTGTATACTGCGGATTGCATCCGTCGTTGTAAGTAACAATTGCACCTAATTTAGTTGCATCGGATAAGAAAGCATCTTTGCGATAGATGTATATACCCTTATCTAACACATCTTTGATTATAAATTTGTATTCACCGTCCATGATCAATCGTGAAGAACATCTTGTATTGTCGTATTTGCCACCATGAGTAAATTTGCCAATTATCCTTCGTCCGAGATCTTTTGTATATCTGTTTTCACCTTCAAATGATTCTTTGGATCGTTTCAAAAGCTCTTCTTCGTTGAGATCCGGGAAATGTTTTCGTTGTTCGTGTGCTATTTTATCTAAGTCAGGTTGAGGTAACCAGACTGATTTTTGACTCCGATAGGATATAATTGCCTCACCGACAACCAACGATGTTAGCATACCACAATCAATCATATATCGTAATAGCACAATTGGCATCCAGTGTTTTTCAGACATGTGTCTACCAATCCAAACATAACTACAACGATGAAGTCCTGTAGCCAATTCAAATGATACTACACGAGCGAATCCGGTTAAATCAAAATCGGGTAATGGACCAGTAATCGCAACGCGAGCCATTTCATGCGTGGGGTGCCCAAATCGTTTAAAGTACTTAGCGCATTCTCCGTACCCGAGAAAACTCCCGGGGTAGCAAGCAACCATATCAACGGAAATAATACTCCCGAGGTCATATTTTGTATTCCATAGATCACCATTGTCACAGAATTAGGCGAAAATTGAACTGATTTTTGTTCTTCTTGAATTGCAAACGAAACTCACCATTTTCTTGATTTCGTCGTACACGCATTACCTGGGGTGATTAAGTGGCGTGTAACGATTTGCATGTGCCAATTTGTAATTTACATGAAATCCGAAATACTCGTTGTACGTGATGCACGGCAAGCTCGATGTGATTTATGTTCACCTATTGAGAGTATATAAGGCGAAGTATTTCTCATAATTATTTACGGGAACCAAAATATCTAATCAAAGGATAGATAACCTCGTCTTGCAAATCTCCAGCCAAAGGGCTGATTCCGTCGTTGATACCGTAGAAGTACATCACTGATAGCGCATCTAATAACATCGTTGATACCGTCTCTGATACCGTAGCTGCTAACGTAGTTGATACCATTTCTGATACCGTAGCTGTTAACACATCTGATACCATCTTTTGATAAACGTCTTTGATATCGTCTGATTTGTTGTGGGACATCTATTGTTTGTTCTGGAACATCTCTGTATAAATATCTGAATGTGCTTGTGCCGTTAATTTGTGCAAACGGAATTGAAGTATCTGTCTGTGTGTCGAACTGTCTGTTCGTCAACATCTGTGTAACGTGTAAATATCCGGAAAGCTAGAAGTCCGAGTGTCGGAGCTGTCTTAGAGTTGTAAAACGTCCGGGTAGACATCTAGGGGAGTGAGGAACCGTTGGTTCGGGTAGATGTTGTATGCTGTCTGAACGTATAACTGTGGTGGATCCGTGAAGGGTAACGTCCGATAATAATATTGGTCAACCCTCGGTTCTCGGGGAAACTGGGAGACGATTCAACTGTTGCTGAATCGTGCGGTTATACAGGGGAGACACATAGGTGTATTGAAATTGTAATATAATTTAATACATTGTTGTATTTGCATGCTTATGTCAGATCGCAATAATATTTCAAGTGATCACATAGATATCAATAAAAGCTAGCAACTTGATTGAATACAAGTATATGATCGTGCTAGTTATCGCAATCCATCGTGCGATAGATAGTTTGTCGTTTGTGTTTATTTTTTTTCGTAAATCATACTTGCATTTATTTAACTTTCGTAAAGGATTCTTGGATCTGTGTATAATCCAAGAGATCCCTTTACATCTGTGATTCCTTTTGTATTGTTATTTAATTTGTTCATGTATTGTGAATGGTTGTGAGTGTAATTGTGGGTTGAGTGCATGAATTATTGTGTTGTTACATCTGTATTTTTTTCATTTATAATTTATTACATAAATTTATATTTTCTTTCACAAATTGTGTTTGTATTGTTCATTTAATCCACCCTCCTCTCGGTAACAATTCTGTTACAATGGTGTCAGAAGTGGGATGGTTGGATTAAGTGAACTGTCAATCATTTTTGTGAAGGTATACATTTAATGTTTATATTTGAGCGTGACCTTCTGTTAAGATAATACTCTAGTTGGAGTTTATTTTTGTTTAGTTTACCTAGGTCCGTGTGTCCAGTATAAACGTGTTTAAAGTATTGGTTTGGTTATATATCTATATTCATATTACAATTGTCATGTCATCCCTTAAGGACTTGGTTGCCTTAGGCAAAGAATTTGGATATGAAGGCGAAAGCTTAAGGAAATTTATTCAAGAAGAACAAGCCCGGGAAAGGGACGAAAGGGTTAGGTCAAGGGAATTAGAAAGGGAAGCCGAAGAAAGGAAAAGGGAATTACATAGGGAATTAGAAAAGGAAAAGGGGGAGGCCGAAGAAAGGAAACGGGCATTAGAAAGGGAATCTGAAGATAGGAAATGGGCCTTTGAAAGGGAAAAGATAGAATTAGAGAAGCAGGCCGAAAAAGACAGAATAGGATGGGAAATGGAAGCGGAGGGAAAGCGAATAGAGTTAGAAGAAAAAGCTAAGCAAAGAGATCATGATCGTAAGGTGGAATTAGCGACATCTGGAAGAGAACACGATTCTGTCTTTAGCAAATTAAGGGGCCCCAAATTACCTCCCTTTGACGATGAAAAAGATAACATGGATAGTTATCTTCATCGGTTTGAGCGGTATGCCGAAAACCAGAAGTGGAGTCAAAATGACTGGGCACTGCATCTCAGTGCGCTTTTAAAAGGTAAAGCACTGGATGTATACTCTCGACTTCCTAGGGACGATGTGTTTAAGTACGACGTCCTAAAGGAAGCACTTCTCAAAAGGTACGAGCTCACTGAACAGGGTTTTCGTAAAAAGTTCAGGTATAGCAAGCCCGATAAGGGAGAAACCTTTGGTCAGTTCACCGTCAGAATTGCGAACTATTTTGAGCGGTGGATTGAATGCGGCAAAGCGGTGAAAACGTTTGAAGGGTTGACTGATTTCTTGCTCAGAGATCAATTATTTAATACAGTTGGGCGAGAATTAGATCAATTTCTGAAGGAGAAAGTCTTCACGAACGTAAAAGATATGGCTAAGCAAGCCGATTTATTTGCCGAAGCTCATGGGGGAACCCAGAACGTGGTTTTGAAAGATTTTAAGTCTGGAAACCAGTCTGTAAGACCTATGCCTAGGGAGCCTGTAAAATCAGCTGAGGTAAAAAGGTCAGTTGGGAATCCAGTTTTTCAGCGTGTGCGGTGTTTCTTGTGTAATGCATTGGGTCATGTTCAAAAAGACTGTCCTAAAAGAAAGGCACTTATACATAAGGTAGCAGTGGCTATACAAAGTAAAGGTATAACTGATAACATCGTACAGGTAGAACCTTGTATTCATTCGCTTGGCACGTGTTTATTTCCTGAAGCGCGTGTACCAACCGCGAGAGGGTTTGTCAACGGTCGAGAAGTCGTGGTATTGCGTGACACTGGTTGTACGGGCGTAGTGATCAAACGTAGTCTCGTGCAGGATAAACAAATGCTCGGGTGGGAATCCCCATGTATGTTACTTGATCAGACGATGGGTCGCATTCCCGTAGCAAGGATCACAGTAAAAACACCTTTCTTAACGGGAACGGTTGATGCCCTTTGTATGGACAATCCTATTTACGATCTGACGATCGGTAATGTTGAAGGTTCCCGTCTTCCAACCATGGCCGATTTTAAAATACCTTTGGTCCAGGCAGTCGAAACGCGAGCGCAAACACGGCGAGAGAAAACCGCGTTTCATAAATTAATAGTCCCTGAATCGATCTCCGGAATTTCGCGTGATGATTTCAAACAAGAGCAAGAACATGATGAATCCATCAGAACAATTGTTGAGAAAATCACGTCCGGCGCGATTAAACATTGCAAGCGTGGGGGTAGCTCGAGATTCGTACGCAAGAACGGATTAATTCATAGGGAGTTTAGCGCTCGGGAGGGTAAGAAGTATTGGCAAGTGGTTGTACCCCAGAGATATAGATCTCAAGTACTTAGGGTGGCGCATGAGTCAAGCATGGCAGGACACCTAGGTAAGGCTAAGACCACTAGCAGGGTAGTCGCTGAATTCTACTGGCCAGGTGTTAATGGCGATGTCACACGGTTCTGTAGGTCGTGCGACGTATGTCAGAAAACCGTCTGTAAGGGAAGGGTCACAAGGGTGCCCTTGGGACAGATGCCATTAATAGATACACCGTTTAAAAGAGTGGCAGTAGATATTGTAGGACCAATACACCCGGTTACCGAAAGAAAGAATCGGTACATACTTACTCTGGTTGACTACGCAACCAGATACCCTGAAGCCGTAGCGTTACCAACTATTGAAACGGAAAGGGTAGCTGAAGCATTAGTTGATATCTTCAGTAGGGTAGGGGTGCCAGAGGAAATCCTCACTGATTGTGGTGCCCAATTCACCTCTGACCTCATGGGTGAAATAAGTAGACTGTTATCCATCAAACAGCTAAACACTACCCCATACCATCCGATGTGCAATGGACTGGTAGAGAAGTTTAATGGTACCCTGAAAAGCATGCTGCGAAAGATGTGCGCGGAACGTCCGCAAGACTGGGACCGTTATTTAAACGCTGTTCTGTTCGCGTACCGTGAAGTACCGCAGGAAAGTTTAGGGTTTTCACCCTTCGAACTGTTGTACGGTAGGACAGTTCGAGGCCCGATGCGGATACTACGCGAACTATGGACTGGTGATGTCGCGAACGAGGAAATAAAAACGACTTACCAGTACGTGTTAGATCTAAGAAATAAACTTGAGAGTACATGCCAGATGGCACGTGACGAATTGATTAAATCGGGGCGCAGATATGCCAAGTATTACAACCGCAGAGCGCGAAATAGGAAATTTCTTGTGGGAGATCAGGTGCTATTGCTTCTTCCAACGAGTTCGAATAAGTTATTAGTCCAGTGGAAAGGTCCATATGAAGTTAAAGAAGTAAAAGGAGACATGGACTATAAAATTGACATGGACGGTAATGTAAAAACATTCCATGCGAATATGCTCAAGTTGTATATTAAGAGACAGAGCGACAATGTTGGAAAGGGGGTCTTAAATGTCGTTTGTACGGCAGTCGTAGACGATGATGAAGCTGATTCGAATATAGAGAGTTCCCTTGAATGTCCCTTGGGAGTTGCGGGGGAGGGGATAGATAAAGTCGATGTGAGTGCGGAGTTGACGAAAGACCAGCGTCAACAGATTAATGCGCTCTTGGCTAAACATTCTTATGTATTCACTGACAGACCAGGTTGTACAACTTTGTTGGACCTCAAAATTAAGCTGAATACGTCTGACCCTATTCGAATCAAGGGCTATCCGGTGCCATACAACGCACGTGAAGCTGTGGACGAAGAGGTGGGTAAAATGTTGGATCTGGGGGTGATTGAACCCTCCAACTCGCCATATTCTTCTCCAGTAGTGCTTGTCAGGAAAAAGGACGGGACGAACCGATTCTGCATTGATTTTCGGCAGTTAAATAAAATCACTGTGTTCGATGCAGAACCAATGCCAGATATGGAGGGTCTATTTGCGAAGTTGTCGGGAAACCGATGGATTTCCAAATTAGATCTGGCCAAGGGATATTGGCAGGTTCCCATTGTCCCAGAATCCCGACCATTGACAGCATTTGCGACCCAGAAAGGACTGTATCAATTCAAAGTGATGCCATTCGGGTTAGTTGGAGCCAGCGCCACCTGTTGTCGTTTGATGCGTAAATTGCTTAAAGGTTTAACAAACGTTGATAGCTTTGTAGACGACATATTCGTGTACACGAATACTTGGAGTGAGCACGTGTCCGTCCTGAGCGAGCTCTTCAATAGACTCCGCAAAGCGAACCTTACAGTGAGACCCACTAAATGCAGTATTGGTTATACAGATTTAGATTGTTTGGGTCATAGGGTCAGCGGTATGGGTCAGTTAAAACCTCATCCCAAGCAAATTGAAGCAATTAGAGACGCACCGAAGCCAACCAACAAAACGCAGGTAAGATCATTTCTAGGTCTAGTAGGTTTTTACAGAAAGTTTATACCGAACTTTTCAGCCATTGCTAGCCCGCTGTCTGATTTGACCAAAAAGGGGCAACCAAACAAAGTTGAATGGGGACCGCCACAAGATAAAGCATTTTGTACTCTGAAAGAGAAACTGGTTAGTGCACCTATATTGAAATTGCCAGATGTCAGCAAACCTTTTATTCTAAGAACAGACGCTTCTGAAACTGGGTTGGGGGCAGTTTTACTGCAAGAGCAGGACGACAGTAAGTTACCCGTAGCTTACTCGAGTAGAAAATTGCTACCCAGGGAGAAAAATTATTCCGTTATAGAAAAGGAATGTTTGGCCGTAGTATGGGGAATTGGGAAGTATCACGCATATCTATTTGGGAGAGATTTCGTTCTTGAGACTGATCACCAACCCCTACTGTATTTAAACAAGGCCAAGGTCGCTAACGCTCGGTTGATGCGTTGGGCGCTAACACTACAACCTTATCGTTTCCGTGTAGAAGCAATAAGGGGAGTTGAAAATATAGGCGCAGACTACTTGAGTAGGGCATGATGGGAAATTTGTATGAATTTGCCCAGTAATAAAATCCAGTTTGTAGTATAACCAGTGTAAGTGTTGTAAGATATCATCAGTAGTTATTTTTCTTCTATTCTGTGTTAGTTTTAAAAATGTGTACATTTTTATTCTTAGGGGGGAGGTATTGTCACAGAATTAGGCGAAAATTGAACTGATTTTTGTTCTTCTTGAATTGCAAACGAAACTCACCATTTTCTTGATTTCGTCGTACACGCATTACCTGGGGTGATTAAGTGGCGTGTAACGATTTGCATGTGCCAATTTGTAATTTACATGAAATCCGAAATACTCGTTGTACGTGATGCACGGCAAGCTCGATGTGATTTATGTTCACCTATTGAGAGTATATAAGGCGAAGTATTTCTCATAATTATTTACGGGAACCAAAATATCTAATCAAAGGATAGATAACCTCGTCTTGCAAATCTCCAGCCAAAGGGCTGATTCCGTCGTTGATACCGTAGAAGTACATCACTGATAGCGCATCTAATAACATCGTTGATACCGTCTCTGATACCGTAGCTGCTAACGTAGTTGATACCATTTCTGATACCGTAGCTGTTAACACATCTGATACCATCTTTTGATAAACGTCTTTGATATCGTCTGATTTGTTGTGGGACATCTATTGTTTGTTCTGGAACATCTCTGTATAAATATCTGAATGTGCTTGTGCCGTTAATTTGTGCAAACGGAATTGAAGTATCTGTCTGTGTGTCGAACTGTCTGTTCGTCAACATCTGTGTAACGTGTAAATATCCGGAAAGCTAGAAGTCCGAGTGTCGGAGCTGTCTTAGAGTTGTAAAACGTCCGGGTAGACATCTAGGGGAGTGAGGAACCGTTGGTTCGGGTAGATGTTGTATGCTGTCTGAACGTATAACTGTGGTGGATCCGTGAAGGGTAACGTCCGATAATAATATTGGTCAACCCTCGGTTCTCGGGGAAACTGGGAGACGATTCAACTGTTGCTGAATCGTGCGGTTATACAGGGGAGACACATAGGTGTATTGAAATTGTAATATAATTTAATACATTGTTGTATTTGCATGCTTATGTCAGATCGCAATAATATTTCAAGTGATCACATAGATATCAATAAAAGCTAGCAACTTGATTGAATACAAGTATATGATCGTGCTAGTTATCGCAATCCATCGTGCGATAGATAGTTTGTCGTTTGTGTTTATTTTTTTTCGTAAATCATACTTGCATTTATTTAACTTTCGTAAAGGATTCTTGGATCTGTGTATAATCCAAGAGATCCCTTTACATCTGTGATTCCTTTTGTATTGTTATTTAATTTGTTCATGTATTGTGAATGGTTGTGAGTGTAATTGTGGGTTGAGTGCATGAATTATTGTGTTGTTACATCTGTATTTTTTTCATTTATAATTTATTACATAAATTTATATTTTCTTTCACAAATTGTGTTTGTATTGTTCATTTAATCCACCCTCCTCTCGGTAACAATTCTGTTACAACCATGGCCGTACACGAGACAGCTCAATCTGGCATCTGATAGAAACTCACTTCGCGTTGGTTTCCACGCGTTTTTCTTTCTCGTGAAATGGGCTGCGACAGACGGAATTGTAAAACAGTTTGTTAGTAATTGTTCGTTATCCTCTTCCAAAGAATTCTCTGGGAAAAAATCCCTAGCTAGTTTTTTCATCCTATTATGTAGTTCCTCAGTGCGGTATAATTCTCCGTTTGGTCTTACAAATTGATCGAATCTTCATTCATCGTCTTCAAAACTATGAAGTAACCAAACAGACACAGGATCGTTTTTACTTAACGCGTGAATAGCGTCGAATAATTTCCCCTCAGAGAGAGGTTCCCCAAACGAAGTTCCCAACGAAGTTCCAGGTATATATTTCACTGTTCGTTCCCGTGGAAATATTGCTACTGCAGGTGTCCACGCGTGTTTGTTATGATCAATAATTTGTATTGACGCACCTTTTGATGTATATTTGATTCGTGTAATACTTCTCCGGTTATTGTCGTTACTGATATTGGGAATCTTAATGATGTTTCTAACTTAGCTATATCCTGAACTGTCGCCCCTCGCTGTTTAACTGTTAGTCCCCATTCATTTATTTTTTTGCGTCTTAGATCAGTCAATTTATTTTCTTGGGATGCATATGTGAAGTGTTCTATTATCCATTCTGCTACACAATTCAGCGACGACGACAATTTCATTGGTGCTAGACCTGCAATATCAGGTTTATCATTTAACGAATATATCCCGTAAACAACTGCCGTTACAGGATAAGATCTCTCGTAATACGGTTTATCAATTCTAGTCAGAATTCCTGGTTTACAACCTCAACTCACAGTGACAGTTTTTCCATCTTTCAAAATTGGTTCGAATCTCTGATTTTACTCAATATGGTTCTATCGTCTATTAGATTTTTTGATATATCATAAACTCTATCGAGATTGAATTTAGCATTTTTCCAAGGCTTAATTTTCGATAATCTCTCGAATTCCTTCATGCTATAATTAAAACAAGTATTTAAATAAAGAATTTATTATATAATGAATCATTGCAAATGGCTCAGGATTGGATCGGTTTTGTGAATAATCAAGGGTATTTGGTGTTTGGTGGAGGAGGGAAGAAATATCTGAATCATCGTTTCGTGTATGAAATATATAATGGATTTATCAAAGATCGTCTTGTTATTGATCATGAAAATAATAACAAGACTGATAATTCTTTATCAAATCTACAAGCTGTTACACAAAGTGAGAATAGTAAACGAGGAGGAACTGGGAAGTATTCAAAAAATGCGAGACCGGTAAAATCATTTAATACAGCAACTAATGAAGAAATAACATTTCAATATATGACTACAGCCAGTAGATATTTTGATATTTGTATGCCCTCAGTACGATTTGTTGCAGAAGGGAATAACCCAATCAGCGATTTCAAATCGTTTTAAAAGCAAGATTAAATTTACTTGTGTCTAACTATAACATTAAGGGGAATAACTCGTGTAGGTATATTACGGCTTAACGAGAGTTACGGTTGAAACACCGTCACCTAATTTTGATAGGTTGATTTAGCTGTCATGATTCTCAGTAGATATAATCAATTATTTGCGCTTTGTAAGAAAACAAATTAGCGACGTAGTGTTTACAAACAATTGTATTCTTTTTTTTAGTGTTTTTTTTTTCCAGTATTCGATTGTCATACATACATACACACACATACATACATACACACACAATAATCAGTATTAAATACACAAAGGGTATGTTGATTCATTAATTCTGTAAACTTAGCTATTTATTATATTCAAAAGTGTATATTTGTATCAAGAACAGTTAGTTCAATGCGTAACACGTCGCGATTCCGTCCTGGCGGCTATGGTTCAAATCCCGTAATAGGCATATTGTCAACGGCGCGCCGACAGATGGCTTTTTAATTGGGGGGGGGGACCCGAAATTCAAATTGCAACCCACAATACCAACCACACCCACCGTGGTGTGAATGACTTTTTCATTCAACCCAGGGTGATTTTGTAGGGGGTATTGTGGGTTGCAAATTGAATGTAGAGTGTTATTATCATTCATTGATATCATTCATTTATTGCTATGTTAGGATCGTCTTTGTATTGTCCTAATACAATTCGCCATAAAACTCGATTTGGGGATTGTATAATATCATCCATTGTATATATCCATTATCATTTATCATTCATTGTTGTGTTGTATTGTCCTATACAACTCGCCATAAAACTCGATTTGGGGGTTGTATGTGCTGTCCTAATACAATTCGCCATAAAACTCGATTTGGGGATTGTATAATATCATCCATTGTATATATCCATTATCATTTATTGTTGTGTTGTATTGTCCTATACAACTCGCCATAAAACTCGATTTGGGGGTTGTATGTGCTGTCCTAATACAATTCGCCATAAAACTCGATTTGGGGATTGTATAATATTATCCATTGTATATATCCATTATCATTTATCATTCATTGTTGTGTTGTATTGTCCTATACAACTCGCCATAAAACTCGATTTGGGGGTTGTATGTGCTGTTCTAATACAATTCGCCATAAAACTCGATTTGGGGATTGTATAATATCATCCATTGTATATATCCATTATCATTTATCATTCATTGTTGTGTTGTATTGTCCTATACAACTCGCCATAAAACTCGATTTGGGGGTTGTATGTGCTGTCCTAATACAATTCGCCATAAAACTCGATTTGGGGATTGTATAATATCATCCATTGTATATATCCATTATCATTTATCATTCATTGTTGTGTTGTATTGTCCTATACAACTCGCCATAAAACTCGATTTGGGGGTTGTATGTGCTGTCCTAATACAATTCGCCATAAAACTCGATTTGGGGATTGTATAATATCATCCATTGTATATATCCATTATCATTTATCATTCATTGTTGTGTTGTATTTTCCTATACAACTCGCCATAAAACTCGATTTGGGGGTTGTATGTGCTGTCCTAATACAATTCGCCATAAAACTCGATTTGGGGATTGTATAATATCATCCATTGTATATATCCATTATCATTTATCATTCATTGTTGTGTTGTATTGTCCTATACAACTCGCCATAAAACTCGATTTGGGGGTTGTATGTGCTGTCCTAATACAATTCGCCATAAAACTCGATTTGGGAATTGTATAATATCATCTATTGTATATATCCATTATCATTTATTGTTGTGTTGTATTGTCCTATACAACTCGCAATAAAACTTGATTTGGGGGTTGTATGTGCTGTCCTTAATTAAGTATATAGTCTAAAAAAACGGGTCATAATTGACCCCCATTTTTTTTTATTAGAAATATATAATTTTATATAATATGGATAATAAAATTATCAATCAGATTATATTTGAAATATCAAATCTGAACAATCAAGAAATTCAATATCAGAAGGTCTAAACGTTGATCAAATTATGTCAGAATATCAGGACATTGAATTTGCGATTATTAATAACAAATATACCCTTTCAAAGAAGTATGCGTTCATAAAGCGAATTCAGAATGCCATTAAAGGGTGCTTTGTTGTTTGTGAAGATGTTGCCGTGTTCGTCCCGTTATGTACTATCGTGGAGCGGGTAAGAAGAGATTTGGGGCACGAATATGAAACTAAAAAATGATAAATTTGAAGGTCAGAGATATAAGGAATTTAATTAAACAAAATGAAAACATCCTTTAAGAACCTCTGTTGTGTAAACTGTGTGTAAAATATTTCACTGTCAATACAGGTATGCCTATTCAACCCAACCAACAAGGTAGTTTTAGTCAAACAATAGCGGTCAAATTCTATACTATTAATGAATGGGCAAACCAGGTAGTTATATATTTCGGATTTTAACACTGAAATATTTTTTTGTCATTGAAATGAAATCTTTGGAAAATCCTATGAATCTCGAAGATTTTCCGATTCAGGTTAGTATTCTCAGTAACTCCTCAACGTGCAAGCAAGAATGGACATATTGAATAATTTGATCGTAGTTACAACTAATCGTTGTTATAGTATTCTCTTGCACCTGTTGTATTTGGTCTTCAGTGAGTAGGAATTTATCATCGTCGCCGAGGTTATCAATGATTAGTTCAACGTGAAAGTTTCGAGATTTGTGATGAAAAATTTCCCTGATTACGTTTTCGAGTTTATGTTTCTCGTAAATAACTATTCGCGTATGATGATATATATTATTGAAAAAGTCTACATTGCTCTAAATTGAAAGTGTGAAAATCCCTTTGAAATTACAAGTGAAAAGATAACTTGAAAATCGTTTACGATGAAAAGTTAACTTGAAAGTCCTCAGGACTTCACATCTAAGGTCATTTGTAATTGTTCCCCTCGAAGATCAATCAAGGAGAAGTTCTGGTCGGTTATTCTAAAATTCATCCTGGTGATAAGATTATTGGTGGTTTCAAAGTATGTTAAATGAGGTGGATTCACCACGATTAAACTTCCCGGGGAAATATTCGGGGAAAACGTGTATAGGATGTAACCGAGATCAGCGTGTTCTGATTTGTATACGTCAACGGCATAACTCCCTAACACTACATCAACGATGACGTGTACGACAATCACTGACGATATATCAACGTTACCAGGGAATCTGTGTTTGTTATTGCGATATACTGAGTTACTCGACCGTAGAATCTCCAACGAAGGTTGTATTTTGAACCATAACGCGTGAATTTGTGGGAAAAATTCGTCAATGAGCTTCCGAAATTGTGATTTCATCGCTGGTACATCCCATCCTGGGAATTTCATAAACGGTAAATCTAAATCAGTGCGTGAAAATACTTTTTTGAACTTTTCCTTGGTTGGAGATTTATTTTCGTACACCAACGACAGTAATCTATCATTGAGATAATTCATATCGGAGATAATTTGATTTAGTTGTTGTTGTTGTTGCTTGATTGTATCACGTTGAGTTGTTAAATCGAGTAACAACGACCGCGCTAGATAATCTCGAAGCTGGTTTAGCTTTGTCAGGAACAGTTGTTTCATCGCAGAAAAGATTCCAAGTAAACTGTAATTATAAAACACTTTGAGCTCCAAGAGCAAATCGCCATATGATGTTGCCGTATTCTTTGTATTCATATTTTTTTAGTGTATCAGTTTCTGTTCCATCGTAGACATCATATGAATACTTTTGATAGATATCACTGTACCGGACGAAACGGATGTCAAAATTGTAATTTAATTTTGGATCCACAGCGGGTAATTTATCATCGAAGAAATCAGATTTTTTAGGTTCAGGTGTTCGATAGTGAACCGCGGGGAGACTATTCAACCACGCGGTGTGAATTCGTGGAAAGAATTCGTCGATGGTGTCACTGAGTTTTTGAGGTATCCATGGTACGTTATATCCTGGAAATTTAAAATCAGGGATATCTTCTGTTATTAAATAACCTCGAAATCGTTCAAAATCGTTATTCATCGCGGTGAAAGTTTTAGTAGCATTCGAAATCATATCATCCAGAATAATTATATTTTTACCATCTTTATAAAAACCATGAATAGTAAAAGTACCTATGTTAATTCAGAAATACTTATATCAGGATTACTATCCAAGCGGTAACCGTAATGATTTTGTTTCGTCGAAATAAAGTCAGATTTTACCGGTTCGCTTGGTAGATCCGCTATGTCAACGGTGCCGGGGATATATTCAGGATACCCCAATAACGTTCTTATAGAACTGTTATACATGTCTACGGCGTAGTCGGGTGAATTTATCTCAATGGTCGTTGAAAACAATGGCTCATGTCCGCGTATTTCAATGGGAGATTTATCCGGTCCATCTTCGATGGGTATTATATTCGCTCCTGTGATTGCTTCAATGGATTCTTTAATTGTTTCATTGATATATTCGATGTCGTATGCGCCAGTGGGTAAATGTATTGTATGCCACGCTGGTGTTTTTGTTCCGTCCGGGTTCATCTTGTCTCGGTACGAAAATGTAAAACTGTTATTGGGCAGTTTACCATTAAATGGTTCTGATCGCACATTTGGCCAACTGTAGTAACATCTTAATTGCGTTAACGCTATCTCGGATGCTGCCAGCGGAGTGTTAAATTCAACGCTGAACTCTGGTGTTTTCGTTACCAGCGATATCAACGCTGTCTTTGTCGTAGGGGTATTTTCTGCTATTCGTTGAAGCAGTTCTTGTGATGACGTTGTCGTTGTCATTGTTATTATTGTTATTTTTTACAATTTCTAATTTTGAAATCGTTGAATCATACAACCTAACCATGTTCGAGGATTCGTCATCGGATATAGCGGCATCGTCCAGCGACGAGGAAATCATTGCGGATAATTGCGAGTATGCATTGGATATCATTGCAAGTTTAACAACGTAGTCGTGTAGTTTTCGCTGGGACACGATATTTTTTTTGTTATTACTGAAAACACCCCCACGATGGTTGTCGCCGCGGATATACAAATTGGAACTACGACCGGAGCAATTATTGTAACCGAAGATAATATTATTCCAGCACCAGTGATTACACCAGATACCGAGTACACGGTTACGTTAATTCTTCGTCGGTATTTTTTTTATTTTTACGCGGTATTGTTCAGCGAGTATTTCTAGGTTAGTTTGAAATTCTTTGACGGTATTGAGATACTGAAGGTGTCGTCGGTGATGACATTTTATTTATTACAACAGTGAACAATTTCAATTGAAACCACTAGTAAAAATCGAAGATTTTCAGTTTAATTGTTTACTTAAATACGCTACGAATTCCACATACCATGTCGTTGAAACCTTGGCTAAATTGTTATCAGTGGATGTTATCGTGAACTGTTCAATTGTATCCTTGTCGATGATTGTTGATATCACATTGTTGACTCCAGATGAACTCGACGATGAAATATTAAATTGAGTCGGTGTCACTAGTGTCAATCGATAAATACCTTTAACGGCCGCGGTGATATGTAAAATGTTGTTTGTAGGTGTCGACGCAAACGATCCATATTGAATCGTGTAAATGTGGTTTATGATATTTGTTTTCTCATGGGGAATTTTTGTTTTTTCAATGATTGTTATCATCCTCGCTGCATCATTTTTCATTGCCTCGATGAAGTTTTTCATCTCATCGATGGATTTTTTAATATCAGGGAGTTTTATGTCGAGTTTATCCAGCGTGGTTGCAAAAAATTTCTCAATGATATTTTTACGAAATGAAGTAAACTTTTCAACGTGTTTTTCATATTCGGATTGAAGTGTTGATAGTTCCAGCACGGAATCTTTTATCGCTGTGAGTTTTGGTGTGGTCACACGTGGACTACCAAAAAATTCTACTACGGGTTTATCAATGGATTTTTGTAATTTATTAAATTCAACTATATGGCCGTTATTCGTCACGTAGTTTTTTGTATCAGTGAGGTTGTCACCGGTGGAATCTTTAATATCATCGAGGGATTTTTGTCACTCTGAAAAAGTTTTTATTTGATCGTATATTTTTTTTAGTTGTATGTCCATGCCAGAGATGGCTTTGTTGTTCATTCGTGCTACTTGCCCGACAGTAACTTCTTTACGACGACGTGATGTTGATCTTCCAAACATATCTGCCATGTTATACTACATGCTGTTGTTTAAGCGATTTATCATCGTGTACTCGTGGATAGCTTTATGAGGTAATTTAGAACTCGTCGAGATAACTGTTAGCGCGTTAAGAACCTCTCGTCCGCATATCGGAGGATCGGTTAATGTCTGTGGGCAACGTTGAATACCAAATTGGAAAATCGGAGATTTTCATCGTAGACAACTTAGACACGTATTTGATAAATTCGTTCGGTGGAAGCAACCCATACGGTCAAAATAAATAATAGACGCTGGTGTTATTGCGTAACACACCCAATGAGTTCCAGGTCCAATGCTGTCATCTAAATTAATTATACCAGTTTTTGGAACTTGTGGTTGTGCTAGTAATTGATCTCTCATGAATACACCTCTGAAATGTTTTATCGGGAGCTTTTTTTACTGCATCAGCGAGATCAAAATTAGACAACGGAAACGTTATCCCGGGTAATGTCTTGTGAATCGACTCTCTGGCAATCTGAACCCGCTTCCCTTTTTTTTTTATACCCGTTCCCTAAAATTTTACCTATAAGATTACTACCAACAGCGCCAGCAGCACCTAGTCCAAGTGCTTTTAACGCTGGAATAGCAAACGCAGCAAGAGGAAATATTCCTCCGGATTTAATCATATCGTTGATTGCAGCCTGTGAAAAAGTCAATTTGACTCCTGTACCAGCTTTTAACGTGTTATTAAAATGATTAAGCAGAGTTTTTGTCAACGATAATTTATTTGATCCTGATGTCATTTGTTGTTTTCGCAGTGTTATTGATACGCCACGCTCGGCAGATTTCTTTGATTGTAATTATTTTATCTGACCAGATGTCAGAGTGACATTAACATGACTATACGACATTTTATTTAGATAGTGATAATCTAATTACTTCTGATTTTTAAAGATTTTCTGTTGGTGCATCAATGACTCGCATTTTTCCACCACCACGAGTATCATAGATTTATCACTTAACTGCTCTAAATCCTCCAATAGCATCACCGATACGAGCTTGAAACTTTACGTCAACGGTTGAGTGTTTAGACAGATCAAGATTTTACAGCGAAAAGTAATAAATCGGGTACAATTCCTTTAAATCCCACTGATATTTGTAGTCCAGTGTCGACGTTTTGATCACGACCCATATAAGACCACAACCGATGATATACTCGCGATATTTGATTGTTACCGTAATCGAGAATAAGTTGTTCAGCTGGTTCTTGCTGATTACTTATTCGCAGTGATACCTCAGTGACGTTACATTTATCAAATACCATATGGGATCGCAGTTGAAAACTATCAGCTGCACCCGTTTTTTGCATTCTATTTGCATTTTGTAGTGCAACAAATACATGTCTTGGCGCGAAAACATTTTTCGTTAACGCAAGTTGCCAAGTAAATACACCAACAACGTTACTAGTTGTGGTAGCTGTTGTAATATCAGACCATGACAGCAATGACTTTCCTCCGTGATCCATAAACGATAACAACCGCGTCTCAACAGACAACGACGGAGTCATAATTGGCATCCACAACGCCAACTTTGTCAATTCTACATTAAGGTTATCGGCGGCAGCACCACCACGCCAAATTGCACTGTCGTCGGTATTTTTTCGTGTGAGCACAACGGTGTGACTAGAACACAAGATAACTTTTCTGATATCTCTGCAAAATCCGAATACATGTGACAACGTAATCTCACATGAAAATCTACCAGCGGGATCTATCATCTTTCTTCTCGCTGAAAATCCTGCGTTGTAATTAGGATTATTACCGAAAACAACTGGTTCAACATCAGCATCATCAGCAGCAACTGTAACCTTTTTTGGCCGTCTTAGCGTAAACGGATTATGATCAGCGTTGTCAGTGGTTTCCTTTGCAAACATCATTGAATAATTGCAATCGAAGTAGCTTGTAGAGGAAAGTAATGTTTCGATTGGTCAGAATGTTATCACGTGATCAAAATGAATTGCGTTCATTTCAGGATGAACTGTTAGGAGAACTACTTTTCTAAAAATACCCACGTCTATAAATAGAGTCATGTGTATAACAGAAGATAAACACTGCTAGTGAAGGCAGACAAGAAGTAAACATTAAAGGAAAAGAACCATTTTTACAATTTTTAAAACAATAATTGAATAAATTTAGTTTGAAAGATTAAAGAAAAATATATTTCTCATCTTTTAAGAATAAAATCATTCACTGTTTGATGAAATTTGTGAAAAAAAAGTATGGATAAAAAATGTTTCAAGTGCGCTAGGTCAAAGTCATACGTATTGTGGCTGTCAAACGTTGAAAGTAAAATGTCAGAATTTTGAGATTTTTCGATAACTTTGCCTTATCAAATAGATTTCACGGATGATGATGTTGAAAATTTTGATCCATCGATATTTGACGAGCCTTTTGAATTGGAAGAAGAATTACAAACCAATTTAATATTTAGTTTGAATGAACCAACACCATTCACAGTTGATGAACAGGATGACCACAAAGCAAAAGTTAAACGGTTCAAATCACTAAACGAAGATGATCTAGTAAAAATTTCAGAACATCGCTACTCTAAATCTACAAAGAAAAATACTAAATGGGGCTACAACACCTTCACAGGTAATTTATATATTCATTCAATAATTATAATAAATTAACTATAATAATAACAATAACCAGTATACTGGACTGTTCATTAATGTAAGATTAAATAATATTGCTTGATACTGAAATTGCTCTAAATCTATTATTTTCTTAAATTATAAAAAAGATTTAAAATATTAAATTTTAAAAATAAAAATGAGATTTAAATTACTTTGAAGTGAATAAAATGTAGTTTATCTTTACACTAATATTTGTGAAAGCTTAAAAAATGTAAAAAAATTTGTTGTATAAATAAAAATTAAGGAAATATGCATGAATGATTCATCCCAAAGATCTAAATATTTTAAATGTTAAAAATAGTTATTACCAAGCAAAAAAAACATGAATTTCAAAATGGTGAAAAGAAAAGAATATGGAGGTAGATCTGATGACAGTTGAGTGTGGACATTTGGGCCAAATGTTATCTATATTTTATGCCGAAGCAGCCCCAAAGGTCACCACAGCACGAAAGAGGATGCTCCCTGAAGCCCAAGCTGAGGAATATCACAAAAACACCTTAAAAAAATGTCAGGGCTGCTATTAATCGCCACATTCAGGTTGAATGTGGTCTTTCCATTAATATTGTTACAGACCCTGAGTTTAAAAAAGCAAATAACATGTTAAATGGAAAATTAAAACTAAACACAAAGACTGGCTTATCAAGATAAAAAAAAAACACAAACCAATTATTCCTCCATCAGACATGTATGCAATCAATCAATACCTGATGCAAGATAATCCTATCACACTCAGATACAGGGTTTGGTTATACCTCTCCATCCACTATGTTACACGTGAATTAGAAGTCCACAGCCAATTGACACCTACCAGTCTTGAAATCAGATTTGATGAAACTGGGGCTGAATATGTCATTTTGACCCATCAAACTATGCAAAAAAATCATCAGGGAGACTTAAATGCTAAGGAGGAAAATTCTGACAAAAGAATGTATGCAACTGGTGGTCAAAACTACCCAGTCAGGTCAGTAAAATACTATCTCACACGCATTAATCCAAGAGCTGAATCACTTTTTTCTCACATTGATAAAAATGCTTTCGAAAATCACCAAATCTGTCAAACATGGTACACAACAAAATGTGTTGGACACAGACAATTTAGCAGTTTTATGCCATACATATGCAAAAATGCCCATATATCTGCAAGATATACTGGTCACTCTCTTCGTGCCACAGCTTTAAATGCAATGACAGACGCCAACCTTCCTGCTAGGCACATTATGTCTCTGTCTGACCACTCGAATGAACTATCCTTGAAACAATGCACAAGGCCCAGCACTCAACATAAACAACAAATGAGTAACATTCTTTCAAATGTATCTGCAAATGTAGCATTGTCTGCTCAAGACTCTTCTACAGTACTATCTCATGCAACTGTAAATGTTCAAATGACCCCAACAAACTCGAGCAGTACGACTCAAGAAACTGTTCAAGAAACCCATACAAACCCAAGTAGTACAAACCAAGTAAATATTACTGAATCTGTTCAAAATCCCCTACAAGAACTATCACATAATACAATGAACTCTATGACAGGTTTCATTACACAATCTACCTGTCATTTCAATAACTGCACCTTCCAGTTTAGTTCAAACTGAAACAAGTAAGTGCAATCAAATTAAGGAAATATGTGATTTTCAAGTAAATTGTCAATGTAAACTATCCTTACTAATATGTTATTTGCTTTTTTAAAAGTAGTAAATACATTAGTGTGTCATACAGTTTTTCATTACTTTTCTCTACCAGCTACTTGGATTGCAAGTATGTGATTTTCAAGTAAATTTTCAAGTAAAATTATTATGCTGTATTGTCATTATTATTGTACTACTAAGTATAATTCAAATAGTGCGTCTGCAGAACTATCTCATGCAACTGTAAATGTTCAAATGATCAATACTAACGTTATTTGCTTTTTTTAAAATAGTAAATACATGAATTACAATTATTATGCTGTATTGTCATTATTACTGCACTACTCAGTTTAATTAAAAAAGTGTGTCAACAATGAACACAAATTTCATAAATTAAATTGTGTTACTGTTTTTAAATCTGTCATTTTGTATGTCTGTCTGTTCACTTTCTACACTGATGTCACAAATTTGATGAGAGGAATCTGGTTATGAACCATTGTCACAAAACAACTCATGGAATAACTAGAGGGATAAAATAAGTACTTAATTATTTTAGAACTGTGCGTGTATGTGTATGTTAGAGCCAATAAAACTGATCACATACTTTCTATAACCAAACTTCATACACCTACATGTATTAGTACAGCCTGTTTATAACACGAAAATAGGTTTTGAAGAACGAAATCAGATTACTCACTTGTCACAAAAGTGATGAATATGCCAAATCACATTAAGGCAATCTAAAATAAGCAAACATCCTTATATCCATGACATCATGACTTAAAATATTGAGCTTCAACTTTACATACACGTGTTCAATATGATAAAATATTAAAAATGTTCAAATTCCTTCCGTGGGTTCAATTGGATGACGGACTTACAAGCAATACAATCCAAAGAGCTATTAATAGCTACGTAACAGAAACCCGACAAAAGTATTACTACGCACAATTATGATTATTTTTTTTTTATGATGAAAAATGAAAAGAACATAACAATACATTGCAATTTCAATTGTAAGAGTTTAACGTTGTTTTTTCTGCGTTCATCGTGGTATGAACTGTCAGTTGCCGACTCACACAGCTTACATAACGCCCTTCGGGCGTTATTTGCTGTGTGAGTCGGCAACTGACAGTTCATACCACGAGGAACGCAGAAAAAACAACGTTAAACTCTTAAATGACCCGCGGATTTAATAAAATCAGAATATCTAGCTAAACCTATTATCGTGGTTGCAACATCATTATCGATAGGTTCGATTCTAGTAGAATTGATTATATATTGATCACTACTAAATAACGCCATTATACCATTGTTAACAAACCCAATCGGGAGATTTCCGAGGTTATCAGCAGCAACAAATACGGTATTATCATTTTTCACTAGTCGTCCTTCTACCTCGATGAATGCTTCACATGGCAAGAAGTATTTAGATGTGTCATCAAATCTAAGTTCAATTCGTGACCTTATATTTGGATTTGGAGCACTATACGAAAAATATTGATAATCACGTATAGATTCATTTTTTCGTACAGGAGCATGTACATCAAAAGCGTCATCGACCTAGTGTTTAACCATTTTATTATATAATCGTTGATCTAATTGAATCTCAAAGAGATTCTAATCGCGCTAGACCGGAACCAGCAATTGTTTTCAATCGGTTTCTTACTATGCGGTTGATTGCGCTACCTATCTTAGGTGGCATTTGACTCGTAGATTGTAATTTTATGAGTTTTCTTTTACCTGCTGCCAACGACATAAGCTTTTCTCGCGCGGAATCAAACGCGTCAATGGCAAGATTACTAGCCCTGCTACCAACTTCTGTACCGATCTTGTCATCGAGAACCCCAATAGCTTTTGATGCTATTTCCTTCCCGATCGGTAGCAGTTTTGGAGCAACTCTAGTAAATAATCCAGTGACAACGTCACCGATACCATTTCCGTATGTCATCTTATACACTGGCAATCATGAATTTACGACGTAAATAGGTCTTGCTCATCTCATACTACGATGCACTATCATTTTATTTAAATGATATTTATCTAATCGGTGATCAATCGCTGTAATAATCATCGGTAAGTTCGTCAATGAAACTACGATATAGTCTAATATCCATTACACGACCTTGAAATAACCGTTGACAGATTTCAGCCGCTTCGTTAATTATCTCCGGAGAATTATTTCCAGCTCGTTTTCGTACAATGAGAACTTCTAAAACAGGGAATATTACCACCGTGATATCCCTCACCGGTAGATTCTTGTGTAAGATCAACTTTAGGATCTTCTTGTCTTCGTGGTCGTGGTCCTTGTCCTCGCGATGGTATAAGTTTTTGTTGAGCTTCTCTTGTTTGTTAGTTTTCAAAATCTTTTAATCTAACCGCAGCATCAAATGCACTAGACCTCTTATCAACTTTACTAACTTGGTTTAACCCTGTACTAATCTTATAAATCACATCAATCCATTTTTTAAAATCACCGATAAAACCCTTCTTTTGTTCTGGTTTTAAATAATTATATCTATCAACAAAACTAGCAGCTGTAAATTTTATCAATTCTTCAAGATCATCTTTTTTCTTATCGATAAATGCTAAAAAATCTTCAGTAAATTTATCTTGCAGCTCTTGATTTCTACTATCAATTTTCTTTGTCTGTTCTTCCTCTTGTTCTACCTCTGGTTTACTCTCCCTTACCGCGGTTACTAACTTCTTCAGTTGCCGTAGTTATCGGCTTAAATAATTGTTCAGTATCAGCGGTGAAATCTTAATTTTTGTTGTTGTCGAGCTTGCAAATTATCTCTGAAAGAATCTCTCACTGGGAGAAATTTCTTGATCGCAGCCAATCGTTCTCTAGTTAATATAGTTATTTGTGCTTCTCAGACATTTGCCATGTTATATTAAAATTATATATCGCTAATTCATCATATAAATGGCTAACATGAATCCGGAAGAAATTTCAAACAAGAATCGTTAACCCGGTAGCAGCCACGAGGGTGCGACAATGACACGGCGTTTATTTTTTTGATGAGTTGCTAGCAATTTCGAGGAAGTATTAGTTAGTCAAATGGACGGTTCTATTAAAGTATTTTTACGAGGAAGCCTTAGTTACCGAATCGACCCTGTCCGATTCACCTTTTCTGCTGCTGCTTATTTTGTGTTTATGTGCTGTCAAACATAACACACAAAGTCACTCAATGGAAAATATATCATTTTTTTTTATTACAAGTATTCTCCTCATAGATGGAGGCACTGTCAGATTTCCCAAGCTGATGGGACTGTCTTATACCTTGGACCTAATCCTGACTGTCAGGCCATTTTTCGCAAAAGAAGTACTTGAAATGGTTACTAGCCAGCAGAGTTGGTTGTACAGGAACACGTTGGCATATATTTGCAAAGCAATGAAATAAGACACTTCTGTAATAAAGTTGTTTGGAAAAGAAACGACCATCTGTGGACATGGGAATGTAGACGGGTCAAGGCTAATGGAGTCCGGAGCCATGACAACTCATTGGTAGGTGTAGCAGACTGTTCAGATGCTTCACCGACTAGTGTTTCTCTATTGGTACTACTCTGTTCATATGCTTCCCCGACTCGTGTTTCTCAATTGGTACTACTCTGTTCATATGCTTCCCAGACTCTTGTTTCTCTATTGGTACTACTCTGTTCATATGCTTCAGTAACGTTTGGCCTTCTATTGGTTTTGTTTGTAGGATAGCTGTGGCTAATGGCAGCTCTCATGATGTCTTTGGGTATTGCACTTTATACTAATTGCTTTGAGGCTAAATACCCTGCATGTGTTACTATCCTTTAAGACGACAAACCCCACCAAAATTATTTTGTCATCTTCACAACTCTTTACATCTCTATTATTTATGTTGAGGTCTCCACAAGTCCTTATATCCTTTTGTTTATGTTGGAGTGTACACAGCTTCAATGTCTTGTATTTAACAGTCATCTGCCTTGTGTGTTGAGTAGCAAGGTGTTTAATGGTCAATAAAGTGTATCTACATTCAACATTCATTCTACATAAACTTAAGTTTTGCTTCATGAGAAGGGTATTGTTTAGATAACTAAATCAATGTGCTAACAGTTCTTATCATGCTTGGTCATAACTTCAGACATGTGACACTGTAACTCAAGGCATCAGTATGTGAATTTCTAAAACAAAGTAAGGATATATCATATGACTAATGCTGAAAATGTTTTTCTAGCATTGAAATTAGGAAATTAATTATAGTTTGAACTTCATCATTAAACGTTTATTAGTATTTTGGATTGCATCGTTTTCTCATATAACATAACTTTAATACAAGATGTGCGCGAAAATAGGTCTTGTAAATCTATGCTTGTAGTCTTTGAAATTTTGGGAAAAGTCTTTGAATTTATCATGGAGTATTCTGTTGCAGTACTTCAATGGTTAGCATGACATGAGTATCACTGAAGGGTTTTGGTTCATATTCAAATCATACCATCAGATGACCTTAAATAACCAAACCTAAATGAAAAGGATGAAATTCAGACCAGCAGTATGTATACTAATGAATTACGACTTAATTTCAAACTTAACATTAAAAAAAAATATGGAAGGAGATAAAAATTCATTTTATAAGGATCCTACCAATTTGCGGTGGGGTGGGGAATGGCCGTAGAGAGTCATTCTGTCATGTGGGACTCTTTGCTTTAAAAGTTTGGGATCTTCTGCCTCAATTTATTGAGTTAATTTGATGTAGTAATCCTCTGCAAAATTCAAAATAATGCTTGACCACAATATCATTCTACATGAGGATGCTACATGACATGTCATGCAGTTCTGCCTGTATCATTTATTGGTTAGCAATTAGCAAATACCTCATGTCTACTTCATGAATATTTGTGCATTTTGATAGATTCACCAGCAGCTTGAACAAAATATGGTTATAATTGCATTAAAAGGTCATAGGTCGAGGTTATAGGCAATAATTGCATAATACAGTAGACTGAATTTTCATTTCTTGTGTGTGTGTGCATGTGTGTGTATACAGTATATAATGAAATGAATTTACTATCAATTTCTATTACAAAATCCCAAAACATTACAGGTAGCCATTATCCGATTTTATTTAAGGTTCCTTCTCGACTTCCGACATCGAAGCCAATCATTTTAGCTGTGTCTGGAGGCATGGAACAGGCATTTATGTTTGACCTCAAGGTCATGGAGGGCAATAATGGGCATTTTCTGCAGGAGATTTGGTATGTACAGTTATCCAGATCATGGTTATCATAGGCTAATGTTCAGGTGTAGATTGTAATATGCGGTGTATGTGTATGGGCATTTAACATTATATGTCAGTTTTAGAATGTCATGTGACAATGTATGTGATGGGCATTTAACATTATATGCCACTGTTTTAGAATGTCATGTGGCAATGTTTGTGTATGGCATTTAACATTTTATGTCAGTTTTAGAATTTCATTTGGCAATGTCTGTGTATGAGCATTTAGCATGTGCCACAGTTTTAGAAGGTCATGTGGCAATGAGTATGGGAAGAGGCATTCAATATTATTTGCCACAAGGTCAAGCTTTTCTCATTTATCATTTATCAAATAAATGTATGGAATGATTAGTAAGGAACTTGCTGGAAGACATGCTTGCATTTAAAAAAGGGAAAGTTTTCTACTGACTTTGTATCATCAAGTATAGGGTAAAAAACAAACTGTGCATCCTATGTATCTCCATCTTAGACCCAAGATTCATTTTAAATGATAATTCTATCATTTGCATTGGTATGTAGTTTTATCATGGCAAGTGCTTTGTCCCATGACACTCGGTACGTAGTTGTATCATGGCAAGTGCTTGTGCCCCAACTGGGTATACAATTATATCATGACAAGTCTTGGTGTGTAGTTTTATTATGACAAGTATTTGTGTCACAGGAAATGTATCATGACATGTACTTGAATCTTATACAAGACTAGTCTATACATCTCACATAACATCCAGTTTTGTCAGAAATGATGTGGTGCATTATGCTTACTGGCTTATGAAATTACATATATTGATTTGATTGTTTATTTGATTAAGATTTTTAACGTAGCTTTAAAAAAAATTCAGTCGTATTGCTACGATGTCTGCAGTGAGGCAATTTATAGTTGTTGTGGAGCACTGAGACATCATGCCGCAGACATGTAGTCACATTATCCTGACACCAGGCCGACCAGTCCCAACACTAACCTCTTAATGCTGAGCGTCAAGAGAGGCAGCCGTTAGTACCATTTTTGTAAGTCTTTGGTATGACTCGGCCGGGAATCGAACCGATGACCTCCTGCTTCCTTGGCGGATGCTCTAACCACTAGGCCACCGGAGCGGTCTTACATATATTCAAAGATTATTTATGATGATTTATTCAATGATTATTATTAATTGTGGACTATGGAGAAGTTGGCAACCGTTTTTCTTGATTGAATGGGGTTACAAACTACAAATTTGTCATTTTCAATGACATTTAAAATAGCTTTAATAGTCCTACTCATCCATGATACAGTATAGCATGTACTATAAGGATACTAGCTGCAAGGTCATCCATTCACCTTGGTAGCATGTACTTACTTTAAGGATACTAGTTCCAAGGTTATTTATTCACTATGGTAGCATGTACTGTAAGAATGCTAGTTCCAAGTTCATCCATTCACCTTGGTAGTATGTACTTACTCTAAGGATGCTAGTTCCAAAGTATTATAGAAAAAAATAATCATTGAAACAACAGAAGGACATCCAGTATGACTTCATTTTCCTTTTGTAAGCTGAAGAATAGTATCAATATTTATATATGAAATGTTATACAACTCATATTAAACAGTAGTCTTTCTTTATTTAACCATCTATAGATTATTGAAAAATAAAATAAAATTTTTTAAAATTTTTATTCCAATATTGTTGTGTATGAGGAACAAGTCAGGTTTTGTACATATTTTATCATGAATTTTGATTTTGAAGATGAGAACCTAATGATGGAAGTATAAAAATGGAGGTATACACACACACACCCACCCACCCACTCCCCCACCCATACACATATCTATACACATCCACACATACATCTCAATATACATATATATATATATATATATATATATATATATATATATATATATATATATATATATATATATATATGATTTTAAACTTTTGTTGCTCTATATCACATTTGTAAAAACTAAAAATCTTCAATAAAAATAATGTTTTTTAATATTTTAATTTTGAAATTAAGAGAAAAATGATTGATACAAAAATTACAAACAGTACATTACATAATAATTACTTGTACAATGTTTCCACCATAATTGCTTGTATAATGTTTCCACCAAGATTAGGGTATCAGTTACCACAATCTGAGGGGCCCCGCGTGGCCGAAAGCGCTTTCTGTTACAGATCACTGCCGCCTCACCTCTGTTTGCGTGGGTTTTGAGTCTAACATTCGGCTAATCTAGTTAAGTGAGAAAGCTTGCCAGTAGCTTCTCGTGGGTCGGTGGTTCTTTCAGGTGTTTTTCCCTGGTTCTTAATCCACCAATAGTACTGGCCACCATGTATAGCCTATCATGTGATGAAAAATGGCATCAAACCCTAAAACAGCAACCAAAATCTGACAGTGAATTTTACCCCAAATGGATGCAATTACTAATGTTAGGATTCACATCAACAGACATATATCATGGATGTGAAGTGTTATAATATAATACATAATAGATTTCATGTGTTATGATACTTATTGATATATTTTAAGTATTGTGATACCTATCAATACATTTTAAGTAGTATGATACATAATGATACATGGTATAGTTCCATCTTTTTCTTGTTATCTTGATTTTTGCACTTGCCATCATGCGTGACCTAGCAGCATGGTGCTATGCGTTCCTCACTGAATTATCATGAAATGTCTCATGTTTAACATATAGGGAATAACTATTTATTCTAACTGAAACATTCATGCTATTCAATTATCATGAAATGTCCCAGGACTGTTAACTTGAAGAAGTTGTAAATGCAACACATGACATTCACCCTGATATGCTAGTACCTAATCAGCTTGCATAACTAGACCTAGCTTAAACTCATAAATCAACAAAATAATTTATTTAAACTATCTGGTGCATAGAGAACTTGTACATCCAGCTGTATACCGAATACAATAGACCCAGATTGGTAGATACATAATGAACCACCAGATCTAGATGTAGCTTGAAATCAGCAGTACAACAAATAAAATTATTCAGTATTTATTAATTAACATGGAGAAATTGTTAGCGTTGTGCAAATGTAACATTTTGTTTGTATTACTACAATATTCCAGCATCATGCTGTTTACGTTTTCTTATTGACTAAATCATAATATGCCATTTAATAACATGTTTTTCCCTTCTGTTTTTTATTATTTTTAGGTGCAGCATTGTTTGTGAAAGGCATTGGGAAGCATGGCTCATTCAACATAATTAAACCATCAAAATTGTAGACTTTTGGTCTTGTTTAATTTTTGTACATAAAATTCAATAAAATATTGCATCTAATATCTCTATACATGTAATTGTAATTATTTTGTTATCCCAATATTTGTACAACTTAATTTCCCCACAGATAACAAGTGCCTGATGAAAATGATTGGGTGCTAGCCAACGTTCCCTCTAAGCGAATGGTAGATGTGTGCACAGTGCTCGCTGAGCTGCACAAGCATTACGGAGACGAGCAAAATTTAATGTTGGATTGAGCAGAAATTGACAGTTTAGCTGTGCGGGTGTGCGCCTAACTTAGAGGGAACGTTGGTGCTAGCTTGCAGGTGAACATGGTTTACCAGTAATGTCTCAGGAAAAGAAGAAAGTCATTGGGTTTTAGTTTGCATATGATCAGTGCTTTAGGACATACAAATTATTTATCAAAGATGACATTATATGGGGAAATCCACTATGTAGTTTTTCAGAAAACTTTATAAACGTTTTGTTGCATGCTGATGGATTTCTCTCTGGAAAACACAGGGCTTGGACAACAAAGATCTTTGTGTAGGAAATATAGGCAATGATCATTCTGTAGGAAACATAGGACCTAATCAACAATGATCTTTGTGGAGGAAGCTTAGGACCTAATCAACAATGTTCTTCAAGTAGAAAACATTGATAACATGCAAGTATAACTGCAATGCATGAATTAACACAAGTAAAACCTTTGACAAGTAGTTCATATTATAAGAGGGGTCTAACTGACATTATACAGGCTTCAGGCATAGAGTCATCCATTTGAAAGGTCTCAGATAGATGGCCAAACACTTGTTCATAAGTAGTTACAAGGAATAGAGAATAGACCCCCACCTATAAAATTAGATATGTCCTATGCGTAGAGCCATTCAGTATTTTACTAGTTGGTTTTGGGGACCATAAGATTTTGAAAGAGAAGTAAAAGTAGAGGTACCATTAGCAGGGAAGAAATTATAGCAAATGGTTGAGAAGAAATGGAGGAATGCTACTGCTGCACAGGCTGTCAGATACATAGATCCAACAAATGTGTACAACAAATAATGTGTACTGAATATGTATGTTCATCAAGGAATATTTAATATTTAACAAGTGATGATACGTAAATGATAAAATAGAAACACGTAGATTAAAATCTTCAAGTATTATCAATCAAATAATATATGTCATGCAATATAGATAAGACAAACAAAAGTTTAATTTGAAAATTCATTGTTAATTGCCAAAATGACTTGTAAATTGTACATACAAATTAGGTCGATTTCAAATTATAAGGTAAATCTAAGTAACAAATTATGAAATCCCATTGCAACTATTCCCTGTATTATAAACCAATTTTTGTGCAATTCATATTTTTGTTATTTTCCACCAATCTTCTAAACAATACAAACCTTTTATTTGTTTCATTCTTTTAATAAGAAAATATTCCTTATTTACCTTATCAGTGCATGAAATAATATTGATTTGGTCATCATTTATCACCATGAATGACTAAACTATTATATATTATATTCTATTTCAATTTTTATGGTTAAAATAATATTCTCAACTTGGGTATGAAGTCCTATGTATAATCTGAAAAATAACTAACCATTCTCTTTCCTTTATAAAGTTAATTAATATTGATTGTTAGGAGAAAGACTATAATATATATAAAAGGGGAGAAGTGTATGTCCATGTACTGAGTCAATTATTTGCACCTTCAAAGAAGGGTCAACTATCTATTTCTTCAAAAGAGACTTTTATCATGATCTAAGATAACTAGATTTCCAGTTGTTAAGATTTATTTCATTTGGTAAATGTGTAGCTTTGTCCTTTCAGAATAGTTTGTAATGATAAAAGTATCCCTATTGTTGTCAAAACTGATTGCCTGTGGTTTCTGTGGCACTCCTGTAGTTATGACCTGTATTATGCATCCTTCTGGTGATATTTGGTGAAGGTTATAAGAAGACAATCCAACAACATAGATGTTGTCATCCCTGTCTACAGCTACTCCAAAAGGCCATTTGAGGTTGTCTGGACTGTAGGTATACTGCTTCTTGCCTTCTATATTGAAACACAGAAGGGAATTTTTATCAGGTACAGTAACATAGACTTGTGTTTTAGAGTTATTCAGTGCTATATAGTTGTATCCAGATGCTGATTCATACTGATCAGAATAGTTGACCTCTTTCCCAGCTCTGATCAGACTCCAGCAATGCTTGTTATTACCACAGTCTCCAACCACAACCATCTCTCCATTCCCAGCTGCTGCAATTCCATAGCACTTATATTTAGTTGTTATTGTTCTGACTGGACTGATGACATCATCCCTGACTGATAGAATCTGAATTTTATTTTGATTCCTTAAAGACACAGCCACATCCTCATCACCCATCACACAAATGTCAATAGGATATCCTGTGAGTTTGTATGTCGTAACTACTTGATGTGAATCATTAAGAAGAATACACTGACTATTGTTTCTATCAACAAGCATCACCCTGTGTCTCGGGAGACTAGTAATGCCAGTATAATCTGGTGTATTACCAGTAATATTAACATCAACTGTTTCAACTTTCTTAACCTGGCATTCCTTTGTTAGTTTCCCTAAACCTGGTATAGAAAGAGTTGAGCCATTCATGGTCACAAGTTTTCCAATATCCGATGATGATAGTGACAGAATAGATTCTAACAGTGGAGTAAATTTCACATGCACTGTCAGTGTATCGGCCCTCTCATATTTTTCTCTGACCTGAGAGTAATATAAGGGTAGTTGTGACTTTATTTTTTCTGCAGTCAGAAATTTTTGTATATCAATTCCATATTTGTGGACTGTTTCACATAGAAGTTGAGAATTTCTTATGGCATGAATCAGTGACAAGCATTGATTGTTCTCTTCTTGTGTCCTAATAGCAGCTTCTTTGTGGATTCTCTTTCCCTCAGTCTTCACTTTCATCTCTAATTCGTCCAAAGCTGTGTTGATTTTCGTTCTCACTTCTCTGATTTGATCAGTCAGTCCATTAACTTGGGACTCTAGATCCTTAATATTCGACTCCTTTACATCGATAACAGATTTTAAGTGAGTTTCTAGTTTCTTCAACTCTTCAATGATTTCACTTGTTTTGGTTTCACGTAACAGAGCTGGGAGTTCCTCCTTCAACTTTCTCACCTTAGAACAAGTGGAGTGGCTTTCAAAATAACAAAGTCCACAACAGGCAATTTTGTGATCATGGCAGTAAAATTTTAGATCTTCATCTTCGTGATCAAGACATGTAAAACCTTCAGCAAATTTCATCATATTTTGTGGATTGTTCAATAACTCTTCCATTTTAAGAATAGAGTGAGCTTTGGACATTTTCTGTTTCCTGTGGAACTTAACACAATCATCACACATTGCTTCCTCGCATACTACACAGAAGCCTGTGGCTGTGACAGAGGAGCCTTCAGCGGTACAAGCATCACATACACGATCTACTTTCGATTTCGTCGGTATGATGCATTGTATGGCAGTGTCGACTGGAAAGAAAGATGCCCATTCACTAGTTGGTTTATTCTGTGTAAAATGACCCGCTGTTTTTCTACATACCGGACACTCGATGCATCTCTTGTTCTCATGTTCTATAGCCTTGCTTGTGATGTACGACTGTAGACAACTTTGACAGAATGTGTGGGCACACGGTAGCTGTCTTGGTACGTTGAATAAGCCCATACAAATGGGACAAGTTGGTTCGTCTTCATTATGTGTTATAGCTGCCGCCATTATGAAGTATCTCCTTTTATTTTTCTTTTTAATATTGACGTACAACTTTGTATTGCAAGCCTTAAACTGATCACGGTGGTATTTCTTCCTAGTCATGTGTGGGCATGTTTAAAGCTTGGCTGGTACACGAACTTGTTTGAAAGAATTTAATCCTATATTCTCAATCTCTGCCGGATATAAATAGCTCAATAATTATCATTGTGTGTGTACGTTTCCATTAAAATATACTAATCCAGAATAGAATCGCCTAGGAGTTTTCAATTTTTAATAGAAATTACTAAATTCTCTTCTCCATTTATATGTAAAAAACATAATGAGGAATTTGTATAGAACCTAATCACTAGTAGCGCTTTACAGCACAATATGACACCTGTAACTTATAATGATAAAATTACAAAAAACACCATAAAATTGGAAAACAAAACCATGCTTAAAATGTTTAAGGTATGAAACGTTTGGTATTATTATTATTAGTGTATTATTAGTTTGTTATTACATTCGAAATAGGAGAGCACTCTTGAAGGAGATCACTGACTTTGCGTCTTAAGTTCAAATTCGTTCCATGTTGCTGGACCCAGGTATGCTATAAAACGTTGTCCATATCACTTCGTGTTCAGAGTGGGAATAATAAGTGTACTATTATCAGAAGATTTGCGCAAGTATATTGTTTGTGTGTTAACGCGGGTAAGGTCGTAGAGGCATGTTGGGCTGAAGTCCGTTATTGAAACTTAGCACAGAACAAATTTTGTGCTTCATTTTGGATCGAAAGAATAGCATGTACAGAGCAGCGGGGAAGTGCTGTGATCGTGGTATTCTCAGTATGATCATATCAGATGTGTTTTTGAACATTTTCTGGAATAGATATTGAGACGAACGACACAGAAATGAATTACAATAATCCAGTCTTGAAAGTACTAATGAACACACAAGTGTTGTCATGGCATCAACTAAAAAATATTTGCGAATGAATGGGGCTGGTGCGTCTCAGCTCAAGATTTACATGATTGCATATATTCGTGACATGTTTGTGCAATGTGAGCGTACTGTCCAGAGTAATCCTAGGTTTCGTATTGACTGAATTTAATGTTGGTGATGTTTATTGAGGTAAAGGATATGAATGAGAAAGTCAATGTGTTGTGATGAGAATGTCCGTTTTTTTTTATTATTCATCTTCAGCTTGTGCCAATTTTAACAAGATAGACCTGAATGGATGCTTGAATCAAATGACACAAGGGGACATCCACTAATCATGTCAACAATTTTTAGAATTTTTTTATGATGGACTTTTATGAATTGGATTAAGAAGAAATTATATTTTCTACGGATGCAGTGATTATTTCACGCTCTAAAACATACGTCTCATTCAATTAATCTATACAAAGATTCACAAATAAGAAAACTAAAAAAAGAAAAACAAATGGTTCATATATAATGTATGACCGTAATATTCAGATAATATCACGTAACGAGAGCTAGATTCAAATAATCCCATGTAATTTCGTACAATGAGAGCGAGATTCAGATAACTTCATGGAATTTAATTTTTAAAAGCAATCTTCTGTATGGTCTTGATGGTTCAATTTTCTTCAATATCCATATAGACGACCAGACATACAAACAGTTATACCCACAGACATACATACAGACATCACGAATCTCCTGAATTGGCTTATTACACTTGTATTAGCGAAGCCCACATTTCATGAATCCACCATGAGCACAGACATACGTATAGACATAAGTACATACAGCTACAGATAGCTGCAGACAGTTACAATGAAAACACACTGGTCGTAATGAAAGGTACGGACTTAAAATCTATAAATATATGCTGATAAAGTAAACAGTTTATAGCAACTTGTAACAAAACGTTCACAACTTTTAATATCTACATAATAGTAAAGGCATCATTTCACGATACGACATTAAAAAATGAATATGCTTCCGCCTATGAAGCCAGAGGTCTGGGGTTCGAACTCAGACCAACGACTTATACAAATGGTATGATCATGTGCCTCGCTTGGCACTCAGCATTAAAATGTTATTGTTATGACTGGTCAGCCTAGTGTCATGATAATGTGACTGAGTGGGACATCTTGCTACATGTCTGCATGATGATGCCCCAGTGCTAGACATCACTTTAAACTGCCACATATATCGTTGCGATACGATTCAAATTGTTAAAGGTACAATAAAAATCAAGTTCACACACCCACACACACTCATATACATACATACATACATACATACATACATACATACATACATACATACATACATACATACATACATACATACATCAGGATGACTCCAAAATTCATGATATCAAAAATCATTTCTGCTTCCACACATAAACTGTGCAATATGATACCAATTAGAAAAATAAGTAACCCATCCAAGAATTGGGAAAAACATAATATTCCTTTGAATAATTATGTTGATGATTGGGTTAACAAATCTTATCATAAGCGACTGAGAACAAATTGCAGATGATTAAATAAAAATTAAATGTGTTTAATGTTTCTAAAAATAGAAAATATAAAAGCTGAAATAATGTTCGAATATGAAAAATCTACAACTTTAAGACATATTGTTCTCTTTAGATTACTGTCTTTAAGACATTATTATCTCTCTATCCTATGGGCTTTGATGTAATTAATATAAAGATATTATAACAGTGCAAATATTGATAAACTTATGAATGTTTTATTAGTTAATACACAATCAAAACCATGCCTATGTATGCCATCTTTTATTGTGCTATTTTATTATCAATAAAATAATTATATGTACTAGAATTTATCATGTATATATATATATATATATATATATATATATATATATATATATATATATATATATATATATATGACTTGTCTACTTTTATTCAGTAGACATTGTTTTTTTGTTTTTGTACTATTTTCCATGCAACGCCAGCAGTTGGTCGGATCCAACCCATGACTTCTTCACAGTTAATTATAAATGTTCATAACTTTACAGAGAATAGTGTTAACATTAGTACATAGTATTATATTCTAATTCTGAACTCATTACAGAATATAAGCTATGAGAAAGAGAGAGAGCCGAAGAAAAGTAAATTTATTGTAAGAATTTCCACTTATATACATATATGTACCAATACATATATGCACATTAAGCATTCACTCATTACAAATTTTATAAAGTAACTATGGTTGTTACTCGTTTCAAAGCAATTCAGTTCTGCTATTATTTTAAATACGTATTTTCCCTTAATAGCAATCTTTGAAAATTAAACAATTACCATTGTAATAAGAGTTTCTGACACTAGGAAGAAATCTAACCTTGCCCGCTTGATAGGTTTATTCTTTCTCCAAGTGGATCTTTTTGAATCTATATTATTTTCTCATCAGAAATAAATTTGAATACATTCATCATAAACATCAATTAGGACAATTAATGTTCATAAGTTTGAATGTGTAATTTTGAACTGAAGTATCTAAAACTATATTGTTGCTGTTTGCATCTACTTTGCGTCTGTGTATAGGCAACTCAAAGTTATTGCTCAATACAATAGCGTCTCCCCTTGAAACTGAATGCAAAAGAAATTATATATTGGTAACCCCAAGATGATCTAATATGTCTCCTGTCATTTAGTAAAATGTGTATCTTGCAATAGATATATTGAGTATTCCTCATTTTCTTCAGGTAATTCATTACATCTCCAACCCATAGCAATATGACAGGATAGATTTTTCACAAGGCAGTTCTTTTATATAAATGTCTACATGGAACTGCAATAGAATATCTTCAGGACTTATTCAGGCCTTTTTCAAAAAAATGCCAGTTGGGATTAATATCACATGGATAACTTCTAGTACCAGAAACAAGAACAGAACAATTCAAAAAGAGTTTTCAATATTCTGGTACAGTTGTATGGAATAAGCTTCCACTACATGTAAAATCAGCTGAAAATATTAGAGTACTTAAAAAGAGATATCATGAGCATGCATGTATTTATTATAGATGATGATCATACCTATATTTACAGGTATTTCCTTAATGACAGCTTCTGTGTAGACTGTGACACTAATTATTGTTTGTTTTGTATGATTTAAAGCCATTTTTAAGCACAATATAGGATATACATGGCGGCCAGTATTAATGGTGGAGGAAGAACCCGGAAACCCCTCGGAAAGAACCACCGACCCACGAGAAGCTACTGGCAAGCTTACTCACATAACTACATTAGCCGAATCTTAGACTTGAACACACACAGACAGAGGTGAGATGGCAGTGATCCGTAACGGACAGCGCTTTAGACCACTCGGCCACTCGGGGCCCCTCACTAATTATTGCTATCTTCATATAATGTGCATTTTCATACTCTCCTTAGGAGGTCCTCAAGGGAGAATAGTCCTTTACTAACGAGTCACCCTCTATAAATAAAGCATTATTATTATTATTATTATTATTATTATTATTATTATTATTATTCATAGAGGCAATTCTCAACGAGTCATCCGCTGCCTTTATTATAAAATTCTTATATCTGATATTGATCATTACATTACTTCTAGGATTTGCTGAGATATTCTATTTGATAGTGAACATTTTATTTTTAAGGCTTATGATATATATAAAAAAGAAAGTTCATATATTGTCGTTAAGAGAGATAAAAATAAATAGAAAGAGCGAAGGTAATTTCTGAAATAAAAAATAACACAAACAATCAAAGGTCATTCAATAAAGTTGATTGAAATAGAAATGCAAAAATGATTAAAGAAATAGTAAACCAAATATCCAGTCATTAAATAAGAGTATTTTTCAACTGTCATCCTTGTTGTTTTTACACAAAATTGGGTAACTTATCCTTTTCAAATTTAAGAACTTTGTTCTGTAGAATTTCTTTCTAGTTAAAATATCTTATGTACTTAAAATGATCTGGCCTGTTAGTATACTTCATGTTGTTTACTTGATATTAGAGAAATGTTTGTTGCTTTTGGCTTACCAATATATATTCTTTTCAATGAAATGTCAGTATACTTCATGTTGTTTACTTGATATTAGAGAAATGTTTGCTGCTTTTGGCTTACCAATATATATTCTTTTCAATGAAATGTCAGCCACATTACAGCAAAGTAGCTTCTATGCAAACAACTTCACCTAATATACATTACTCTCTCAAAAGTACATAATAACTGGTGAGTGCCTGCTTGAATGTGAAATTCAAATTCGTTTTTTTTTGTTGTTGTTGTTGCATCATGACATTTACAAATCTTTATACATTTTGACATAGTGAATTGAACTTTGAAATTTATTGAACAATTAATGAAAGTAATTTGTGAAGTTAATAATTATTTATTAATATGTGTGTTTTATCAGTATATATCATTTTTTATGTAGCAGCAGATCACTGAAAATGTATGAGAATGTGTGAATGAAAAAAATGTGAACAAAAGTAAACATATGATAACTGTTCCTTATATTTGTTGGTGTGTTTTGGAAAGGACCAAAATATTAAAATGAAAACTTACTTTTTAACACAGTTTAATAAATTAAAAGAACTTTAGAATTTTTTAAATATATAACTGATGAAAATAAGAATATATCATGAAATATGCATCACTACACCAATTTTCACAAAACTATGTTAATGGGTGAAACATATTGAGGGCAAAATGAACAATAAGAAAGAATAACATATTGAATCATTTTGGGATTTTACTTCCCACAATTTGCTAAAGACAGACTCTCACAATTTCATTAATTGCACACTTTGAAAATCATTTGCATTCTGCATGTATTTCTATGTGAGACATTAAATTTATCTTGATTTAAACTACCCACCTACCTACATATCTATCTACCAATCTTTTATATAAGTAAAGGATGAGTATTATAATGTTTGTTATGACAGTATAATAATCCACCATTTATTTATTACCTACGTATCTAACCCACAGTGGCTCTTCAATAACTAGAAGGTACTTGGAACACAATAAATTTGGAACAAAATTGTATTGTTATTTCATGTAGCCCAGTGCTAACAGTTGGACATGTAACAAGGGTCATCCTGATTATCACCATCTCTAATTCAAATTTTCACAGCCAAAATCACTTGGGAGAGCATGGTTAATTACACATTTGAATAATCTAATCATGATGGCAAGGCTTTATAGCCAAACAAGCCTTTGATAATGCCCTATGGACCACTTGCTTGCAGCTAACAGTCTCTTACCAAAGTTATGGATCCTAGATTATTTCATTTTTTGGATTTGGTTTAGCTGAAAATTTCTACAATTTTTAAAATATAACTTTATATGCATGTCACATCAAAGTCAAGATATTAAAAGGGATTTTCATATACCCATATGATCAGGCAAAGCAGTACACTGACATAGTGAACTGAACTTAATTAATTGAAAAATTAATGAAAGTAATTTGTGAAGTTAATAATTATTCATTAATATATGTGTTTTATCAATATATATATAATTCAATTATGTAGCTACAGATGTGATATTCACTGCAAAATGTATGAGAATGTGTGAATGAATAAAATATGAATGAAAGTAAACATATGATAACTGTTCCTTATATTTATTGGTGTGTTTTGGAAAGGACCAAAATATTAAAATGAAAACTTCTTTTTAACACCATTTGATAAATTAAAAAAACTTTAGAATTTTGAAATATATAACTGATGAAAATAAGAATATATCATGAAATATGCATCACTACACCAATTTTCGCAAAACTATGTTAATGGGTAAAAAATATTGAGGGCAAAATGTACAATAAGAAAGAATCACATATTGAATCATTTTGGGATTTTACTTTTGACAATTTGCTAAAGACAGACTCTCACAATTTCATTAATTGCACATAAATGCCCAAAAGTTAACTTTGAAAATCATTTGCATTCTGCATGTATTTCTATGTGAGACATTAAATCTATTATCTTGATTTAATCTATCCACCTACCTACATATCTATCTACCTATTTTTTAAATAAGGAAAGATTGAGTATTATAAATTTTATTATGATAGTATAATAATCCACCATTTATTTATTACCTAAGTATCTAACCCACAGTGGCTCTTCAATAACTATTTTGAAGAGACTCAAAAAGTACTTGGAACACAATAAATTTGGAACAAAATTTTACTGTTAGTTCATGTAGCCCAGTGCTAACAGTTAGACATGTAACAAGGGTCATCCTGATTATCACCATCTCTAATTCAAATTTCACAGCCAAAATCACTTGGGAGAGCATGGTTAATTACACATTTGAATAATCTAATCATGATGGCAAGGCTTTATAGCCAAACAAGCCTTTGATGATGCCCTATGGACCACTTGCTTGCAGCTAACAGTCTCTTACCAAAGTTATGGATCCTAGATTATTTCATTATTTGGATTTAGTTTAGCTGAAAATTTCTACAATTTTTAAAATATAACTTTATATGCATGTCACAACAAAGTCAAGATATTAAAAGGGATTTTAATATATCCATATGATCAGGCAAAGCAGTACACTGACATAGTGAACTGAACTTAATTAATTGAAAAATTAATGAAAGTAATTTGTGAAGTTAATAATTATTCATTAATATACGTGTTTTATCAGTATATATAATTCAGTTATGTAGCTACAGATGTGATATTCACTGAAAAATGTATGAGAATGTGTGAATGAATAAAATAAAATGAACGAAAGTAAACATATGATAACTGTTCCTTATATTTGTTGGTGTGTTTTGGAAAGGACCAAAATATTTAAATGAAAACTTCATTTTAACACCATATGATCAATTAATTTTTTTTTTAGAATTTTGAAATATATAACTGATGAAAAAAAGAATATATCATGAAATATGCATCACTACTCCAATTTTCACAAAACTATGTTAATGGGTCAAAAATGTTGAGGGCAAAATGTACAATAAGAAAGAATCACATATTGAATCGTTTTGGGATTTTACTTCCCACAATTTGCTAAAGACAGACTCTCACAATTTCATTAATTGCACATAAATGCCCAAAAGTTAACTTTGAAAATCATTAGCATTCTAAATGTATTTCTATGTGAGACATTAAATTTATTATTTTTATTTAATCTACCCACTTACCTACGTATCTCTCTTCCTATGTTTTAAATAAGTAAAGATTGGGTATTATAATGTTTATTATGACAGTATAATAATCCACCATTTATTTATTACCTAAGTATCTAACCCACAGTGGCTCTTCAATAACTATTTTGAAGAGACTCAAAAGGTACTTGGAACACAAGAAATATGAAACAAAATTGTACTGTTAATTAAGTTTCATTTTGATTTTCTTTTCACGTAGCCCAGTGCTAACAGTTGGACATGTAACAAGGGTCATCCTGATTATCACCATCTCTAATTCAAATTTCACAGCCAAAATCACTTGGGAGAGCATGGTTAATTACACATTTGAATAATCTAATTATGATGGCAAGGTTTTATAGCCAAACAAGCCTTTGCTGATGCCCTATGGACCACTTGTTTGCAGCTAACAGTCTCTTACCAAAGTTATGGATCCTAGATTATTTCATTATTTGGATTTGGTTTAGCTGAAAATTTCTACAATTTTTAAAATATAACTTTATATGCATATCACAACAAAGTCAAGTTGTTAAAAGGGATTTTCATATATCCATATGATCCGACAAAGCAGTACACTGACATAATCATTATTTATCAAATTTGAGCACAAGGGAAAAGATTAAATGTACAGATCTTGGTGCAAATTCTGTATGCACATAAGATTCACTACAATTCTCATTGGCTATTTTTTTGGTAGCTGAATGAGTAAATTTACAAACCAACTGAATCTTGATTGAACAATATTTGAAAGGACTGTAGATGTATATTTTAATACTCTTGACATGTAAATTCATGGAACAAATATAATTTTAAATTGGGTCTGATAATGTTATAAACCGTATGTCAATAATCTACTTATCAAATGCATCATATGCTTATTTTAATATTTGCATGATAAGAAAATAAATTATCCTGTATGATAATTAGACATTATGAAATTACCAGTAGAAGCACATGTAGCAATAAGATCAATTGGTTGAAAAATTACTTTGAAAAGTGTGTACAATCTGTAGTTAACTTCAACACCTGTTAGAGAAATATATTATTATATTTACACCCATGGCTGAGTATCCACTGCACTACTGTCTTCAATGCAGTGTGTTGATAAATATTGATTGCAGATAAATTATAAAATTAATTCCTTTTATAAATACACGTGTGACGTTATTTTTTTTCTCAACTGCTCATCTCAACTATAACAATGCGAACACTATAAACTCAACATTGATACAGGTTGTGGAAAAAATTAGGTTGAATTGTTCATATCATATAAACACCAGAACTTTATAACAGGGCACCTTACAAGTATATAAACAATACAAGGCCCGAAGCTTTTTCACATCTGGGAAGATAGGTTGCTTGCTTTCCAGGTTAAAGTTCATAATTTAATAAAATAATTAAAAAGTCCTTTTAAACAGTCAAGTGAGATATATAATTGACTTTGCATAGAAGATGACAAAAACAAATAATAATAATAATAATAATAATAATAATAATAATAATAATAATAATAATAATAATAATTAGGACTTGGCATTACGCCTAGAAGCTCTAAGCACTTTACAACATATATAATGATATTACATTGTACTACAAAAGCAAAACACTATGAAATTAGAAAATAAAAAAGCTGAAAATATTTGGAGGTGTGCTCTGATCGTGGTACTCTAAGCGTGATTCAAGCATGCTGTGTTTTGAGCTTTTTGACATTTCTGGAGCAGATATTGAGATGAAACATAAATAATTGAGTTACAATAGTTGGGTCTTGAAAGTACTAATGAAGAAAAGTGTTTTAGTGGCATCAACTGAAAGATATTTGTGAATTAAGCTGATGCATCTCAGCTTAAGATAAGCAGCCTTTCCTATGTTCATGACATGTTGCTGCAATGTGAGAGTAACTGTCTAGAGTAACACCTAGGTTCTGTATTGTCGTTTTGACCTCTCTACTCCTTGGAAAGTAGAATTAACTTAAGTTGTGTGGCTAGACTTGTATGTTTGGTTGTCATCAGTGTACAATTGGTGAAACACTGGATGATGATCTATGTCACTTGAGAGTGACTGAGTGTATTGGACAGGTCCAATAACAGACCACTGTGGAGCACCACAACACAAATCAACTGGGCTTGAGTGTAAGATTGGTAGATACAATTTGTGTCTTGTTAACTAAGTAAGACTTGAACCAAAAAACGGCTGTGTTGTGAATGACAAATACATGCTTTTTACAGTGAATTAATATATTATGGTCTGTTGTGTCAAATGCTGAAGACAAATCATGGAGTGTGTGGAATGTAATCTTTCCGCTATCCAAAGCAGAGAGAATGCCATTAACTACTTTCAGAAGTGTAGTTTCAGTACTGTGGCAGGGGAGATATGCAGACTGTACATTGCTATAAAGACTGTTTGAATTCAGATGAGATATATGCTGGGTCAGAACAACTTTTTCTAAGATTTTTTATATGAACGGGAGATTAGAAACTGGTCTGTAGTTCTTTAAAGCATTAAGGTTGAATGTTAGTTTCTTCAGCTGAAGGTTTTATCCTGCAGTTTTGAAAAATAATAGGAATTCCTCTGATGAGAGAGAGATGTGTTAATAACATCATTTAGTTAAGGCAATATTGGATCGAAGCACTCAAGCAGCAGTGATGTTGGAATTAGATCAAGTTCACATGACTTTGGTGCACTCATCATCACAACTATCAGAAATGATTCCATGTGCTGCTAATGGTTGTCGCTGAAATACTGTAGTGGGGTAATTTGGCTAAATGGACTATGTTTGTGATATTCTTCTTGGCAGCTTCATAGATTAGGTTATGAAAGTGAGTCTGTTGGAAAATCAAAGCCTCTTCACTTCACAGTGGTCTTTTTTAATGGTTGCAAGCTGGTCCCTAACACTGCTATACCATGTTTAACACTTTTGAATTGATACTCTGCACTTGATGGCTGAGATGTTTTCAAGCAATGAACACAGTCAGTTATTGAGTTCTTCTACTGTAAGAGGTAAGCAAGTTGTTAGGTTCGCTTGGATGTCATGCATTAGTTTGGTTCTATTTATCATATCAAGGTGTCTTTCAATAGCAAGTAAAGGTGAAGGAACTGATACATTCAGATGGCATATAATGCAGCAGTTATTTGATGCAAGTTTGTGGGATACAAGGATGGACCATAGAATATTATAATCAGGTCTATGAAGACTTCAGTCTAAAATGTGACCATGTTTATTGGTGGGTTGGTTAACTGTTTAAGGTTGAAAACATGAATGGAAATAGGATCATGCTATTGTTATCTGTGTTGCCTCCAAAGCTAAAGAGCAGCACATATATTTTTATCATCTAGCAGCAGTTGTGTAACATGATTACTAGTATTTTCATTTTTTTCAGTTATGCTTATTTATAAAAAGACATCATATCCATGTTTTGAATGGGCTGTAATGAAAAACATTCTGGAACAGTAAAACTATACTATTAAGATAATACTTGATCTACATTATCCATCCATAATAACTTAATTGATGATTAGTTTAACGTTATTCTCAGTGATAAATGCCCACATATATACATGAACTTAGTAGTATTTATCTAAATTCACCATGAAAGACTCACAGTACACAAATTTGATGGAAATAGGTGGAATATGATATATCTCTGTGTGTCTGGCTGACTAGGATTAGTTGATAGTGGATACAATAATTTACTTTACAAAATATTTAGAAAGCTGATCCTTTTTTCAAATGAAAAAGTAGAGACTTAAAATAAGGTTACTCAAATTTGCACCAGATTTTTTGGTGCCATATTGAAAACATTTCAAACACTTGGAATGACAGAAAATGCCAAAACATTTGGCTTTTCAGTCTACACAGAAGCTGTCATTAAGGATATGCCGATAAATATAGGTATGATCATCAGCATTTAAACATCTAACATTACTGAATTGTTATTATCATGGAGTTTGCATACTATGATAGCTGGACAAGTAACACAATTCATAAAACCAAGTGCCTTTTTTTGAGTCAGTGTATGGCTCTCTTCAGGCCATGCTCTTGGTGCAACATTCCTTTGATCATGACAGGTTTTCATTGATCTTGCTGAGTGCTTAAAAGCTTCCTGGTGGGCATGTAATAGCCTTGATAGGAACAGAACTGGTAGAAGGCATTCAGCCAGTTACAGCAGTATAAATAAGGTTAGTTTTCTTGCTACCAGAGAAGTTCAACTGATATGTCCAAAGTGTGAAGAGAAACAATGGACAACGACTTATACAGAAAACTTCTTGAAAATGAGTTCAACAAAGGTGTGTATAGATTTAAATTGCTAATTTGTAAACATTTTTGGTTAATAAAACAAACGGAATAAAAACAATAGTACATAGTTATATTATGTTAAATTATCTACTAGTATTAGGCACTTTTATTAAACTATTCAGGGATTTTTATTCCATACAGTAAGCATAGCCCACATCTAATCAGAGCATACTCAGCATCAATTAGATTTGGCATAGTTTTGTAAATTTATGTTGTGAAGTTGATCTTAAATGTAAAATTTTCTAAAGATATTTTTAGCATTACATGTAAAAGATTTCAGACCAGTAGATGTACATATTCTGACTAAAGATATTCACTCCTAAACCAGTAGATTTTATTTTGTCTTCATAAACATTATGTTGCAAGTACTGAAATGATTTTCCCGCTCTAATATTTTCTCTCTGCATACTATAATATAACAGCAAGTTTTGAACATAAATCAGATTCAGATTCTGATGGAAAATGCTACAACAAAAGGGAATTATTTATCTTTCAGTTCACTGCAAAGATTTTTTTAAAAAATTCAATAACATTTTTAGTTTCCATCACAAGATTCCTGCCTGGTGACCTCTGATGGAATTCATTTTTATTATTGAGCCTAGCACCTACTGGCTATCAATAGTTTTCTGGTCCAGATTTCTACTCGAATAATCACTATGTAATTCTTTTTAAAAAATAGAGAATATACTCTTGATATCAGCATTTTTATAAGTAAAATGCTATTGACATAAATGCATTCAAATATTTAGTTATCATCAGCAGTAGGAAAAGAAAACTCAGAATGATAGTTGCGTAACTTTTAAAAGGTATGTTAGGTGAATTAAAGACTGCAGCAAGAACTAACAGATTGAGACTTAAATTTTTTATCTTGCATATATCGGTCTCCCATCAACAAGATTTGTACAGAAACGGTTGTCATCTTGTATGTCGTATTTAGGTAAATTACAATTTGTATTTGTTACACAGTAAGAACAGCTACTACTACTACTACTACTACTACTACTACTACTACTACTACTACTACTACTACTACTACAGTAATTGCCACTTAGATTACAAACTTAAAGCATGGAAATAAAGCACTGAAATGGTAGAGTGAAACATATTTTCATTTCAGTCATGCATTATTCACTTACCCCACCAAAATAACTTTAAGGCTAATTAGTTATGGATGTTTATATGCTTAATTATTTAAGTGCCCTGATTTTCCTGCATTAAAATCATTTTAGTATCATTACTTAACTCTTCTAATTTTATTTTACATTTTCAGTAAATCTTCTTTGAATCCTAATAAAGCTCTGTAGCTTAATTATATTAAAAGAAAAAAAACAGAAAGATACAAATTATTAAGCAGTTTAAATATATGCTTTAGACTGAAAACATCACAAAATTACTAGCGTCATCATATGCATAACATTAATGTTTGTTTGAAAATCTGTCTGCATACTAAAATCTGAAGACAATTTCAAATGCCATATGTTGCAGATTTCAATGTGAAAAGAAGAAGAGCTGCATTATATTTAACTTTCATTGAAAAGGGAAAATCTGTGGCATGTAGGTGCGAATAGTCATTGCAATGACAACTTTACAACGGAGGACATTTTAGTCTGGCGACAATAATTGCATATGCTACCTGAAGGACCTAAACAGATGACAGTACTCATTAGCATCATCCAAGAATGTGCAGTGACATATAAACATACAAATACACAGACTTTCAAGGTCATTGACAAGACTGTATGCAGGTATGTATGGAATATAAGTCATATTTGTTATTTTCAGACACCTGCCTTGTACACAACAAGATTATTGTTTACATTAAACTGTCATGAAATATGAACATATTAAAGATTTCAGACTAAATTAACAATAACTAAAATCAAATCATATCAAAATGCTATTTTCAATTATTTTAAAAAAATTAAACATAGCAGAAATGTTTATGTGATCAAGATATTGGTTGTATTTGGTAATGACCAAGATCTATTCTTCTCATCTGATTTTGATAAAACTTTGTAAACATGTTCATTTCATTGAGGGCATGGAATAGTTTGATTACATTTTATATCTACTCATATTAATCTTGTTTTTTTTCTGTGAATAATAATTTTGGCAGGATATCGTAAAATAGGTTTGATTTGTTTTTCTATACTTAGTACACTTTTCAACACTTGACACATTATACATAGCAGTCAGTAAATATGGTGGAGGAAGAACCAATCAAACTTCTCACATACTCAGGCTTGCTAAACACAAGTCTCGAACCAATGTGGACAGAGGTGAAGTGGCAGTGGTCAGTAACTAAAAGTGCTTTAGACCACTAATACAGCTGGGTCCCCAGTAAAATAGGGTAAAATAAATTTTGGATTGGTTTGGTATTTTATTGCAAAGCAATGCAAGTAAGTTACTTAATGTTGAAGTAAATAACGCTCCTGAATACTATACTATAGTATCAAACTATGGTGGCATATCTGATGATGGGATCTGATTCATCATCAATTTGACCTGGCAATCTCTCAAGATTTAGGTGGGCATTTCATTCCATGGGGATGTAAACTTAAATGAGTTTAACTGATTACATAAACAACCTGAGTAGACCCTGGCAGTATGTCAGCAGATGTGCCTACATCACACAATTATAGGACCATTCAAACTGATCATACAACCATTATATTCGATGACAGTTACCCATTAAAAAAATAAGTGAAGATAAATACATTACTGTTACTAGTAGTATTAATAGTATTACTATTAATATGCAACTTTCAGTGTATCTTATTGAGGAATCATGTATGCAGCATGATTCATTAAGTGAATTGTTTCTTTAAACATTTGTTATATTGTAACGTACATCACCATTACAACACTTGTCTGTGTACGAGATACAACTACTACTGCTATTAAAATTAATAATATTACTAATACTATTACTACTACTAATAATGCATTAATAATCTCATTATATTCAATCAGCTGTTGAGTTGTGAATATTATTGCTTAGTGTTCAACAGCTGGTCATTTAATAAATCTGGCAAAATAGCTTAAGTAATCACAATTGAGCCTATGATAGTAAAATGATCGGATGGTACTTTTAAACTTTTAGATTTTGCTGTGTGACATAATTTTACAATTTTCCGCTAAATTTAATTGTAGGAGCTATATGCAAAGGATTCTTGGAAGCATTTTTTAACATGACATGTGATCATGATCCTACATGCCAAAGATACAGAATGCCTGCTGGTATCACACGGATGGATCTGTACAACCTTTATCAAACAGTGCATAAAGAAGAAAGGCTTGAGCAAAGCCAGTTTTATCAAATTATGAGCTCAAACTTTCCTTATGTTTCCTTCAGTAAGGTATGTTAAAACCATTATATTAGCTAACAAGTTTAGTCCATTGATTTTTCTGTGTTATAAGAAAATATTAATTTGGATAAACTTTAAGGAAACTTCAGTTTGTATTCATTTGTGGTGTAGTCTATTTTGTGCATTTTATACTTTGTAAAAAGCACAGATTTAATTACCTGACATTTAATATTGTTACCCATAATGGCAATTAATTAGGACATATTTACTTCACAACATGGTATAAATTAAATATTCTTTATGTTAAATATATCATGAGTTACATGAGAGGAATTTGCTTTTCTAGTTGAAACTCCTTATAAAACCATGTTATCTATTTTTACATCTATCTTTAGCATTTAAGATAGTAAAGAGAGAAATATTAAATACATCATGTTAACCTATCCAAATTTATTTCCCATTTCATTAAGCCGTTTGGAAAAGGAAGTTAAGTATTTACTAACATGTAAGCCATTCTCCATTAGCAATTTAATCAGTCTGTGAGAATTTTTTTTTTTATGAAACAGAGTGTAATAAAGACAGTTAATTTCAGAGTCAAAAATGTACCAAGTGCACAGACTGCTCAAACTTTAGGCAGTTAAAAGACAAGGAGAAGAACCTGGAAAAAAGGAAAGAGCTCATGGACATACGAGATTTACATCTTCAGCAGCAACAGTAAGTCACAATTTTTGTAACATATAGTGCCCTTTTGCATTGCAAAATAGCTGATTGACTGCTCTGGTAGATCTGAGTGGTTTGTGCATCCACCTCAGATGTGGGAGATCACAGGTTTGACTCCCAGCTGAGTCATACCAAAGACGTACAAATTATACTATCACTTGCCTCCATTGGTGATCAGCATTAAGAATTTAGTGTTACTGACTGCTTAACCTGATGTCAGAATAATATAACTAGCTGGGAGATGTCTGTGGCATTGTGCTAGACATCACTGTAACACTGCAAACATTGTAGCTATATCACTAAAATTGTTAAAAGCTACATTGACTATCTACAATCTAAATCAATAATTTTTTCAGTACTATAAAATAAATATGATCTTATATTACTGCTATGCAGCTTGACCATGTGTGCTAGAAATGTTTATCCATGTGTCACTAACATTTTGCAACAAACTCTAAATACATCTGATATCTGTTTAATACTCCCTTATGTAGGCACTAATAGAAAATGATTGACCTTGGAGATTAGAAACTGATGAGACACAACAATCTTGATTCATCATCATGATAGGGCAAAATATCAGTCTTGAACTAAACTTGAGGAACAAAAACCATTGTTTTCTTATATGACTTATAATGGCCTTGGTATATCCCAGGTTCAAACTGTAAAATCTCATTATTTTAAGTGCAATACGTTCAGACGTAATGGATTTGTTGAAGTCAGTCAAGTTGCCTTCATTGGAAGCAGCTCATGTAAAGTTTTAAAGCCTACTAGAAGTTATGGGCCTTTGGTGACCATATTAAACTTTAAATGAACTTTCTCTGGAAGATCTGTACTAATTTTAACAAATTCTGAAAGGAATTTAGAAATATAACCAACATATAGTATCTAGTTTCCTTATGATGCACAGATGATGATGAAAGTTGTCATATTTAACATTGTTTTATACATCTGCCCATTTGTTATACTGTGTCATTTCAGTATGATGTATGTTATTTTGTCATCTCAAAGCTTATGAATTATTGTCTAGCTATGTTGTTATAGACACTCTTCCATAAGAGTTACAATCATTCTAACATCTAGAAACCTGATGAAAAAATTATGAACCAAATAATTAGAACTATTATAATCAGAAGAATCCTATTGTAAGAAATGTTTCAGTGCACCAGAAAACAATTCAGGCTAACAAATCAACCATTCAGATCAGACTTAAGTTTTTGAATAGGACATGATTTATGTACAAATAAAAAATAGATTCTTAAGTGTCCGGATTCAACTCTACTTGAATTAAGTAAAGAGAACTAATGCTTTTTGTAATGTCAGATAAATTATAAAAATTAGGCTTTGCTAATTTTGTAACTATAGACAAATGATTGACATTGGTTCTAGTATTAGCAAATGCTTCTCCAAGTGTTATTAACAAACAACCTATGGTGGATAAATACAGTGTTACTCAGGCCAGGATAACAATCTGAAGTTCTAACAGTTATTTACAGTGAATGAATAAATAGTTCGATTTAAAGTGAAACTGGCCACTAGGGTCATATGTTCACTATTTTGCACTGCCATTTATTTACATGGCAGTGATTTAATTTATCCAGAAAGATGGAATGGTGCTACATCTTCCTGGCGTTTATTCACACACAGAGTGCGCTATTTAATTTGATCGTCATATCATACACCTAAAAAGGGGCTAATGATATGAATGCTAGACCTGGGTGAGTGGGAATAGACCCATCACGCACTCAACCTATGATTTACAGTACACACCTGAAATGCTATTTCGCCTGCATACATCACAGTTATTATAGGTTTGATAATTTATTTTCAGGAATGAAAAAGAGTCCTACTATGTAAGACGAGCACAGGCTGAAATGAGACCACATCATGTACTAAGCCTCATAATTGATGGACTGGATCAAAGAAAGACAGACCTGCCACACTACAAAGCCTGGAACAACCCAAATGTATGTTTAGTGTGTGTCTTGTCATTTGATTGTTTTTTTCCTTTTAGTGGAAGTCACTGAGACATAATCAGGCCACTACTATTAATCAGATATCCTTTATCACAGCAAAGCAAATGTTGTACTCTGAATAACAAATGTATATATAAATATTACTTCACCCTTTCAAACTAGCCAATGCATAGATGTTTCAGTTTTTTATATGTGAAAGTTGAGACATAGAATAGAAAATCATCATTTTAATCTGATTGAATTAAAATGAAGAAAGTATCCTATTTATTGGAAAACAAATACAACTGTTACTTTAAAATAATCCAGTAATTCATAATATGAATACATACATGCATATATGTATCAAATGAGTCCCTATAATGATACTACTATGATATATTTGATCAGGAGAGACTGAACTCTAAGGATCTTTGGTCTCACGTATTTAAACTGACCTTTTCAAGCACTAGATCAGCTTCAGTTATTTACTGATTTGTTGCGTTTTACTCTCTTATTGAAATATTAACATTTGTAATGCTCCTTTGTTAGGAGATTACAGTGTCATCATTCTCAGTGAGATTTGGATGACTATATACTTATGAAATTGAATTTAGCTAGAGTATCTACGTTTGCTATATAGAACCTTTTTGAAAAAAATAATCTTCATATATTCCCATTCATATATGTTCACATGTGAACAATACATTCTTATAAGATTACCAAGCATGAACTCCGTTGCTTGATTGAGTGTACCAACAAAATTTGTCCCAGAAGCAACAGACACAAAAAAATCTTTTCTTGTACAAAAAATCTGATCAGTCACAGCTCACCTCTCTACGACGTTATCTTCCCTTACTTTCTAAACAACAAAAAATCCGCTGTGATAAATTGCTGAATAAGAGTTAGATTGTTTTCAGATCACTTCAGACACTTCAAAAAATGAGAAAATGTAATTTACCACAACAGAGCAGGTTAACCGAATGCTACGATTTTCTTAAGTAGCATTTGTTATGTGACAAGCCTATAAAATTGAGATGAATTTACCAAAGGTGTGGGGTGAGCATATTATACTGAATATTGTCTTTACTCTAATCAAACGTTATTATTATATAAGGAAAAGAATTTATAATATAAGTTTAAATTCTGCTATTTGCAATTTGCTTTAAAACAGGTATTTTCCAGTTTGTTATTCAACTTAGTTTAAATACATCACATTTAAAAAATAAATAAATATTCATGCAAATGTTATTAACTTCATTGAATATAAGTCTGCCAGATTTCTATATACTCTAAAATAGTTTAATGTGCTTCATGCAAATTGAGATGTGAACAGACACTTTAAAGTGATAAGTTGTTCTTTATTACAGGGAGCTGGATCAAAAAATTGAGAACACATATTATGGGTTCCATTGTCCATGGCAGGAACAAATATTTCTTTGTTGATTATAATCAATACCTGTATAATACCAACATGAGCCTGACAATACTTTTGAACATACTCTTGAATGAAGCAAAATATCAAAGACTGCCTCCTGTCCTGTATATTCAGCTGGACAACACTGTGAGGTAAATCTGTTACATACACAAGTTCAACAAGTATTTTTCATCTTATTAATCAGAAATCATGCTCTTTCTGTTTCTGTGAGGATATGCTATATTTTAAGTGCTGTGTATATTTGTGTTATCATTAGCCAATGACAACCAGTTAAATATCTTCATGCATTAAAAATGTTAGCATTGTAGCTGTTTTCTATAATAGTATTGCAACATTTTTGGCATACTGTTGCACTAACTTGGGCCAGGTGATTTGAATTTTGAGTAAAAAAGAAACTTGTCCATGTACATGTAGTTGATAAATGTCATGAAAAACACATGATTTCTGAACAATTTTCTTTACATGATTAAAATCACCTCATTTATATCAACAATGTAAACCCTGTGCACTGAGGTTACAACTAGCACGAACTTGAGTGTTTTATACTTTTTTTCTTTTACCTCATAACTGGATCCATTGATAATTCAAAGAAGTATCTTTATGAATAAAGGAATCAAAACTTGATAAGCTATGTTTGACCTTTGAATGTGCATACTTGATACGGCATACTATCAGTTATTTCATATGTTCCTATTTCAATAATCTTTTATTATATAACAGGATTCTATGTTTCAGGGAGAACAGGAACAAATACTTTCTTGGATTTCTTGGGTACCTTGTGAAGAGACAATTTATAAAAGAGGTAGGAAAGATTTCTATTTGCAGTGTACTTTTGCTCCATAATTAAAGTACCCCACTGTACATTCTGTAATGTGGAAACAGTGTGGTTTGTCCGTTTCCATCAAACCAATCGTTGAAAGGCAAAGAAAATTAAATATCAACTTAAGTTTCATATCCAAACCTCGCCAATTTAGTTGAATGAATAAAATTGTAGATGCCAACAGATGGCATTTCATACACTTGGAAATAAATGAAATTAAAGTCATGCGGTTCTATTTTAGGTAGATGCAAAAATAGTGTAATTGTGCCCATTAGCACCATCCAGACCATCAGAGGTAGATGGTGGGTGGGTTGCATTACTGCATGAATTTAATGTTCTTGTTTATTCCACACTCACTTTTAATAAATTTATGCAAGAACCAATTAATAACCTTTATTTTTTAAGTTTTATGTGCTAAAATGTATCTTATTTTGTGAATTTTCAAATATAGCTGCATTTAATAGTTCCACAGCATAACGTGTACTCTTAAAAATGAAAGAATTTAATACAAAAATAACTGACAAAAATCTAAAAGTTTTATTTTATGCCAAATAGTGTTCTGTTTCAGAGAATAATTGTCCCGAAACTATATTCTTTTCTATTTTCTCTTAGTAGAATGAGTAACATAACACTCATTTTACAATGTTTGTTAATAATGCTTCACAATAATACAATGTATGTGCTGCACACATGTATTTTAATTTTGTATTTAGCAGTGGATGTAAAAAAGTATATGTATTTGGAAAAAAGCTCTATGTATTGGTCTAACTTGAATTTGGTTGAATGAGCAGCATTAAAAATGTGGTTTTATACGATGAAACACCTCTATTTTGTTTCGGTAACAATTGGTCCCTTTCCAAGACAATCTTGTTTTTAACAAACCTAAGTGTTATGTGGCTTGATTTATAAACAGCACAATTATCGAGTTTCAATAAAATAAAGAGATAATGATTTTTGTATGATTATAAATATACAGTTACATTTAATTAAGAATTTAATGATTTGTCTGTATATCATCAGCAAGGCTACATTGTTATAGTTTTGTCATAAAATGTGCATTTTTGTGTTGTAGAATATGTGTCAGTCTTGCATCATGTATGGAATATAAACAAACCTTGTATATTTTAAAACATTCCCCTTAAGTACTTTATACATTATATGAAGCTGTTTAAAATATGGTATATATTACCAAGATATTAGCAGCATTTCTTACATTATCTACCTGCCTGTTGAATAGTATTTCTTTGTTCATCTGTGACACATATTTCTTTTGTCAAACTGATCTTGCATGGTAACTAAGTAGTCATGATATTAGTAATGCCCGCAGCAATTAGGTGCCTTGTTACTCTATAAGAATTTCACAATGCATTTATCCTTATGTGATCATAAATATGTTTTGAATTTAAGCTAATGTCTATGAGCAACTTTATATTAAATATATCTGATTGTTTTAAACAAATACAAGATGGCATAATTATTATGTTTCATGAAGATATTGACCAGGCTTTTTCGAAAATCAGTCACAAGCTAAATGAAGAGTCAGTAATCACTCGATCAAGTCTTCTGGATGTAGTAAAAAGGAGCCATAAGGATCAAAATTCAATAGCTGTAAACCTGGATACAGTGTGGAATATTTCAGAGTGGTTGGGAGACAGCATATGTCAAGTGCATAATGTAATGTTTCCCCATATATACAGGTTAGAATCTTCATAGATGCAGTTTATACTTTGAAAAACACATTGTTAGTCACGTGAGAATAAATTATCATTAATTGAAACAGTTTTATGGTGACACAATGAGGCAATAAGTCTAGCATGTTCAGAATTCTGGGCATTTACAAAGATCTAAACAATGGGTTTTTTCTCAAAGATTTTGTTTAGGTACGTTGTACTATGCCACTGATGATGTTGAACACCGATTTTTAGGTTCTACAGTACTGTGTTATAGCATTTTTTCTTTTGTTTCAAATTTATTTGCTTCACTGTACCTGAAATGCCATGAAAGTTTGTCAAACACATAAGAGTTACCACAAAAAAGTATCCTGTTTTGGCTTATCCTAATGCTTCATTGAGATAGATACATTATCTTACATCTGTATTATTATTTTTATCACCCTATAAAATGTTTTCTAACATGATCTTTGACCTCTCATAACAAACCATATTTATACAAGAAATCAAACAGACAGGATTCAAAGGATGCATAAAAGTTAAATTTCACCAGCAGATCAAAACATGACCATATTTTTTATTTTTCCAGGTGTATCTCATTTCCATTTTTAACTAAAATCCCATCTGTGCAAATATCACATATTTTGGTATTGTGGTATTAGTATTATGATACAAGTCAGCAAGCTGAAATTTCTTAATCGTACCTTTGAACTACACTGTGTCAGCTACTGTGGTTTGTCCTTAAGCAGGATACTTTGCTCCTATTGCCTTGGCAATAAATAACATACCTGTGTTTATATGTCAAAAAGTAACGAGACCATATCCATATATAACTTTACATAACACTAAAATGCTGACTTCAGAAAAGAGTATTACTCATTGAAACAATCTACAAATTATTAACTGTGTGGAATAGCTAGTACCAAGGGTTTTTAAAAGAATAGTGTGATTTGTATCTGAAGGAGAGCATAATCTAATCTATAAATCATCATGTTGTCAGATAAATTATAGAGGCTTATATTATTTCGGCACTGTAAAAATTGTTTTCTTCTATCAAATATTGATGCTGCCTCTGCAAGAAACAATAAATGCAATTTTATATATCAATGTGTGTTTTTATATTCAGGATTTTCGCTGACCAAACTGGACATGTTACAGTCCAGTTCAAGGAATTTTCAACTGATGTAACCTGGAGACCAGCCTGAAAGATTACCACCAATTGTGGAACCAAAGATGGATCAATATAATTGGTTGGAAGTTAAAAGGTTAGGATTGTTTGTCCTGAAAACTAACTTTTTGTCAAGAGATGACATAAATGGAAAATATTTTGAAAGTTTTCTTTTTTAAGTAAACCATGTACAAAATTGTAGATCTTAATTTCTTTTGCAGCAACTTGTAAATTCTGACACTTTTGTGATGTGATTGGATTTGGCTTTAAAGATAAATTTCTGATAGCAGTAACACAACATTCTTATCCTGGTGGTTAATAATTTCAATTTAATTTAAATTAAATATATTTGCTTCAGATCAATGGAAAAAGACTTTACGCTGGCAGTAGTGTCAGAGTTAGATGAGATGGAGTGGAGAGAGTTCTTAGAAAACCCTTTCCAAAACAGTGACGAACCAGTATATCAACTCCATTTGCTTCAGACATACCAAGAAGTGGAGAGTTACTCCTCACTGTCAGAGAAGGAGAAACATTTAATATTGAATTATAAAAAAGAGAGCCCAGGCAAAGCAGGTGAGTTTTAATGCTCCGGAACCATTTAAGACGGAAAATTTAATGAGTTATGTTTCTGTATCATTCACACATATGGTTTTTGCTGCAATTTGGATCATAGCTTGTATATTAAGGTCATATTAGTAATATCCATGTTTGTTTAGTAACAGCTATGTACAAATAGTCATAGTTGTTTTGTTTTTACTCATTTTACAATGTTTTCTGCCAATATTTGAAAAGAAGAATCTGATTGTTAATTTTCCAACTAAATTGCAATGAAATTTGAACATTATTTATTATTTTTTATATTAATTGGTTCTATTATGACAATAAAACAATCATTCAAAAGACTTGCTTAGTTAAGTTTAAAATAAATAAAATTCATTTAAAAATTACTGATCCAAATTTTTCAGGTATACACAACCCATCAAGTCTCAGGCAGACATCGAGCTGAACGAGCAGACAGAAAAAGATATGATGTTGGGAGACATGTTTTGTACCTTGCAGATGCAACTATCATTCAAATCGGTCAGGTCAGGGAAGTTGAGCCTGCGGAGATTACAATTAGATTATACAGAACAAAGCAATTTAAGGTGTCACTGACATCATGTAAACATCTGACAACATCAGTCAGCAATATTTTACCAGGGGAATTTGAACTTCCTGATTCAAGAAAATTGCCGATAGGAATAAAAAGACTTATTGAAAAGAGATCTTTTACGTTAAAGTAAAAGTTGTTACAATGTGCACCATTTCAGTCATATGTTGTTTAATAATAAAATTTGTTATATATTTAAACATTTGTTTTAATAGTTTGGTTTTCTCTAGATTTTCTACGCATCCATCTTCCTGTTGGTCCATCTCTTTGCTAAATACTTGATAAAGTTTGTAGGTTTTACACTTTTTGCCTAAATACTAGTTTGATTATATCAATTTCAATGACGAAAATCATTGGTGTGATAAAAAATACACAGTCATTGCATTCACTGATTTATTTCTAACCCAACTCTAAGAAGTAAGGCCCTAGCACTGTCATTGTATGTGGGTTTTACGCTTAATGTACATTATGTACTAACACTGTGCCATGTTAGAGTAATATGATCAGAACACACTTCTCTATAAAGCAAACCTCCCCACTGCTCTGTACCATACAATGACTGCTACATTTCACTGATGGACTCCAGTCCAGCATTACCTATCTGGCCTCTCCTATGTGTACAAACCAGCAAGATACTTATGATCTTCTTCTGGCAATCATATACTCATTATTCCCACTATGAAAACTAAGTCATATGTACAACATTCATTTGCATACCAGGGCCCAACAATTTGGAATGAATTGCTAAATGAAATTAGACACAAAGACACTGTAATCCCTTTTAAGAGTCTCTTAAAACTCAACATTTCAACTGCAAAAGCAAACTTAAAGACTTAATATTGTTTCCTACCTTAAATATTTTCAGCATGTTTTTTTTTGGTTTTATAGTTTCATGTGTTTTTTTTGTAGTCAAATTATTATAGATGTTGTAAAATGCTTAGAGCTTCTAAAGATTAGGTGCTATACAAAATCCTCATTATTATTATTATTATTATTATTATTATTATTATTATATCATGGGTGAGTCTATTTTCCACCAACATCACTATTATGTACATAGAAAATAAATCACTTGTTAAATCCATGTGAAAGGCAAATGTGTAGTTGTCATTCTTTACCTTGATTTGACATTGTAAATATCAGAAGTAGATGACATAGTATGTTCATTCTGTGTACATACACATGCAGTTGTGCATCCACCCCTTCACTGAAAATATACTTGTCTTGGAACTGGAAGTGGCCAGTTTGCGAGGTATGCTGAACACTTCTGTTTCAGATGAAATGTGCAGTCCATAATGGAGTTAGGGTCCCCTTGGTCATAATCCTGTTTGAAACTCTAAATCAATAAATTAAGTGACCAGGTTCAGAACATTTTTTATCTCATTTATGGTTTGTTTGTTTTTTAAAACAGAATTGATGGTACAAACCAATGGGAATGTATATTCATACTATGGTAAGAGCTATATGAATCAAAATCAGTTTAGGGGCTTTTGTAGATTTTCTCCAATGTATTTATCAAATATTTACCAACAGAGTAAAAAAAAACACCGATCTTTATTACAAAATAACAATTTACTAGTAAATAATATCAAGCATTGTTTTGAACTGTGTGTCACTTTGATTTACCTTGCTCTAGTTCAGCAGTGATTGCTATGACAAAACTGAAACTTTGCAATTGCTCATATTTCAAAACTTTTGTGATCATAAAAATATAATATACTAGATTTCTTTTTGGAAGCCATCCATAGTGATCTTGACCAGTGACCCTACATGCATTTCCCAAACTTTGTTTAGGCACATATTTAGCGAATGCCGCATTTACTCTATGAGTGATTTAGCTATACATGTAGCCAAAATTGAATTTCTAAGAGTCATTACAGTAGGTTATACAAAAAAACAATGCAACCAATGGCCAACATTGTGCTAAGCATGTATTGTTTACACAACAGTATCGAATGAAACACTTAGGTGAATGGTCAAATGTTGCTAATTATACAGCTTTTAAGCTTTTTGATTCTAACAACCATACATGCAGCTTGTACTAAATGCTGTTGCTCACACTAGCAAATTTTGTCTAAGGATACATTTATTCAAATTTTGGTCTGTGCCTAAAAGTCATACAGTACATTATGGAAATTACAATATTGCAGTTAGCCAAATTTTGGCTAATCAGTTTGCTAGATTCTGCAACCATACATGGGGGTTATACTAAAAGACACTAGCCAAAGTTTGGCTAAGCATTCATTTAGCCAAGATTTGGTTTCAGCCTAAGAGTGTGAAGAACAGCTTTGTAGTAATTAGTCAAACTGGGCTAAAAGGACATTAGTTGTGTACCAGCCTCACTGAGTATGGCAACAGGAATCCTTAGCCAAATTTTGGCTAAGCATTCATTTAGCCAAGATTTGGTTTCAACCTAAGAGTATGAAGAACAGCTTTGTAGGAATTAGCCAAATTGGGCTAAAAGGACATTAGTTCTGTACCAGCCTCACTGAGTATGGCAACAGGAATCCTTAGCCAAATTTGGCTAATTTAAAACCTGCCTAGCTCCTTCCGCAGACAGTAAAGCCATTGAATAGTTATATACTATATATATGATCAAAAGCTCTTCAAAGATTCTCATTATGTGCCTTTTCTACTTTGGGTTAAGAGATTTTAGCCCATAGCAGAAGCCTGATTTGATTAAATGGAAAAGCTCAAGTGAAATCTGAAACTGTTTAATTCTGATAGGGTAATTACTGCTAAAAATAATGAAAATTCGTAACTTTGATAAGTATTTACCCTGCAAAACAGGAGTAGAGTTGTTCTGCCCACCAGTTTTATATAACCCTTATTTTTTTAACATAAATATTATTATTATTATTATTATTATTATTATTATTATTATTATTATTATTATTATTAATAAAAATTTCTCTTATCCTTAGACCATTTTTATGCAAGCGTAATTTTGTTAAAATAACTTATTTTTATTATTTTCATGGTTGTATAAAATGGTCAGCAGGTAAATCTTACAAACTTTAAGCAAACGCAATTTTTCTAAATCGCACTTACATGTTCGAAATCTAATCGCGCATAGTGTCATCGTCCGCTAAATGCCAGCTATTAATTAACCATATATTCGATCAAGTCCTATCCGATATCGTGTTCGAGAGTCATGTAAATTTACCGTCACAAATCCACGAGGGATGGCTTAAGCATGACTAAAGAATTTTTTAAATTTATTATATAATCCATATCACCACAGCACCAGGTTTGATGAATATTTCGTCATGTATGAGTGTCAACTCCATTAAACACCGCAAGGATATTACAGTTATTTCTGATCACTTTGAGTATTTGGGTATATCGTTGAGTGACATAGAACACATCAGTATTGTTATGTCTTCCACGGGATAATGTCCTATCTCGTTTTTGTTTGTTTGTCTAGCATTACATCATCGTACACTACTAGATTATTATTATACCCGTTAATATCTTCAACGCTTGGAACATCTTCAATATCAGTGATAAATTCAATAATATTTTCGTTGGTTAACTTTGCTGCCCTCTCGTTAAAATCTTTTAACACCGCATAACAGCGTTGATCATCTACACTTGGTGCTATCAAATATAGTATATCCCATTTCATCCATTTCATTATTAAATTTAAATAGCAGTTGTGTTTTACCACTTCCAGATGGATCGATTATAATCATTCGAATGAATTTGGTAACAATGTACGATGTTTAACACGTTCCCATCGTTTGGTTGCAGAAATATAAGTAATCTCCATTAGATATAACATAAATATATTATAGATTTATATTGTGTGAAATGTAGATCGCTTAAAAAAAATCCGATTTGTTAGTTAAAAAGAGAGAAGTGATATCGCTGCCAAGTTAACAAAACTCCCAGGAACTCCATGGGGAAAATATCCAGATGAAAAACATCTGCCAGGGTATAGTTATTGTGGTCTGGGAACTCGACTCGATAATCAAGATCAGCCCGTACCTGGAGAGTATCCGATAAATGCTATTGATAAAGCCTGTCATGCTCATGATATCACATACAGAAGTAAAGACCTTTCACAACGACATATCGCAAATATAAAATTAATCCACGCGTTGAATTAAATTCCCGATAAAACGTTGAAAGAAAAATTAGCAACTTGGTTAATAAAAACCGCGTAAGAAAGTAAACTAGTATTAGGTGCTGGTAACTAATATTATGGAATTGATTTATTATTCTCCGAGCGGATACTGGAAAGGTAGTGCAGCTATGAGTAACCTCGCTAACGCTGGAAAACTCAAAAATTTACCACGGCAGATTGGTTATCTAGACAGGCGATATGGCAAATTTATCTACTGCCGCCTAAACAAATTAACTTCACACATTTTGATATAGGCGTCCCAGATGAAGCTCACCAAGCGGATATATTATTTCTTTCACACGATACTGTTAAAAAACGTCCTTACAAATACACGTTAACCGTCATCGATGTTGCGAGTAGATATACAGAACTTGAGCCGAGAACTACTAAGTCCTCATCTGAAGTTACCTCCGCGTTTAAAAGAATTTATTGATGTGGTCCTCTACAATGGCCAAATCTCCTCCAGGTTGATCCTGGCAAGGAATTTCAAGGTGAAGTATCATCAATGATAAAGCTACATAATGTCGCCATACGAAAAGGAGATACTGCCTACATCGATATCAGGCAAATGATGAACGATTTAATCGAACACTAGCTGAGCGGTTGTTTCATTATCAATACTCGAAGCAATTCATCGAGGATAAATGATCACGTGAATGGGTCAAGAGATTACTAATTGTAATTACTGCGCTTAACAATGAAATTACTCGAATCATCAACATAAAATCTGTTATTGCGATCGAAAAATAAGTATATACCCGTAGAAAAAACATAAAAGATTTTTCAAGACAACGTATACACGGTAATGTCACTGTGAGATATTTATATGAACCTGGTGAACTTGAAGGTAGCAAAAAAAGAGCTACTGATCCTATTTAGAGTGTCACATCGCATAAAATATTCAGCGTTGTCACATCTAAAAACAGACCAGCAATATATAGATTAGATTTAATCGCCCCATAACGTGGATATACTCGTGAACAGTTACAAGTGATTCCCGATGATACTCATTTACCACCGCGTCGTCTTATTTAGCGCCATGATTTCGATTACATTCCAGACAAGTCAACATTACATTATCTCGGGTATGACCATGACTATTATCTTTTCTAACCAAGGTAAATACATATTTAATTGAAGAAAATTATTCAAGGAACATATTTTGTTCCCATACGCTCAGAAGTCCAAGCGGTACCATTATATCAAAAGAAGCTATGATACGTACAAGCATTTACTTCGATGGATTTCATCTCTCGAGCAAGTCGATGTGTTGGAGTTAGCACAGTCATGTCAAAGTTCTTTCCGAATAAATCGTTTAATCTGGTTGTCTTACTACATCCTCCTGTAACGTTCAAATATACAGTTTTATGTCTAGTTATTGGTTCTTCTATCATATCCCCACGGTAATTATCCTCGATGGGGGTATCAGCTGATTTGCAATCTCCATGTTCTTCAATCACCCCACAGCGTATTAAATGGTTCGACGTCTCTCCAGTATTTTCAATCGAAATAAAATGAATCTGTGGCAACTCTAACTGCAATGGCAGAAAATCTATTTACCATCGAAAGTAAATTTATTGAAACACAAGCTAGCATCGATGATCGTAAATCGGTATATTGTGGTGATTCACCATCGTGATATTCGATGATTGTTTCGACTTTTTCTCCCGTTGATAAACAAACATTTTACTTTAGAACCAAACTTCTCATTGGTTGTATCCGCGATTATAAAATCCAATTTTGCATCATCGAGGATGAATCGTGTACGACGCCGTTTATGATCACACGATCCACCTTAAGTAAATTTTCCAATTAATCTTCTTCCAAGATTTTTTGCTTCGTTCTCTTTGCGATGATTTGTATTCCAATCATCGCAATTTTCTCGGAGTTGGTAACTAAACAGAAGTTTGTTTCCTTGTATGATATAATTGCCTCGGAGACGGTCAACGACATCTGTATTTTATAATCGATCATATATCGTAATAATACTATCGGAGCCCATCTTTTCGTTGAAAAATGCCTTCCAAACCAAGTATAAAATATCGGATGAAGATTTTCAGAGAATCTAAGCGATGTCACACGAGCAAATCCTGTCAAATCAAAATCGGGTACAACTCCGTTTATGAACACTCGAGTCATTTCGTGTGTAGGATCTCAAAATCGCTTAAAGTATTTACTGCATTCCATACCCGAGAAAACGTCCATGGTAACACTGCCATGTCGACGGAAATCATATCTCGGAAATTATATTTTATGTTCCACAGTCCGTCATGGACATATTCGGTACAACTCGCTTATACATCATTGAGAAATTCATATCTGGTCGGTTTCCACGAGTTCCTTTTCCTGGCAAAATGTACTGCGACTGATGGAACAGTAAAACAATTTCAGGTATTTTCTTCAGGGGTTTTCGAGTATTTCCGCCCGAGGTCATTTATCTCGTTGTGGAATGCTTCTCGTCGGTAGAGCTCTCCGTTTGTTCTCACAAACAGATCGTAGTCTCCTTCTTCACAACTGCTAATCAACCACACCGACACAGGATCAGTTTTGGTGATTTCTTGGATACGATCAAACATGTTCTCGAAGTAATATTTTGTTGTTTTTATTTGAGTAAATACTAACACAGAACTGGACCACGCATGAGAATTATGATCGAAGAGTTCAATCGGAGCACCATTTCATTTATATTTCTCTGTATATAATATTTCCCCGGTGATAGTTTTAACTGTTATCGGAAATCCTAATTTCTTCTCCAACTCAGCAACATCTTTTATTGATGCTTCTGAATCCCTAACTTATTCCGCCCATTTAGCTATTCTCGATTTTCGTAATTCGGTTAAACCGTTTCCTCGTTTATTATTTTTGAAATGTTCCATAACTAGTTTAGCTACACAGTTTAACCGCAATGAAACCTTCATTCAGGAAAGTTTATTAATATCTGGGTTTTTTTATCAGGTAAATCCCATAAGTTAACGCGGTTACCGGATATGCTCGATTATAATATCTGCTATCGATTCCGGTTAACACACCTGGTTTAATTTTATCGGTTACAATCACAGGTTTCTTCGTCGAGTCCAACACACGTTCACGGTAATTATAAACTTTCCATTTTTTTTCTTTTTACCTTTGTTGTTCTTTTACTTTATCGCCGCTATAAATTTTACCATATTATACCTGAATGAAATATCTTCCCAGGGATAAATTTATCTGCATAATATTTCTGCGGCGCGAGAATCCGTCATAGTATAATTGAAATGAGGAGTTCGATATGTCGACCAAACATAAGCCACACCATAGTTAAGAAATTCGTGTTTTGCTTGGTTGATACTATTTCTAATTTTTGATACTCACCGTGAGGTTTTTATTCGATGATCTAGGTCAAAACCCCTTCGTGGGGAATATTCTATTATTCGGCAATAATAGAAATTTTCATGATTGTTACTATTCAGATGAAATATATTTAAATTAAATATTTATATATAATGAACAATTGCAACTTACCAATTTGAGCAAAAACTCGTTGTGGAAAATAGTGTAGAAAAGAGTCATGTGGGTATCACGCACAAAATATCCGTAGAGGAAGCTTAGGACCACAACCTTGTATCGGTTGCGGTATCGGAGTACGAGACAAAACCGTTAGAAATCGACAACGAAAATTACCTTTCGATTATATTAGTAATATGGGGTATATGGCGGTTTTCATAAATACAGGAGAAAAAATGAAAGGTTATTGCGCTCATAGACTTCTCTCGAATGTTTCTACGGGTAATCAGTAATGGTTTTGTCATCGATCACCTTAAGCGTAAAAAACTTGACAACCGCGTAGAAAATTTAAGGGCGGTTACCCAGAGTGAAAATTCCCTTAACTCCTCCCCGCATGTTAAACCTCAACCGAAAAGACCTGTAACCGCGTTTATGGACAACATAATTATTGAATATCCGTCGATGTCCTCCGCTGCTAAACATCTTGGTGATAATCGTATACGTGTCACACGCTGCCAACGATATAATCAAATCAACGTACTCGAAAAGCTTTAACCATAGAATGTCATTTACATTTTCGTGACTTTGTTACTACACAAAAATTACAATTTAGATAAAAGAAATATTTTCGTATATTATATATGAACGACGAAATTATATCAGCATTCGCCGAACACCTCGAAATTATTCACACGGACAATGAATTCAAAAAAATTAATAATGACCACATAAAAACGCAAAAATGTTTGATATATTAAAATTTTATCAAGAAAAAGCCGAAAAACTTTTCGTGGAAAATCAAAAACTATACAAGGAAATTGAACGTGGTGATGACGACAACGATAGTGATAATTATACAGAATATTATTTTAATAAATTAGATTATCTCGATATGTTCCGTGAACAACAACAAGAATATGAAAATGCAGTATTAATCACCGAATGGGAAATATTTAAACATTATCAATACAATGTAATCTTATAATCGCAAGAGATTATAAAATGCAGAAAATCATCCCATTGTATACAATACTCAGCAATGAAACCTACGACCGAAGTATTAAAGTCCATCGTAGGGAATTTCACGAATAAATATTTAAACGTTTAGCATATATATATATATATATATATATATATATATATATATATATATATATATATATATATATATATATATATATATATATATATATATATAATGGACAATGAAAATATCGCCGAATTGAAAATCGAACTCGATCATGTACAACATCTCCATGACAGTAATATGTTTACCAGTAATTGTATCGATACCGAATGTAAATGTTGCCTCGGCGCGGAAATGAGATTTTCCAACAGATAAATCAGAGTACCGGGTAATGAAAATTATCTCCAGGGAACGAAATCGTATCATTTACAAGAATAAATCCATCGAGGAAAATTGTATTGCGGTATCTACCATTATAAGGAAAATCCTTAGCGCGGTCGGGGATGTATTTAACGAAGATGCTCTCATAGATTCCAACGCGAAAGAATTCGTAAAGAAGTTTAAGTTTTTGAAACTCAAATTGAAAATTTATCAACGACAAAGGGGTACCTTTGTAACGCTGAAACGTTGATCTTGTTTTTCATATCTTGATAACCATCTCTGAACGTTTTATTCATTTCCAAATCAAGGTTAAGTTGTTTTACCTTTGAATCAAATTTGTTATTCGCCGCTTTAAGTTTTTGCTAATGATATTGGGATAATACCTTATTGTTTCTTGACCTTGATCGCATATTCATCGTTGTATTTTCGTAGAGTTGTTATGATATTTTGATACTCCTCGTTGGATTTTCACAGCGCGGAAATTTCTTGTTGATACTCAATCTCGGTTTTCTCCGCGGTGGTTCGTAACTGATCATGCGTCTCGGTTAGAGCTATAATCATTTCTTAGCTCGGAAATATTTTCTCAGAGTTTTTGTTTGTTAGCTCGGTACTGTTGTTGAGTTTCACGAAATTGTTCAGCACAACCCTGAGCTACAGCGGAAATTTTTTCCTTCGACCATACTTTATACAACCTCGACAATCCTATTCTGTACTCGTTGGTAACCTCGACAGGTCGCTTAACACCGTGCAACGCTTTTATTTGTTTTCGTCGTCGTCGATAAGATAAGTTGTAGTTCTCATAAATATATAACCGCTCCGGTGGCCTAGTGGTTAGAGCGTTCGCCGTGGAAGCGGGAGGTCGTAGGTTCGATCCCCGGCCGAGTCATACCAAAGACTTACAAAAATGGTACTACCAGTTGCCTCGCTTGACGCTCAGCATTAAGAGGTTAGTGTTAGGACTAGTCGGCCTGGTGTCAGGATAATGTGACTGGGTGGGACATCATGCTACATTTCTGCGGCATGATGCCTCAGTGCTAGACATCACTATAAACTGCCTCACAGCAGACATCGTAGCGATAGCACTGAAATTTTTTTAAAGCTAAGTTTAAAATCCTAATGAAATAAACAAACATATATATATATATATATATATATATATATATATATATATATATATATATATATATATATATATATATATATATATGTTGGAAAATTTTCACAAAAAAAACATCATGGTGGAAATCACAGTATAAAAATTATAGTGAAAATCATAGCAATAGAAAAATAACAGTAATAATGATTGTCAGTTATCGTAGATTTCTTTCTAATTCGCTTGATTTTTTAATTATTTTTTTTAATATTTTTTGAGACTTTGTCTTAAAATATTATCATCGATGATATCATTGAGATTCCCCCGATACAATTTTCTTGAGGCGGTCCAATGATATACAAGAGAGAGCATAATTCAATAACTAATCGTGGTTACATGAAATTATTGTAACGTGATCACGTTGAAGTTGTTCTCGTTGATGTTCCGTCAATAGGAAATCTTAATTGCCGAATTCATCAACGACTAGATCAAAATTTCCCGTGATTGTACCCGCGAATGATTTTCTAATCGAGGTTTCAAGTTGTTCTGGATCATGGATGTATACTCGTGCGTGATAATACATTATTGGTTTTATTGTTGTAATTTTACAATTGTTGAAATCCTTAGGATTTCACATCAAGGGTAATTTGTAATTGCTTGTTTAGCATATCGATTAAATTAAAATCTTGATCAACGAGTTTAAAATATGTTATCCAGGAATTATTACATTCTAAATACACTGGGTTAATCCGTGTTTGTATGATCAAACTTTCCGGGGGTACATGAGGGGAGAACGTGTATAGAAAATATCATAGATCCGCTTGATTTGACGACTCTATATTCGCGCTCTAACTTCCAATAACGATATCACATATAAGATTCAAAGCGGTGATTGATGCTATATCAACGTTACCAGGTGAAACATGTCTACCGGTTCGTTCTGGGGAATTATTGTAAGATATATATGTTGGACAGGCACATCATTGAGGGGAAGATCTCCCGGAATCCCCGTTGGTATCCTTATCCATCCCTTATCGATGGCGTCATTTAGGTTTTCCTCTAGTTTAGGTACATCATGACAAGGTAATTTAAATGTTCGAATATCTTCTACACTCATATTAAATCTTTTTGCAAATTCTGTTATCGTTTTAACATTTACAACATTTAACAATATTTAATAATTCGTAAATTAAACCTTTCCGCGTCGGCGATAATTTGATTACATATTTCTTCATAATTAATAAATAAATAAGTAAAAAAAAAGAAATTTTAAAAGAAATCAAAGAAATCAAAATTAAATTTATTATTTATTAATGTTTTTGCAAACACTTTTCAAGAACAAATGATTTGTAAATAAGTATTTCAAATACAAATACCTTTTGAAACATTTAAAGAACAATTATTTGAAAATGTATATGGAAAAGAAAAATCAGATTAACTATAAAAGAAAAGATTTAAAATAAATATATCAATCTTTGAAGACCACTCCAGTGACACGATATTTAGAGCGTCCACCTTTGATGCGGGAAATCATGGTTTCAATCAGCTGCCGAGTCATACCAAAGACTTCCCGGCTTTGCGCTCAGCATTAGAAGGCTAGTGTTAGGACTGGTAGGCGCGCGCTTTCAAAACTACTGATTAATTTGGATTTCCAAGTTGAAACCATTAGCCATGCAAATTCTCGAGAAAGAGCGTAGCGTAATAATTTGTAATTTCAAATTGCTGCTCACTTTCTCGAGAAATGGCATATCCCAAATTGAAAACCAAATAGGCTACAGTGGAAATCTTAATAGGTATAACGGTACCAATTGCGCAAATCCAAGTGAGAGGAGCTTATAGTGTAGGGAACATTGCAATCAGAAATAAACAACAACACTATCTATGATTGGTGGACACTGCAATCAGAAATAAACATCAATACTTGCTATTATTGGTGGATTATGTAAAAGTTGTACTTTCTGTTATACTTTAAAAAAAGTTTAGTCCAGAAGAGTTATCTCTCTTAAATGCAATGGAGTACCTGGTTTTGTCATCGTCAAATTGACAATCTAACATTGTTCTCTATGACAGTGTGTGAGATGCACGCTAAATTAGGATAGAAAATATATTTATCATTCCGAATATTAGCATTGAGATCTATGGAAAAACAATTGGTAGCGTGATACCTTAAGTAGTACATGATGGAACACACTGGAGAAATACATTTCAGTGTTTAGGATGTAATAATTTTTTTTATTGGGATTGAAAGTTTGAATGAACACATTATGACGCATACTGGAAAACAACCATTCAAGTGTGAAGTATGTAATAAAAGGTTTAATCATAGAGGACATTTAAAACGGCACATGAGGACACATACAGGAGAAAAACCATTGAAGTGTGAAGTATGTAATAAAAGGTTAATTACGAGGGAAAAGCTAACGGTGTACCTGAGGACACATACAGGAGAAAAACCATTCAAGAGCGAAGTATGTAATAAGAGGTTTATTACGAGGGAAAAACCATTTAAGTGTGGAATATGACTCAATATGTGATAAAAGGTTTACTAAAAGTGGAAATCTAACAATACATACCAGGATACATACTGGAGAGAAGCCATTTAAGTGTGAAGTGTGTAATCAGATGTTTAGACAAAGTGGAGATCTTAATATGCACATGAGGATACATACTGGAGAAAAACCATTTATGTGTGAAGTGTGTGATAAAATGTTCCTTAACACATCGTTGAAGAGATAGGTGAACCCTTCATTGGTGAAATATATTTCCCTACCAATACATCAACAGTTTCCTCATTGGATATCTATTTTGCAAATAGTTCTTCTTAAAATATTTTGATTTCGTCGTATCTAGCAAGACAAAATCAAACTCATTACATATAATATAAATAAATATTATTAGTGGTTAGATAAATAAATAAATAAAAAAGTACAAAAATAATTATAAAAAATTAAATTAATCAAAATTAAAATTTATTATTTACTCATGTTTTTGCAAACACATTTCAAGTACAAATTATTTCTAAGTAAGTATTTCAAATACAAATACTTTTTGAAACATTTAAAGAACAATTCTTTAAAAATGTATATGAAAAAGAAAAATCAGATTAACTATAAAAGAAAAGATTAAAAATAACTGTATCAATCTTTGAAGACCACTCCGGTGACATGATATTCAGAGCGTCCACCTTTGATGCGGGAATTCAGGGTATCAGCGGTTGAGTCATACCAAAGACTAACAACATTGGTATTAACAGCTTCCTGGCTTTGTGCTCAGCATTAGGAGGCTAGTGTTAGGACTGGTCGGCGCACGCTTTCAAAACTACTGATTAATTTGGATTTCCAAGTTTTTGCGCGCAATTTATCGACAAATGGTTTCCAATTTGAAGCCTTTAACCATGCAAATTGTCTAGAAAGAGCGCAGCATAATAATTTGTAATATCAAACTGTTGCTCACACTTTCTCGAGAAATGGCATATCCCAAATTGAAGCCAAAAAGGCTAGAGTGGAAATCTTAAGTAATACATGATGGAAAATACTGGAGAAATACATTTTCAGTGTAAAGTATGTAATAAAAAATTTATTGCGATTGAAAATTTGAATGAACACGTTAAGAGGCATACTGGAAAACAGCCATTCAAGTGTGAAGTATGTAATAAAATGTTTAATCGTAGAGGACATTTAAAAGAGCACACGAGGACACATACAGGAGAAAAACCATTCAAGTGCGAGGTATGTAATAAAATGTTTAGTAACGGTGGACAGCTAGCGATGCATTTGAGGATACACACTGGAGAAAAACCATATAAGTGTGAAGTATGTGATAAAAGGTTTATTCACAGCGGAACTTTGAATGAACACACGAGGATACATACCGGGGAAAAACCTTATAAGTGTGAAGTATGTGATAAAAGGTTTAGTAACTCTGGATCTCTGAATATACACATGAGGATACATACAGGAGAAAAACCATTCAAATGTGAAGTATGTGATAAGAGGTTTAGTAACAGTGGGAGTTTGAATGGGCACATAAGAATACATACTGGAGAAAAACCATTTAAGTGTGAAGTGTGTAATAAACGGTTCAGTGGAAGTGCAAATCTAAAAAAGCACATGAGGACACATACTGGTAAAAAACCATTTCAGTGTGAACAGTGTAATAAAACTTTTAGGCTGAGTGGACAATTATCAGTTCACATGAGAATACATACTGGAGAAAAGCCATTTAAGTGTGAAGTATGTGAGAAAAGGCTTAGTGGAAGTGGCAATCTGAAAAAGCACATGAGGACACACACTGGAGAAAAACCATTTAAATGTGTAATATGTAATAAAACATTTAGGCAGAAAGGACATTTATCAGTTCACATGAGAATACATACTGGAGAAAAACCATTTGAGAGTGAAGTATGGGAGAAAAGGCTCAGTGGAAGTGGGGATCTGAAAAATCACATGGGGACACATACTGGAGAAAAACCATTTAAATGTGGAATATGTGATAAAAGGTTTAGTAGACGTGGAATTCTAACAGTGCATATGAGGATACATATTTGAGAGAAACCATTTAAATGTGAAATATGTAATAAAAGATTTATTGAAGCTGGAAATCTGAATATTCACACGAGAACACATACTGGAGAAAAACAATTTAAGTGTGAAGTATGCAACAGAATGTTTAGTCAGGGTGGATACTTAATCTAGCATATGAGGATACATACTGGAGAAAAACTATTTAAGTGTGAAGTATGTGAGAAAAGGCTTAGTGGAAGTGGGGATCTGAAAAAGCACATAAGGACACACACTGGAGAAAAACCATTTAAATGTGTAATATGTAATAAAACATCTAGGCAGAATGGACATTTATCAGTTCACATGAGAATACATACTGGAGAAAAACCATTTGAGTGTGAAGTATGGGAGAAAAGGCTTAGTGGAAGTGGGGATCTGAAAAATCACATGGGGACACATACTGGAGAAAAACCATTTAAATGTGAAGTATGTGATAAAAGGTTTAGTAGACGTGGAATTCTAACAGTGCATATGAGGATACATACTGGAGAGAAACCATTTAAATGTGAAATATGTAATAAAAGATTTAGTGAAGCTGGAAATCTGAACATTCACACGAGAACACATATTGGAGAAAAACAATTTAAGTGTGAAGTATGCAACAGAATGTTTAGTTAGGATGGACACCTAATCTTGCACATGAGGATACATACTGGAGAAAAACCATATGTGTGTGAAGTATGTGATAAAATGTTTCTTAAAAGTGGAAATCTTAATTTGCATATGAGAACACACACAAGCGAAAAACTGTTTGTGTGAAGTTTGTTGTAAAATGTTTAATGGAAAAGGAAAACTGTAAAAGCACATGAAGATATATACTTTAGGCCACATAAGTGTTAAGTAATGTAGCAAAACATTTGATTCAAATGAACATCTTGTGATGCATGGGAATGAATATTTTCTTTACAATGCCCAGTGTCCATGCATATTCATGAAACTTCACCAAGATGAGTGAGAAACTCAACTCAAAATACCCAGATTTGTCCCTCATGTGAGTGTCCACACAATTTATGATTCACAAAACCAGTCTCAAATTTGAGTGAACTCATTGGAGGGGGACATAATGCTCAACTTGCTAAGTACGTAAGTGGTTGGTTACGGAGATCGCCATTTATGATAGTGTACTCTATTCTTTCTGCTAAGAGGTTGCTCGCACATTTCCGTAAACAATTGCATTGTCTGTATCGGATTTTTAATAATATGCTATGTTGTATATAGTATAAAATATAAATTATAGGAAAGTATAGAAAAAACAATGTGCTTACTGGACTGAAAAAGGAGAAAATTGTGTTACTGGGTAGTCTGCTGAAAAGAAATGGTGTATTGTTTGGAAAGTTTCAAGGCTGTGGAGGAGAAAAGGGAGTGAGCACAAAAGACAAAGAGAATGTACGGGAAGAGGTGTTGGAGGCCATTTATTGTGTAAATATCTACTATCTAATAAAATAATAATGAGGGCTTTGTATAGTGCCTAATCTTTAGAAGCTCTAAGTACTTTACAACATCTATAATGATATGACTACAACAACAAAAAAATACTGAAAATATTTAAGGTAGGGAATATTATTAGGTCTTTAAGCTTGTTCTTGCAGTAAAAAAAATGTGAGTTTGAAGAGCACTCTTGAAAGGGATCACTGTGTCAATGAAGTATTTTTCATTTAATACATGTATATATTTTTATGAAAATTAAGTTTATTGCTCAAATTTAGCATTTTCTGCTTAACCTACAGTCCTTATTTGTAACTGGTGTAAATTTGTCATTTTTATGCAGATATCTAAATTAGTACTGTAAATATTAAATGAACAAATAAGTGAATTACTTTGGACTCTTTCAGACATTTCAGTCAAAAATTGAATTTTCAACCAAAAATATCACGTGAACCAATGTTTACAGAAATGACAGTATTGTTGTGCAGAATTACCAGACATGCTGAATAGGCTGACACTGTTTTACATGTCAGTGTTATGTGTAGAAAATTAAACTCAATGGCAACCAACAGTTCTTCTAATCTTCAGAGTTCAACATTGTCTTGGATTGGACTGCAACTTTTGCTTGTGGGATTCCTACTTTTACCAAAATGGGAATGTTGGACTTGTAGTTTTAAAATCCTAGCGAGACCTCTGACACAAGAGCTGAATGTAAATCAGATATGTGACCACCTACAAATGTTGGACCTGGCTCTTTAGGTTAGATAACGATGGTGACAATATATTTATTTTTCCAAACATAATAAACCTTCATTTAATTTCTGATACTGTGTGTTTCTTTAATAACACATCCAGGATATGTATATATACTAGATGAATGGTAACACTGTACATCACTGTATCCAAGTCATTTTTAATACACATTTCATTCCAGAAAAATGAAAGTCAATGTTGTTTGCATTATAAAGTCCCAAAAATTTATTTGATATTTTATAAGAAATAAATTTCATCATCTTAAATTTAAAAATAATAATGACATGCAAAAAAAAGTACTTAAATTTGAATGATGGTTGCATTAGGTTAAAATTTTAAGCTTTAAATTTTGATTTTTCAGATCAGTATGTGTTGAATATTTGTTAAAATAATCTACAACCATTGTTTAGAGCCCTAGTATGTTAGCAAATACGGTACATGTTTATAAGGCTGAAAGATATTTTGAGAATATTTTGTATTGCTTTCATTTAATATTTAGTCATTCTACAAATGTATTATGTTTTAAAACCATATATTAATAAATTAATTATACACATTTTCAATAGTATGACGTAGAAGACTGTCTCATAATGGAATCATATGTGAATCCTGGCTACTTAGCGACACAGTTTGTAATTTTAATCTTCACACACCATCTGAAATGAAATTAAATTTAATTCCTTCATATATGTAAAGAGGTTATAGGAACAGATGTTAATAATCGACTACTAGGCCTTGATAGATATTTAAATTTTTTGACATGTTTTCTGACTATAACATTGATTTGGAATATTTGTATTAATTAATGTGATACATCTTTCTAAGTTAATATTTCATTGGAAGATGTCTTTTTGCCTGGCTATTTTATCCCAATGAGGCCCTGGAAATTTTGGCAATAATGTAGCAATATCACCACCATCTCTATGTTTAATTTTAAGTAAAAACAAAATTATTTTTCAATAACATGGCAAATTTTCCACCATATGCTATGTTTTCATTTGTTTATCACTGTTGCTAAATCAGTGGATGGAGTTTTAAGTCTACAACGTAACAAACATAAATCCATGTATATTTTAAAATGGATGTAATTGATTTTTCAGCGACACAAAAACAAGAACCAGTCAGACATTATCCAGCGCTATCGAATTCTATCAGAATGATAGTATTAGGTCCGTATGGTAGTGGAAATGCACCATTATTACTTTGTTTGATAATGATATTGCTCAATTGGGATAAATTATATTTAGTGGCACCATATATTGAAGATCATAGATGCTACGATGTTCTTACAGATTTTAATGAGAACGCAAAATTATTAAATGAAGAAGGTAATGATATTATTAATTTTATCACCAATATTGATGAAGCGCCAAAAGTTGATGAACTTGATGGATTTATTATTAATTTAGTTGTCTACGATGATATAATGCTGGATAAACAATCAAATCCGGCAAGAATATACATGCAGATACCTAAAGTGATCAGAGATAACTATAAAATTTAACTGTTTATTGGAGTAAATACACATACTCGGCGAAATATTCCTCCGACTTGGGGTTCGGGAGAAATGGATATCATTAAGTTTATCAGCTTCAATTACGTACTCAAGTTACCCCACATGGATTCATAACGATACAATTGTGTGATCCTGTGTCGTGATATCGTATAGCTCTTGATAAAATGTTCGGTTAAGAAATTGATATAATACTGATCTAATTATAGCGGCAGAATGGTTGCGACCTCAATGAAACATCTGAAGGTAAACAGAACGAACATACAACTTTTGGTAAACACTAGCGACAAAAAAATACACTAACAAAATAGCTAACGCAATTTGAAATATTCTTGGTCAGTTAGAAGCTTTGGTTTGGCGTTATTGACCTTACAATTTTTCATTTTCTTAGGAAACTTTTTATTTTTAAAAATGATTTTCAGCAGAAAAGGTATGTTTGCCATCTTTGCTGCTACTTGTCAGCGAAGTTAACAACCTCAAAGGATAAAGTATATTGATTTTTGTCTCACTTTCATTAGAGTTTCAAGCGATGGATAGGTGGTAATATCAACTCCAGAAACAATGTCATCAAAGTACATGTATATCTATAATAAATTGTACTTCTGAATATTAATATGAATTTTCTATAGTATTACTCAATCACAAAAGCAATGGCTGAACAATGATTCAAAACTTTGCAACTTTTCATCTTGTTTTAATTTGTAATTAAGATGTATAGGCCGATCAGATTCATTTTGACTTACGCAAATAAATACTAATAAGTATGACTAGATATCACCAATTAATTTATATATTAATGAATTGTACAACCAATTAATCTAAATAATAATGAACTCTATAATGCTCACAATAAACATACTATAAATTATGCTGCTCTTTAAAGATACATTTTTAAGTTAGAAATCAAGTGCAGAGGAATTTTAGGCAAATCTAACTATTTTTGTCACACTGTTAAAGAAGAAGGAAACGACCCAAAGAAATTATAGCAACAGTTTAAGTATAATAACGTACTGAGTACTGATGGCAGCTGTAGCAACCACTAAAGTCACTGTCATATTGCAAATGTTTTTTTTAAAAAAACACTATTCCCTGTACATAAGTCATCCTACGGGCTATTTTATAATTCTTTATCTACATAATTCTTGTCATCTGTAATTTTTGATAGAGCCAATGAAAATCTTCTAATACCATTTATATTTTTATTATTTTTAATGAAATCATTTTAATATGTTCCCTAATATACCATCTGCTCTCACGAAGAAATTACGCACAGCTTCAAGATGATTTAGATCAGATTGAAACATTGAAAGTCAACCATTGCAAGTTCCCTTTCTTCATAACTTGTTTTTTATTGTGTCAACTGACCCTTTCCACAAGTAATTGTAAATGAAGCAATTTAATTGGTTAATAAACCATTTTGGAGGATTTTGGTACACTTATTAATATATGATTTAATTTCGAGAAAGCAATTGATTTTATCACCATAATTTCCCCAGTATATGGTACGAGTTCTCTTCGATGATTGAGTCAGTAGTGATTTTTTTATCATTGAATGTATTATCCTTATTATGATTTATAATGTAACTTAAATCTATAGAGAAAATAATTTCTAATATTGTGAAAATATCATCTGTTTATCATGTGACTTAAATCTAAAGAGAAAATAATGCCAAATATTGTGAAACTGTCATCTATGTATCATGTGACTTAAATCTATTAAGAACATAATGCCTAATATTGTGAAACTGTCATCTATGTATCATGGGACTTAAATCTATTAAGAACATAATGCCTAATATTGTGAAACTATCATATATGTATCATGTGACTTAAATATATTAAGAACATAATGCCAAATATTGTGAAACTATCATCTATTTATCATGTGACTTAAATCTATAGAGAAAATAATGCCTAATATTGTGAAACTATCATCTATGTATCATGTGACTTAAATCTATAAGAACATAATGCCTAATATTGTGAAACTATCGTCTATTCAGCATTAATTATACTCAATACACAAACGGCTTTTGCTGTTTTGCACCCTTCCTGTCCATATTAGTCTTGTCTTGTCACTGTTTACATTAAGGCAGGATGTCTTTGTATAGAGTTTTAAAATCTTTTTCCGTCCAAAAACTGTTTGAATATCTGCATACTGAGATGTTGGATATTTATTCCTATATATATTAATACCATTTATATTTTCATTCTTTTTAGTCAAATCATGTAAATATGTTCCCTAATTAACCATGTGCTCTCAGAAAGAAATCAAACATAGCCTTCAAGTCGATTTAGAACACATTGAAACATTTGTTAATGTGTTTTAGAGTGTACTAAATATTCAATATAATCACTTTTCAACTTCAGCTTGTAAATAAACATAGAGTTAAACAGTTTATTACTAAATTATGCTCATAAGAGTCGTTATGAAAAATGTTCCTCCAGCAATTCACATGAGCAGTTTCAGTTTTATACTCTGACCTATATACAAAAAAAATTCTTGAACAAACTAACAAGATATATCCATACAAGGTTTTGCTAATGAGACATATTGTAGTTAGTTAAAAAGAATTTCATTTAAATGAATTTATTTTATTGTCACAACATTTTAATTTTTTTATAGTTCAGATCTGGAATATAAATAAAACTTGTATGAAAGTGAGAGAAAGGTATTCAAGTTATATATATATATATATATATATATATATATATATATATATATATATATATATATATATATATATATATATATATATATATATATATATATATAATTAAAGACTACGGATCAGTAAAGATAACCACCATTTAAACCTACACAATCTCAGTAAAATAATTGTCTATGGGAATTGATAGACCCAAATGATAATATTACAAATACAAATAGGATGAAACTTCTAACAACCTTGTTAATTGATAAGGTATGCACATATGAAGAAATTAAAATGAATACTGGCAACAAACAAAAATAACAATGTTAACAATATACCTTTCTCACAAGTACGTAAAATAGCAAACAAAAATAACTCTCTAAACAGTTTTAACTGTTAAAGCATAGGGTGATAATTAAGTAAATATGAAATGAATAATGGGGCCCCCAAATGGCCGATTGGTCTAACGCGCTTTCCGTTACGGATCACTGCCGTCTCACCTGTCTGAGTGGGTTTGAGTCTAAGATTCGGCTAATGTAGTTATGTGAGAAAGCTTGCCAGCAGCTTCTCGTGGGTCGGTGATTCTCTTCGGGGTTTATCCGTGATTCTTCCTCCACCAATAATATTGACCGCCATGTATAGCCTATCGTGTGGTGAAAAATGGCGTTAAACCCTAAAACAAAACAAACAAGATAAATAATGTTGATAACAATAAAATACCAGCATAACAAGACAACAAAACTTTACAATCATTACTGTTATTCGCAGATGCTAACAGTTGATCAACAGGATTATGTATTGATGTCTTCACAAGGAGACGATGGTGTCCATACTTGTGTCTTGACTGTACCCAAGATATGCAGAAGCCAGAAACTTTTAGGAGCAACTTCAGCTCGTGTAAGTTAAGGAGAATACTTTACACCTTTCATTCGCTCTTATGAGATACAGAGTAATCGATTCAGAAATCACTCTTACAAGACTGCGAATAATCCGTAATCACTGTAATGAGTCATGGGCTAATCAAGTAAGTATTCACTGTTATGGCCTTGCGTGATCATGTCAGTAATCATTGTACGAATGTCTGGATTAATCAAGTCAGTTGTTGTTATTGTGTTTAATGCCCTTTCTCAGCACACGAGAGACTGACAATACATGGCGGTCTGTATTAATGGTGGCGGAGGGACCCTTGAAAACCCCCGAAAGGAACCAACGAGAAGCTACTGGCAAGCTTTCTCATATACGAACATTGACCGAATCTGAGACTCGAACCGACGCAGACAGGTGAGATGGCTGTGATCCGTAACGGAGAGCGCTTTAGACCACTTGGCAACACGGGGCCCCTACTCAAGTCAGTAACCACTGGACTGAGACCTACAGTAATAGCTTTAACAAGGCCTTGAACATTATTACAAATGATGGCCAATTCTTATTAAATCCTACATGTAATATTTTGAGACAAGCGGCCGACTGAGGACATTAAAAAAAATATTAACGGTAATCCTTCATGCTACTAGCCATGGGAAGAGTGTATGATGCTACACAAGGCATAATACAATAAATGCATGATGCTTTCATCCATACAACATTAAACACAGTCCATCAGAACACTCTCAATGGGAAGGATGGAATAATGCTACACATCGGATATGAGGGACGAGTAATGCTACAAAAGGAATAAGGAATGACTATTGCTACATAAGGAATGAAAAATGCTACACAGGGAATAAAGAATGATTATTGCTACACAAGGAATGAGTAATGCTACACAATGAATAAGGGACAAGGAATGCTACACAAGGAATGAATAATGCTATACAAAAACAAACTGCGTATATTTTCAACTATGTTTGAAATTGTAATAATTATACTTAGTTCAGTGAATGGGAGACTATGTATTAAGAAATAAATTAATACCATAATCATTGGTGCTGTTGATTATTATTATTATGATTATTAAAATAGTTTGTTTATTTGTTTGGTTGAAATTTGATGTTATATTGAATCTGTCTCATAATCTTTTCATGCATACCATTGGTTCATGTTTTTAACTACATTTGTCTAATTAGATCTTTCCTACATTGCAGCATTTCTTTTGGGACTAAAGTCTGAAGAACAAAAAAAAAATCATTCAAGCTCTTCTTTTGGGATTAAAGTCTGAAGAAGAAAAAAAAACATTCAAGCTCTTCTTTTGGGACTAAAATCTGAAGAAGAAAAAAAAAACATTTCAGCCCTTCTTTTTGGACTAAAGTCTGAAGAAGAAAAAATAAACATCCAAGCTCTTCTTTTGGGACTAAAGTCTGAAAACTTCCTTAAGACATCGTTGAAGAGATAGGTGAACACTTCATTAGTGAAATATATTTCCCTACCAATACATCAAAAGTTTCCTCATTGGATATCTATTTTGCAAATAGTTCTTCTTAAAATATTTTGATTTAGTCGTATCTAGCAACACAAAATCAAACTCATTACATATAATATAAATAAATATTATTAGTGGTTAGATAAATAAATAAACAAATAAGTATAAAAAAAATTTGAAAAAATCAAATAAATGAAAATTAAAATTTATTATTTATTAATGTTTTTGCAAACACATTTCAAGTACAAATTATTTGAAAATAAGTATTTCAAATACAAATACTTTTTGAAACATTTAAAGAACAATTATTTAACAATTATTTAAAAATGTATATGAAAAAGAAAAATCAGATTAACTATAAAGAAAAGATTTAAAATAAATATATCAATCTTTGAAGACCACTCCGGTGACATGATATTTAGAGCGTCCACCTTTGATGCGGGAATTCAGGGTTTCAATCAGCGGCCGAGTCATACCAAAGATTAACAAAATTGGTATTTATTAACAGCTTCCTGGCTTTGCGCTCAGCTTCCTGGCTTTGCACGACCATATTACGCAGACATAAGCGATATGAGAAAACTAATTTTCTCTCGCTTCACTGCTCTTGCAGACCAGTAGTTAACAGAATGATAGGGGTGGGTGTGTGTAGGTTCCATTCCTACCCACCTCATGGCCTTACATTCGCCCAGTGACAGTTAAAACACTGGTCCCGTGGCGACGGCCAAAGTAAATAGCACTCTATGAGTGCATAAACGCCTGCAGGGGATGTGGCACAATTCCTTCCCCTCAGGATAAAGTAAATAACCCTTTTTAAGGGATAAAACAGTGTAAAGAGCCTACGGGACGATGCACTTAAAACAAATAAAGTCAGTCAGTCTTTGCGCTCAGCAGGCAAAGGCAGCGGACTGAGTAGGACGGCTTATCTGGAGCAGGCGACCTGGTGATGTCAGAGTTGTATTGCGAGAGCATGAGTCCTGGGCTTTCACAGTTAAGGACGTGATTGTGATATCATCCCGTCACTGTTACAGACTGAAACATCAAATTGTACAGCGGTGGACTATGCAGAAACTCGAAATGGATATTTCGTAACTCCCGACCTGGCATCGTGGCAGAAATAGAAATGGAGGGAAGTATGCATGGCGGCAGCGACCTTGACCTTCTGAAGTAGAGACCACGTAACTCCCGAACTCGATTTGTGGCGGTGGTTAATACAGAAGAAGAAAAGGGCCTCTACTTCTACCTAAATACGAGACGAAGAGAAATGGCTGCTATAGATGTTTTACGGATATAGACGTCACCATCGGCCTACAAGGAACGCTGTTCAATGAAAAGATTTTTCATTGCCATTACCTTTGCCTGAATAATAGGGGACTCATTTGGTTACGAGTACCCCTCTTTGAATAACTTTCCGTGGCCCTAAAAAGCTAATTTGACTTTATTGGTATTGCCTCCAGCAAATTTAAGACCAAAAATACCTAACATTGACTACACTATTATATGTCGCTCAGACATTTTTAATTTTCTAAATTTGCTAGGGACTTATTATATGTACGCTTAAGTACTAGTTTTATTCGAACGATAGGATTGTAAATAATAATTCTTCAACTTAAATATTTGAATAATTGCACAGGTGGCTAACACATTATTGGCTGTTAATTTGTCCATTAGTATAACTGGACTGAATTTGACCTTAGTATGACCTTGTTGTTTCAGGTGTGGGCTGCGTCCTTCGCTGTGCTGTCTTCTGTGTGCGTGCTCTGGTGTGTGCTGCTGTGTCAACGCCCTCCTGGACCTGGACCTTTTCCTCCTTTGCCGTTCCTGCTCACAAAATTACTAGCGAAATGAGGAAACATTTCCCCTCGCTACCTTACAACTGCTCGATTGGATGATAGGGGTGGGTGGGTGTGGGTACTATTCCTACCCACCCCCAATATAGGCTTTCATTTCCCCTGATAGTTACTTTTTAGTAATTCAGGGGAACGCCTTAATTTATAGTGCATTTAAGCACTTTTAAGGGAGGGAGTAACACCCCTCCCACCTAAATGGGTACCGACATGGTACCTATAAAAGATGTACAAATGCCCCTAGTGGGCGGTTACATCTATAAAACACCCAAAGTCAGTCTTTGCGCTCAGCTTTAAGAGGCTAGTGTTTGGACTGGTCGGTGCGCGCTTTCAAAACTACTGATTAATTTAGATTTCCAGTTTCTGCGTGCAATTTTTCGACAAATGGTTTCCAATTTGAAACCATTTACGTTGCAATTTCTTGAGAAAGATCGTAGCGTAATAATTTGTAATTTCAAACTGTTGCTCACACTTTCTCGAGAAATGGCATATCCCAAATTGACGCCCAAAAGGCTAGAGTGGAAATCTTAAGTAATACATGATGGAACACACCGGAGAAATACATTTTCAGTGTGTAAAGTATGTAATAAAAAATTTATTGGGATTGAAAGTTTGAATGAACACATTAAGACGCATACTGGAAAACAGCCATTCAAGTGTGAAGTATGTAATAAAAGGTTTAATCATAGTGGACACTTGAAACAGCACATGATGACACATACAGGAGAAAAACCATTCAAGTGCGAAGCGTATGATAAAAGATTTAGTAACGGTGGACAGCTAATGCTGCATTTGAGAATACATACTGGAGAAAAACCATATAAGTGTGAAGTATGCATTAAAAGGTTTATTCATAGGGGACATCTGAATGAACACATGAGGGTACATACGGGGGAAAAACCGTATAAGTGTGAAGTATGTAATAAAAGGTTTAGTACCTCTGCATCTCTTAATATGCACATGAGGATACATACAGGAGAAAAACCATTTAAATGTGAAGTGTGTGATAAGAGGTTTAGTAACAGTGGGAATTTGAATGAGCACATAAGAATACATACTGGAGAAAAACCATTTAAGTGTGAAGTATGTAATAAAAGGTTTTATTACAGCGGACCTCTGAATGAACACATGGGAATACATACCGGGGAAAAACCGTATAAGTGTGAAGTATGTGATAAAAGGTTTAGTCACAGCAGATCTCTGAATGAACACATGAAGATACATACGGGGGAAAAACCGTATAAGTGTGAAGTATGTGATAAAAGGTTTCGTAACTCTGGACCTCTGAATATACACATGAGGATACATACAGGAGAAAAACCATTCAAATGTGAAGTGTGTGATAAGAGGTTTAGTAACAGTGGGAGTTTGAATGAGCACATAAGAAGACATACTGGAGAAAAACCATTTAAGTGTGAAGAGTGTAATAAAGGGTTCAGTGCAAGTGCAAATCTAAAAAAGCACATGAGAACACATACTGGTGAAAAACCATTTAAGTGTGATCAGTGTAATAAAACGTTTGGACAGAATGGACATTTATTGAGTCACAAGAGGATACATACTGGGGAAAAACCATTTAAGTGTGGAATATGTGATAAAAGGTTTAGTGAAAGTGGAGATCTGAAAAAGCACATGACGACACACTGGAGAAAAATCATTTAAGTGTGGAATATGTGATAAAAGGTTTACTAAAACTGGAAATCTAACAGTACATATGATAATACATACTGGAGAGAAGCCATTTAAGTGTGAAGTGTGTAATAAAATGTTTAGACAAAGTGGAGATCTTAATATGCACATGAGGATACATACTGGGGAAAAACCATTTAAGTGTGAAGTATGTGAGAAAATGTTTAGTGAAAATGGAGATCTGAAAAAGCACATGAGGACACATACCGGAGAACAACCTTTTAAGTGTGAAGTATGTCATAAAAGGTTTAGTCACAGTGGAAATCTGAACCAGCATGTGAGGATTCATACCGTAGAAAAACTATATAAGTGTGCATTATGTAATGAAACATTTAATTTGAATGGACATCTAGGGATGCACATGAAGATTCATACCAGTGAAAAGCCTCTTGAGTTTGAAGTGAAGGTTTAGTCCCAGTTGTAAATTTGAATATTGGAAAATAATTGAATATATTATTCCAGATTAATTCTATAAGTTTTGAAAGTCATTTTGTATCACAGTAATATAAAACGTATTTGAATGTCAATTATCACATTGTAATTGCAATGAATAAATTAAATAATTCCTCAAAGATATATCTGAACATAACTGGAAACTGAAGATAGATTCTGAAGTCAAAATATTTTCTTAGAGATTTTAAGCAATTTTCATTCTTCAGGCAAAGGAAAATGACATAAAACTGTGTTGAGTTGAAAATAGAAAAGTTGCAACTTGAAAATAGCAGAATTGAAAAAGAAATTATAAAATTGGAGAACTAAAACCATGTGGAGATGTAAGAGGCAGTGATAACAATATTTACATGTGAGCACCTGAATACACTGAGCAAACGGTGGCTGTGGGTATTCAAAGATCATATCATATTTTTCAATTCATAAAAGTTATGCTCCATTCTTCACTATCACCCTTCTCAACATATGAGTATTTTGCAGTTTCATTAAATGCATTATCTGTTTCAGCAGGAATAATATCACCGATTTCAATACCAATAGCACATGCTACAATTATGACTGCATTAGTATTAAGGGAAACTCTTATAACATCATGTAGGGGTCCAGTGTGGACAAGGTCTCTAAATCTATCTCTGTTATGGATCACTGCCATTTCACCTCTTTAAGCATGGGTTCAGAATGGCACATGTAACAGGTATGATTGCATTAGTATTATTGGAAACTCTTAAACCATCGTGTAGAAGGTGAAATCTGCATTTCATTATTATTAAGGTCTGTTTCATTTGTACTCTTGTCCTGTTATTATTAAATGTTCTTTCTGCATCATTGTTTGGGACTAAAAATGGTTTCGTAAGGAAAGATCTACTCTGAGTACACAGAATCCCTTAAAAGCGGCCCATTATATTTACCTGAAAGTGAAAATAATATGCATTGAATGGAAGGTCAACTTGTTAATTTTTTTGTGTTTGTTTTGTTTGATTAGGATTTTTAACATAGTTTTATAAATAAAATCAGTCATATCGCTATGATGTCTGCAGTGAGGCATTTTATAGTGATGTCTACCACTGGAGCATCATGTCGCAGACATATAGCAACGATGTCCCACCATTACATTATCCTGACACCAGGCCAATCAGTCCTAACACTAACCTCTTAATGCTGAGCACCTAGCGAATTAGCTGTTAGTACCTTTTATTTTGTAAGTCTTTGGTACGACTGGGCCAGGGATCAAACCCACAACCTTCAGCTTCTGCGGCGGATGCTTTAACAACTAGACCACCAGAGCAGTCCTTGTTAAGTTTTATGTAACTTACTATCATATTTAATGGATTTTATCAGATGATTATAAAGCTTCCATATAATAGAGATCATGATTTGGAACATTTATTTTTAAATAAATTCACAGTATCAACATTAATCCTTGGACCTTTAATATGTATAGACTAAATTGATCACCAAATATATTTTAAAAAATCATCGCTATTGTAGTTAGGAATTTTAAACTAATCATACTAATGAAGTATTTTATCAAATATTTATTTTCATCAGTCCATGCAATAATGTGTATGCATGTTGGTCAATGTAATTACACTCAATCTTGTAATAACTGTAACTTAACTCATAGGTCTTGCTAGGATTTTAAAAGCAGGAGTCCAGGACTCATTTTCATAAAACATAGGAGTCCCACCAGCAAAAGTTGCAGTCCCCTCCCAGAAATGTTGAACTTTGCAGATTAGCAGAACTGTTGGTTGCCATTGAGTTTAATTTCCACATTCCTTATAACACTGACATGTACAACCATGTCAGCCTATTTGGCATGTCTGGTAATTCTGCACAACCATACATCAATTATGTAAACATTGGATCACATACTGTTTTGGATGAAAATTAAATTTTGGTCGAAAGGCTGACATAAATATTCTAAAGTAATGTATTTCATTTTGATAGGTTGATGCATAAACATTAGATCTTTACAAAACCATCCACAGAATTAGAATGCATATATGGAGTCGTGAAAACATAGGGGTCGTATCCTGTCTGTTCCAAATTAGTATTATTTTTAATAAAATATTCTGGTGACAATTGTCGCTTCTTAATTGGTAAGCATTGCAGAATTTTATATTCATCAATTGAATTTGGTATGTGTTTTGTGCCAATATTCGTGACCTTAGATGCGCAGAATAACATGACAGTGGTGTAACTCTTGTTAGTCCTTTGGAGTGAGTCTGAATTTTGTGAATCCAAGGAATGGTCTTATTCCAAACACTAAGCCAGGCATCACAAAACTTGGCTACTATCCCATCAAAAATATCAGTTCTTGTATATTTAGCCCTCTTCCGAATCACATTAAAATCAATGTCAGTTTGCCATTGAACCCCAAAATACTTATCCAAATTTTAAAACGATGTACATCTTGTGGTCTTTCTGACTTTGAATTCAGTAATTGTAAATATCAGCACACTTTCTCAGTGAAGCTGCTAGTTAAAATATTTGCTGCCCAGCTACTGCAGCATGTTCTTTTGATGTAATCTTAAAAATACACCAAGCACATCTGGGGGTATTTTAACCACTGAATTCTGTCATTGAAATATCAGCACAGCTAAAATGATCAGATAGTCAACACTATTTCAAACTCAGTAAATTGTTGAAGTAGGACTGGCAATCCTTTGAATTTGCATGCATCTATTTGCATGCGTACAGAGGACTCTTGCTTGGGTTTATAATGTTCATGTCAGATCAAATGTTTGTGTCCAAATACATGTAATCAGAGGTCTCGCTAGGATTTTTAAACTAGGAGTCTAGGACTCCCTGTTTGGTAAAAATAGGAGTCCCACCAGTAAAAGTTGCAGTCCCATCTTTGACAATGTTGAACTTTGCAGATTAGAAGAACGTGTGTTGCCATTGAGTTTAATTTCCACATTCTTTATAACACAGCCATGTACAACTGTGACAGCTTATTCGGCGTGTCTGGTAATTCTGCACAATGATACATCATTTCTGTAAATATTGGATCATGTGTTGGTTTGGTTGAAAATTCAATTATTGTCTGAAATGCCAGAAAGAGTACAAAGTAATGTATTTCATTTCCATAGCCTGATGCATAAACATTACATCTTTTCAAAGCCACGCGCAGAATTAGGTCGCCATATCTCAAATCATGGAAACATAGGGGTGATATCCATTTGTCCAAACTTTATATTATTTTGAATATAATATTCTGGTGACAACTCACAGGTACTTGATTCTGGGTAAATTGAATTGCCGCTTTTCAATTGGTAAGCATTGCAGATTTTTTTTCTCTCCCGTCAATTGAATTCGGTATGGGTTTTGCGCTAATAATGGTAACCTTAGATACCCAGAATAACCTGACAGCGATGTAACTCTTGATAGTCCTTCATGGTGAGACTGAATTTTGTAAATCCAAGGAATAGTCGTATTCCAAATATTAAGCCAGCCATAACGCACTTTCTTACACTTGGCTACTATTTACATCCAAACTGTCAGTTCTAGAAACTTCAGCGTTCTTCTGAATCTCATTAAAACCGGTCAGTTTGCCGTTTAACCTGAAACTACTTATCCAAATTTGCAAACGAAGTTTTGTCCTGATGTGTCTTGATTTTGAGGTCGCAGACACTGTTTATTTGGCTATTGTCAGAAATGAACACAATAATAGAAGTTAAAGTGGTGTACTCTTATAATAACCACATGTACATCTCAGGATCTTTCTGTCAGAATTCAGTCATTGTAAATTTCAGCACATTTTCCCACCCAACTGCTAGTCAGAGTCTTTGAACTTGCCGCCCAGCTATTGCTACATGTTCTTTTGATGTACTCGATAATTACAACTGGCACAACTGGGGGTATTTTAACCACTGAATTATGTCACTCTAAATATCAGCGCAGCTAAAATGATAAAGTAATCAACATTGACTTTGTCTCCCAGCTATTTGCATGTGTATGGAGGACTCCTGCATGGAGTGATTTCTGCATCCCAGATCAAATATTTGCATTCAAATACGCATAATTAAGCGTTTCCGAGATCTCTGTGTAACTGACTGCTACTTTTATGTGTACGATCATTGATTTATTTATAAGACTCCTATGATAGTCTGCCTTGGTGTCTCATTTATGTATAAGACTATGGTAGTCTGCCTTAATTGGACCTTGGTGTCTCATTTATGTACAAGACTCCTTTGGTTGGCTGCCTTAGTGGGTCCTTGGTGTCTCATTTATGTTCAAGACTCCTTTGGTATTCTGCCTTAGTGGGTACTTGGTGTCTCATTTATGTATAAGACTCCCATGGTTGGCTGCCTTATTGGGTCCTTGTTGTCTCATTTATGTACACGACTCCTGCGGTTGGCTGCTTTAGTGGATCCTGGGTGTCTCTTTTATGTACAAGACTCACAGGGTTGTCTGCCTTAGTGGGTAATTGGTGTCTCATTTATGTACATGAAAACTATGGTTGGCTTCCTTAATGGATTTTTTGGAAAGGTATATAGTTCCATTGTTGATTGTATGATATTAACAAATAAAATGTGGAAAGTGCCACAGGCACTAAATGACAACTCAGTTATTTGGGTCCTCTAAATATCACATATTTAATCTGGATACCAATCATTCAATCAGAATATCAATTATTGATTCTGAATATCAATTATTTCATCTGAATATCAATTATTTAATGTATGTACCAATTATTCAATCTAAATATCAATTATGAATCTGAATCCGTCTGATTTAGTGATTAGGAAGGACAAATACTAACAGTTGTTAAAATCTTTTGACTAACTGAAACATGACCTTGAGCATCAGAATGGACAACATTGCCACCAGGATGAATGTTTGCATTATGTTTTATGGATGGTTAGTGTAAACAACCAAGAATACAGAAATGACACAAGCATCTTGACCATTGCCAAATATGCAAGAATTACATTGCCTGTAAAATATCTAGAAAATACCTTCTGCCAATTAAAATCAATGATTCATTGCTTACGTTACATGAGTGAGCATTCTTATTTTTTTTATTCCTAACACTACCAGTAAGACAGATGCTTTAAAGACTTATTTCAGTTGCCTAGGCCAATAGCTTATTTTGTGTTTCTGTGCTATAAAACAAAAAACACCAAGCCAATCAATGGCATATATTTTTTGCAGGTGTGCCTTTTATAGATGGAGATGCTATCAGACTTCCCAAGTGGATAGGACTGTCTCATGCCCTGGACCTAATCATGACTGGCAGGTCAGTTGGAGCAAAAAAAGTACTGGATATGGGACTAGCCAATAGTGTTGTTCCTACAGGAACAGGTTGGCAATTTTTTCCAATGCAATAAAACACTTTTATGACAAAGATGTTGGGACAACAAAATGCCCTCTCTGTGCTTGGGGATATAGAAGTGGCTTGAGTAATGGAGTCAATAGCCTTGGCGACTCATTGGTTAGTATGCCATACTCACTCTATGCTTCTGAGATTCATGACCCTCTTTTGGTTTGGGGATGTTGAATATTGTGGCTAAAGGCAGCTGTCATGATGTGTTCTTGGGCAGGACATGTTACACTAATTGCCTTGGGTCTAAATAACCTAATTGTGTTTCTACAACTCCTGATATCCTTTTTATTTATGTTGGAGTCTCCACAGCTCCTTATTTCCCTATTCTTGATTTTGATATCTCCACCACACAGTATATCCCTATTACTGCAATCCTGTCCTAATGAGAAAGTGTTAATGATAATGTCCATTAAATGAAACCATTACCATGTGTGCAAGAATGGCATTGACCATAAAATATATAGAAAATATCTCAAACCAATTCAGTCATTGGTTTACTGTGGACTGTGGGATCATTCTTAATTTTTTAAAATTTCTACCATTAAGGCAAGTTCCACGATATGCTTAAATCAGTCATGTATGGGATGGGGGGCCCCGTGTGGCAGAGTGGTCTAATGCGCTGTATATTACAGATCACTGCCATCTCACCTCTGTCTGCATGGGTTTGAGTCTAGGATTCGGCCATTGTGTATGTGAGAAAGCTTGCCAGTAGCTTCTCGTGGGTCGGTGGTTCTTTCCAGGCTTTTCCTCCGCCATGTATAGCTTATCTTGTGCTGAAAAATGGCGTAAAACCATAAAAACAAACATGTATGGGATGGAGTTATTGCTCCAGTCTTTGTGGAGAGTTCTTTGACAAGGCAAATTATTCCAGTTGCTTAGGTGTCCTATAGCTTATTTTGTGCTTATGTGCTGTCAAACATAACACACAAAGTCACTCAATGGTAAGTATATATATATGTATATACTTTTTTTTCATTACAGGTATTCTCCTCATAGATGGAGGCATTGTCCGATTTCCCAAGCTGATGGGACTGTCTTATACCTTGGACCTAATCCTGACTGTCAGGACATTTGTGACAAAAGAAGTACTTGAAATGGTTACTAGCCAGCAGAGTTGGTTGTGAAGGAACAGGTTGGCATATATTTGCAATGCAATGCAATAAGACACTTCTGTAATAAAGTTGTTGGGAAAACGAAACGACCCTCTGTGGACCTGGGAATGTAGACGGGTCAAGGCTAATGGAGTCCGGAGCCGTGACAACTCATTGGTAGGTGTACCAGACTCACTATATGGTTCATTGATTCTTGATTCTTTATTGGTACTTCTCTAAATATATGCTTCATTGATTCATGATTATCTATTGGTACTACTCTAATTATATGCTTCGTTGATTCATGATTCTCTCATGGTAACAGTCTCATTATATGCTTCAGTGACTTTTGGCCTTCTATTGGTTTTGGATGTAGGATACCTGTGGCTAATGGCAGCTGTCATGATGTCTTTGGGTATGGCACTTTATACTAATTGCTTTGAGGCTTAAGACGACAAACCCCACCAAAATTATTTTGTCATCTTCACAACTCCTTACATCTCTATTATTTATGTTGAGGTCTCCACAAGTCCTTATATCCCTTTGTTTATGTTGGAGTGTACACAGCTTCTATGTCTTGTATTTAACAGTCATCTGCCTTGTGTGTTGAGTAGCAAGGTGTTTAGTGGTCAATAAAGTGTATCTACATTCAACATTTATTGTACATAAACCTAATTTTTGCTTCATGAGAAAGCTATTGTTTAGATAACTAAATCAATGTGCTAACAGTTCTTATCTTTCTTGGTCATAACTCCAGACATGTTGACACTCTAATTCAAGGCATCAGTATTTGAATTTCTCAAACAAAGTAGGGATATATCATATGACTAATGCAGACAATATTTTCTAGTATTGAAATTAGGAAATTAATTATAGTTTGAACTTCATCATTAAACGTTTATTATTATTTTGGATTGTATTGTTTTCTCATATAACATAACTTTGATACAAGATGTATGCGAAAATAGGTCTTGTAAATCTATGCTTGTAGTCTTTAAAATTTTGGGAAAAGTCTTTGAATTTATCATTCAGTATTCTGTATGAACCCTGTATACATAATGGTTGCAGTGGTTCAGTGGTTAGCATGACATGAGTATCACTGAAGGGTTTGGGTTCATATTCAAATCATACCATCATATGACCTTAAATAACCAAACCTAAATGAAAAGGATGAAATTCAGACCTGCTGTACGTATACTATCAGATGACCTTAAATAACCAAACCTAAATGAAAAGGATGAAATTCAGACCTGCTGTACGTATACTATCAGATGACCTTAAATAACCAAACCTAAATGAAAAGGATGAAATTCAGACCTGCTGTACGTATACTATCAGATGACCTTAAATAACCAAACCTAAATGAAAAGGATGAAATTCAGACCTGCTGTATGTATACCATCAGATGACTGTAAATAACCGAACCTAAATGAAAAGGATGAAATTCAGACCTGCTGTATGTATACTAATGAAATATGACTTAATTTCAAACTTAACATTAAAAAAGAATATGGAAGGAGATAAGAATTCATTTTATAAGGATCCTACCAATTTGCGATGGGGTGGGGAAGGGCAGTAGAGAGTCATTCTGTAATGTGGGACTCTTTGCTTTAAAAGTTTGGGATCTTCTGCCTCAATATATTGAGTTAATTTGCTGTAGTAATCCCCTTCAGAATTCAAAATAATGCTTGACCACAATATCTTTCTACATGAGGATGCTACATGACATGTCATGCACTTCTGCCTGTATCATTTATTGATTTGCAATCAGCAAATACCTCATGTCTACTTCATGAATCTTTGAGCATTTTTATAGGTTCACTAGCAGCTTGAAATAAATATGGTTGTACTTGCATTAAAAGGTCATAGGTCAAGGTTATAGGCAATAATTGCATAATACAGTAGACTGAATTTTCATTTCTTGTGTGTGTGTGCATGTGTGTATGCAGTACATAATGAAATGAATTTACTATCAATTTCTATTACAAAATCCAAAAAAATTACAGGTAGCCATTATCTGATTTTATTTAAGGATCCTTCTCGACTTCTGACATCGAAGCCAATCATTGCAGCTGTGTCGGGTTATGCAGTGGCTGGAGGCATGGAACAGGCATTGATGTTTGAACTCGAGGTCATGGAGGAGTCAGCGATAATGGGCATTTTCTGCAGGAGATTTGGTATGAAGAGTTATCCAGATCATGGTTATCATAGGCTAATGTTCAGGTGTAGATTGTAATGTGCAGTGTATGTGTATGGGCATTTAACATTATATGTCAGTTTTAGATTGTCATGTGACAATGTATGTGTATGGGCATTTAATATTATATGTCACTTTTAGATTGTCATGTGACAATGTATGTAATGGGCATTTAACATTATATGCCATGGTTTTAGAATGTCATGTGGCAGTGTTTGTGTGTGGCATTTAACATTATATGTCAGTTTTAGAATTTCATTTGGCAATGTCTGTGTATGAGCATTTAGCATGTGCCACAGTTTTAGAAGGTCATGTGGCAATGAGTGTATGGGAAGAGGCATTCAATATTATTTGCCACATGGTCAAGCTGGTCTTATTTGTCATTTATCAAATAAATGTTATGGAATGATTAGTAAGGAACTTGCTGGAAGACGTGCTTACATTTAAAGAAGGGAAAGTTTTCTACTGACTTTGTATCATCAAGTATAGGGTAAAAAGCAAACTGTGCATCCTATGTATCTCCATCTTAGACCCAAGATTCATTTTAAATGATATTTATATCATTTTCATATGGAGACAATTCAGTTTTTAACAGCTTGAAGACAAGAAATGTTGCCATTCAAAGGACTGTAACAGGACTTACCTCCAAATTTTAGCTTCTGATTGGTTGGTGATTAGCCAATCAAATTATGTGATTTGATATCAAGTAATTGGTTAATGACATCTGGATTTTCAGGGTTTTCAAAACATACATTAATTTTGATTTTATTTAATCTCCAACAATCCTTTTCCTGACCATAAAGACCACTATGACTTCATTTACCTTTTGTAAGATGAATATATTATCAATGTTTATATATGAAATGTATATAAATCATTTTCCAATATTGTTGAGGGGCCCCGAGTGTCCGAGTGGTCTAAAGTGCTGTCCATTACGGATCACTGCCATCTCACCTTTGTCTGCATTAGTTCAAGTCCAAGATTCGGCTAATGTAGTAGTTATGTGAGAAAGCTTGCCAGTAGCTTCTCGTGGGTCGGTGGTCCTTTCCGGGGTTTTTCCGGGATCTTCCTCCACCATTAATACTGGCCGCCATGTATAGCCTATATTGTGCTGAAAAATGGCATTAAACCATAAAAAACACAAAACAAACCAATATTGTTGTGTATGAGGAACAAGTCAGGGTTTTGTACATATTTTATCATGAATTTTGATTTTGAAGATGAGAACCTAATGAGGGAAGTATGAAAATGGATTTTGTGTATATATTGTACATATATTAACATATAATAAATTAGATATTATAAGAATTGCCTATCCATTTATTACAATGTATAATTTGTACACAGACATTTATTGTAATTAATCCATTTGACTGAGACCCTGGTGGACAAAAATAATTTAGTATTTAAATGGTGTGACATTTATGTGCATGAATTCTGTAGTTGGCTGCCTTAGTGGGTCCATGGTGTGACATTTATATGCATGAATCTTGTAGTTGGCTGCCTTAGTGTGGGTCCATGGTGTGACATTTATATGCATGAATTCTGTAGTTGGCTATATTAGTGGGTCCATGGTGTGACATTTATATGCATGAATTCTGTAGTTGGCTGCCTTAGTGGGTCCATGGTGTGACATTTATATGCATGAATTCTGTAGTTGGCTGCCTTAGTGGGTCCATGGTGTGACATTTATATGCATGAATTCTGTAGTTGGCTGCCTTAGTGGGTCCATGATGATTATGTGCTTTACATATGTGGCTTGCTGCCAGATAATGATGTGAAAAATATAACAATACATTTTGAGACTTAAGATTAAGATTATTTTTAGGACTCCTACCTAAGTGATTTTCTGCATCATAGATAAAAATTGGCATCCAAATACTTGCGATTAAACATTTACGAGACCTCTGATAATGTTAACAAATCATTCAACCTTTCTAAAGCCTCCACAGAAAAGTTGTCAATGTAAACAAGCAAGTAAGCAACTTGACCACTTCCAAGTATGCACAAATTAAATTGTCCATAAGAGAGATAGAAAAAATCTTCAGCCAGTTAAAATTAATGGTTCATAGCTTAGGTTACTCAAATGATAATTCTGAATTGTTTTACATTGCTAACACTAACACTAAGACTGATACCATGATGACTGATACCATGATGTGCTTAACAGATTCATGATCAAAAAGGTGTAGGATTGAATTATATCATTTCATCAGCCTGTGTGCTCTTTGATTTGATCCCCGTACGAGTCATACCAAAGACTTAAACAAATGGTACTTGCAGCTGCCTCACCTGATGTTCAGCATTAATAGGTTAGTGTTAGGGCTGGTTGGTCTGGTGTCAGGATAATATGACTGGGTGGGACATAATGCTACATGTCTGCTTCATGATGCCCCAGTGCTAGACATCACTAAAAATTGCCTTTCTACAGAGATCATAGCGATATGACTGAAAAATTGTTAAAGCTACGTTAAAAATCCTAGTCAAACAAACAACTATAAAACAAAACACCAAGCCAATGAATGGAAAATATATTTATTTCTTTGTTACAGGTGTGCCCCTCATCGATTGAGGCACTGTCAGACATCCCAAGCTGATAGGACTGTAGTGCCCTTGACCTAATCCTTACTGACAGACCAGTTGGGGCAAAAGAAGCACTTGAAATGAGACTAGTCAATACAGGAACAGGTTGGCATATATTTACAATGCAATAAAATACTTTCATAGTAAAGTTGATGGGACATTAAAATGCTCTCTGTGGGATTGGCGATAATAGTAGGGGCTTCCAGTAATGGATTCCAGAGTCATGCAGCTCATTGGTTAGTGTATCATATTCGTTATATTCCAATGATTCATGACCCACCTTCCCCAATGGTGCAAGACTCACTATATGATTCAGTGATTCATAACCCCCTTATCGTTTGGGGGACATAGAATAGATGTGACTGGCAACAGTCATGGTACATTTTACACCAATTGCCTTTGGTCTAAATAACTAGTGTTGCTGTGCTGTAAGACATCAAATGCCACCAAAATGTTTTTGCCATTGCCACAGCTCCTAATGTCTCTATTGTTTTTTTTGATGTCTCCACAACTCTTTGTATCCCTTTTGTTTTTTTTTGTGTCACCACATCTATTTATATCCCAATTTGTTATGTTGGTGTCTCCACTGCTACTTATAGCCCTATTCTTTATGTTGGTTTCTCGACAAATCCTTAAATCCCTCTTACATATTGTAAAACCTGTCCTTGTGATCACCCATACCCAACAATCACATGTTCACAATGGCCATTCTAATTTTCAGCAACTCAAATTTCCTGCATAAATGTCCTGTATTTAACAGTCATCTGCGTTACATGGTGTGTACCAAGGTGTTTCCAAATCTAACAATGGTTTCTCCCTGCCTACTTTAGTGGTCAGTAAGAGTGTATCTACATTCACTATTTGTTCTACACAAACTTATTTTACAATTAAAATTAATTTTTATTGTAAAATATGTACTAACAGTTCTTATCCCTCTTATGGTCATAACTCTAGTCATGTTGACACTAACTTAGGAGCATCAATATGTGAATTTCTAAAACAACAATTTTTCCAACTTACGAATGCAGATATTGTCTGCATTGGGTGAAACAAACTAAGATGGGTGTATATCTTTAAATTTGTGTGATTTCATTTGGAGCATGGATTAAAATGAGCAAGGTGAAATAATCATATGCAGAATAAATAAATCAGAGAGAACAGTATATACCTGTAATTATGATTTTGTTTCATGGCACAAATAAATAAATATTGATAACAAAATAGTAGTAATGACTGATATTTGATGTGTGGTATTTGTTTTAACTGTCAAACTGTATACAGAAATCACCTATGTGCAACAGCTAGTTCTACAGTTTCCAATGATTTCTATCTTTATGTCCCAATATATCTATATATCTTGCTGACAAATGTTTTTCCCTTATGACATTAATTTAGAACGAAGCTTATATCATTCTGTCAGCTGTCTTTAACACATTTACAATGATAGCATCTTTAAATACCCGACTATATAAAGATGGCTTTTTTTGTATGTACAACTATGTCAGTGTATACATGATGTTCCCATTTTCAATACAAAACAACCTAGTTGTTTGAGTTTCCAGAAAGTTTACTTATTTGCGTGTTCATATTAGTTGTAGCCATAATACCCATTGGATACTAATTTTCCCATATTACTAAACTATGCAATATTCAGATATTTGGTTAGTGCTATTTAATTTTCACTATCCCTTTTTAATCACAGCTCTAGGACAGTCCTTTAAGTTGGGACAAGAGATAGATAAATTTACACAGCAGTGTATGAATACAGGTATATACAGGAGGTCGGCCTACCATTCAACCTTAGATGCAGAGTCATCGGATTCAGCTTCGCAATATGAATTAAAAAATGGCATGAAATTTATCCATGATGAAGCTGTGACAGGTATTGTATCAAATTTTAAAGTATATATATATATATATATATATATATATATATATATATATATATATATATATATATATACACACACACATATACACACATACATATATATACACACACATACATATATACACACACATATATACACACATGTATATACACACACACATATACACATACATATACACATATATATATATATATACACACACATACACACACACACATATATATATACACACACACATATATACACACACACACATATACACACTAATATATATATATATATATATATATATATATGTACACACACTATATACACACACACACTATATATACACACCCACCCATACACACACCCACCCATACACACATGCATCCACACACATCCACAATCTATACAAATACATACAGATACATATACATATTTATATACATATATATATATGATTTTAAACTTTTGTTGCTCTTTATCAGAATTTATAAAACTATAAATTTTCAATAAAAATAATGTTTTTAATTATTTTAATTTTGAAATTAAGAGAAAAATGATTGATACAAAAATAAATTACAAACCGTACAGTACATAAAAATTGCTTGTATAATGTTTCCACCAAGATTAGGGTATCAATTACTACATTCTGAGGGGCCCCGCATGGCCGAAAGCACTTTCTATTACAGATCACTGCCGTCTCACCTCTGTTTGCGTGGGTTCGAATCTAACATTCGGCTAATCTAGTTAAGTGAGAAAGCTTGCCAGTAGCTTTTCGTGGGTCGGTGGTTCTTTCAGAAGTTTTTCCCTGGTTCTTCCTCCACCAATAGTACTGGCCACCATGTATAGCCTATCGTGTGCTGAAAAATGGCATTAAACCCTAAAACAACAACAACAACCAAAAATCTGACAGTGCATTTTAGCCCAAATGGATGCAATTACTAATGTTAGGAGTCACAACAACATATATCATGGATGTGAAGTGTTATAATATAATACATAATAGATTTCATTTGTTATGATACTTATTGATATATTTTAAGTATTGTGATACCTATCAATACATTTTAAGTAGTATGATACTTAATGATACATGGTATAGTTCCATCTTTTTCTTGTTATCTTGAATTTTGCATTTGCCATCATACATGACCTAGCAGCATGGTGCTATGCATTCCTCACTGAATTATCATGAAATGTCTCATGTTTAACATATAGGGAATAACTATTTATTCTTACTGAAACATTTATGCTATTCAATTATCATGAAATGTCCCATGACTGTTAGCTTGAAGTTGTAAATGCAACACATGACATTCACCCTGATATGCTGGTACCTAATCAGATTGCATAATTAGACCTAGCTTAAACTCATAAATCAAACAAAATAATTTAAATTTAGACTATCTGGTGCATAGAGAACTTGTAGATCCAGCTGTATACTGAATAAAATAGACCCAGATCGGTAGATACATAATGAACCACCAGATCTAGATGTAGCTTGAAATCACCATTACAACAAATAAAATTGTTAAATATTTATTAATTAACATGGAGAAATTGTTAACCTTGTGCAAATATAACATTTGGTTTGGATTACTACAGTATTCCAGCATCATGCTGTTAACATTTTCTTATTGAAAGAGTGTCAGAATTTTTAGCACTAAATCATATAATATGCCGTTTTTAACATGTTTTTCCCTTTCTTTTTTTTTTTAGGTGCAGCATTGTTTGTGAATGGCATTGGGAAGCATGGCTCGTTCAACATAAATAAACCATCAAAATTGTAGACTTTTGGTCTTGTTTAATTTTGTACTTAAAATTCAATAAAATGTTGCATATTATATTATCTTATATCTCTATACAGGTAATTGTAATTATTTTGTTATCCCAATATTTGTGCACCTTAATTTTCCCACAGATAACAAGTGCCTCATGAAAATGATTGGGTGCTAGCCAACGTTCCCTCTAAGCGAATGGTAGATGTGCGCAATTTAGCTGTGCGGGGATGCCTGAGCAGCTGTGCGCATGCATGCGCACAGCTAGAGGGAACGTTGGTGCTAACTTGCATGTGAACATGGTTTACCAGTAATGTCTGAGGAAAAGATTAAAGTCATTGGGTTTTAGTTTGCATATGATCAGTGCTTTAGGACATACATCAAATTGTTTATCAAAGATGACATTATATTGTGAAATCCACTAGGTAGTTTTTCAGAAAACATTATAAACTTTTTGTTGCATGCTGATGGATTTCTTTCTGTGGAAAACACAGGGGTTGGTCAACAAAGATCTTTTTGTAGGAAATATATTCAATGATCATTCTGTAGGAAACATAGGACCCAATCAACAATGATCTTTCTTTAGAAAACGTAGGACCTAATCAACAATGATTTTTCTGTAGAAAATATAGGACCCAATCAACAATGATCATTGTGGAGAAAGTATATAACATAATCAACAATGAGCTTTGTGTAGGAAACATGTAGAAAAAATAGGACCCAATCAACAATGATCTTTCAACAATGATCTTTCTGTAGAAAAAATAGGACCCAATCAACAATGATCTTTCTGTAGAAAACATAGGATCCAATCAATAATGATCATTGTGTTGAAAGCATAGGACATAATCAACAATGAACTTTGTGTAGGAAACATTGACAATGATCTTTCTGTAGAAAACATAGGACCCAATCAACAATGATCTTTGTGGAGGAAGCTTAGGACCTAATCAACAATGACCTTTAAGTAGAAAACATTGGTAACATGCAACTATAACTGCAATGCATGAATTAACATAAGTAAAACCTTTGACAAGTAGTTCATATGATAAGAGGGGTCTAACTGACATTATACAGGCTTCAGGCATAGATTCATCCTTTTTGACAATTATACATGGAAGAGATTAAGACAGGCTTCAGGCATGGAGTCATCCATTTGAAAGGTCTCAGATATACGGCCAAACACTTGTTCACAAGTAGTTACAAGGAATAGAGTACCTCCACCTATAAAATTAGAGATGTCCTATGCGTAGAGCCATTCAGTGTTTTACTAGTTGGTTTTTGGGGCATATAAGGTTAGACAGGCCTCAGACATTGGCCCATCCAGCATTGTCCTGTAGATCTGGTGTACTAATGAAACTGTTGTAGCAATCAAAATATAAAATAAATTTACCAAAGGAAGAAAATTTCAGTGAGGAATCATTACTGAATCTACTTGAAACAAGAGAGAAAATAATGTATGAAGGAGATGATACACAAGTCTTTTAAAACATTTTAAAATATTTTAATAGTTTTTGCTTTTATTATGTTTTGCAAAATTCAGAAAGTAATAGTTGGTTTGGTAATCCTAGTTGTACCATTAGAATGGATGAAATAGTAACAGTAGGATTGGTAATCCTAGTTGTACCGTAAGATTTTTAAGAAGGGATGAAAAAGAAGTAATAGGAGAAGTACCATTAGCTGGGAAGAAATTGTAGCAAATGGTTGAGAAGAAATGGAGGAATGCTACTGCTGCACCGGCTGTCAGATACATAGATCCAACAAATGTGTACAACAAATAATGTGTACTGAATATGCATGTTCATCAAGGAATATTTAAATAACAAGTGATGATAGGTAAATGATACAATAGAAATACGTAGATTAAAATATTCAAATATTTATTTTCTCATGGAATTAATTGAGCATTATTAATCAAAAAAATATATGTCATGCAATAAAGATAAGACAAACAAAAGTTTAATTTGAAAATTCATTGTGAATTGCCAAAAACACTTGTAAATTGTACATATAAATTAGGTAGATTTCAAATTCTGAGGTAAATCTAAGTAACAAATTATGAAATCCCATTGTAACTATTCCCTGTATTATAAACCAATTTTTGTGCAATTCATTTTATTTGTTATTTTCCACCAATCTTCTAAACAATACAAACCTTTTATTTGTTTAATTTTTTTAATAAGAAAATTTTCCTTATTTACCTTATCAGTGCATGAAATAATATTGATTTGGTAATCATTTACCACTATGAATGACCAAACTATTATATATTATATTATATTGTGTTTCAATTTTTATGGTTACAATAATATTCTCAACTTAGGTATGAAGTCCAATGTATAATCTGAAAAATAACTGTAACCATTCTCTTTCCTTTATAAAGTTAATATTGCCAGTTAGGAGAAAGGCTATAATATATATAAAAGGGGAGAAGTGTCTGTCCATGAACTGAGAGTCAATTATTTGCACCTTAAAAGAAAGGTCAACTATCAATTTGTGCTAGAAACATTTATCATATGATGTATGATGACTAGATTTCCAGTTTTTTAGTTTTATTTCAGTTGGCAAATGTGTAGCTTTGTCTTTTCAGAATAGTTTGTTATGATAAAAGTATCCCTAATGTTATCAAAACTGATTGCCTGTGGTTTCTGTGGCATTCCTGTAGTTATGACCTGTGTTATGCATCCTTCTGGTGATATTTGGTGAATGTTATGAGAAAAATATCCAACAACATAGATGTTGTCATCTCTGTCCACAGCTACTCCTAAAGGATATTCGAGGTTGTCTGGACTGTAGGTATACTGCTTCTTGCCTTCCATATTGAAACACAGAAGGGAATTTTTATTAGGCACAGTAACATAGACTTGTGTTTTAGAGTTATTCAGTGCTATGTAGTCTAATCCATTTGAGTCATACTGATCAGAATAATTGACCTCTCTCCCATCTCTGATCAGACTCCAGCAATGCTTGCTATTACCACAGTCTCCATCCACAACCATCTCTCCATTCCCAGCTGCTGCAATTCCCCAGCACTTATATTTAGTTGTTATTGTTCTAACTGGACTGATGACATCATCCCTGATTGATAGAATCTGAATTTTATTTTGACCACACACAGATACAGCCACTTCCTCATCACCCACCACACAAATGTCATAAGGGTTTCCTGTGAGTTTGTATGTCGTAACTACTTGATGTAAATTGTTAAGAAGAATGCACTTATTGTTTTTATCAACAAGCATCACCCTGTGTCTAGGGAGAATAGTAATGCCAGTATAATCTGGTGTTTTACCAGTAATATTAACATCAACTGTTTCAACTTTCTTAACCTGGCATTCCTTTGTTGGTTTCCCCAAACCAGGTATAGAAAGAGTTGAGCCATTCATGGTCACAAGTTTTCCAATATCTGATGATGCGAGTGACATAATAGATTCTAACAGTGGAGTAAATTTCACCTGCACTGTCAGTGTATCTGTCCTCTCATACTTTTCTCTGACCTGAGAGTAATAAAGGTAGTTGTGACTTTATTTTTTCTGCAGTCAGAAATTTTTGTACATCAATTCCATATTTGTGGACTGTTTCACAAAGAAGTTGAGAATTTCTTATGGCATGAATCAGTGACAAACATTGATGGTTTTCTTCTTGTGTCCTAATAGCAACTTCTTTGTGAATTCTCCTTCCCTCCATCTTCACTTTCGTCTCTAATTCGTCCAAAGCTGTGTTGATTTTCGTTCTCACTTCTTTGATTTGATCAGTCAGTCCATTAACTTGGGATTCTAGATCCTTAATATTCGACTCCTTTACATCGATAAACGTTTTTAAGTGATTTGTCAGTTTCTTCAACTCTTCAATGATTTCACTTGATTTGGTTTCACGTAACAGAGCTGGGAGTTCCTCCTTCAACATTCTCACTTTAGAACAATTGTTGTGGCTTTGAAAGTAACAAATTCCACAACAGGCAATTTTGTGATCATTGCAGTAAAAGTTTAGATTTTCATCTTCGTGATCAAGACAAGTAAAACCTTCAGCAAATTTCATCATATTTTGTGGATTGTTCAATAACTCCTCTATTGTAAGAATAGAGTGAGCTTTGGATATTTTCTGCTTCCTATGGGACTTAACACAATCATCACACATTGCTTCCTCGCATATTACACAGAAGCCTGTGGCTGTGACAGAGGAGCCTTCAGCGGTACAAGCATCACATACACGATCTACTTTCGATTTCGTCGGTATGATGCATTGTATGGCAGTGTCGACTGGAAAGATAGATGCCCATTCACTAGTTGGTTTATTCTGTGTAAAATGACCTGCTGTTTTTCTACATACCGGACACTCGATGCATCTCTTGTTCTCATGTTCTATAGCCTTGCTTGTGATGTATGACTGTAGACAACTCTGACAGAATGTGTGGGCACACGGCAGCTGTCTTGGTACGTTGAATACGCCCATACAAATGGGACAAGTTGGTTCGTCTTCAGTATGTGTTATAGCAGCCGCCATTATGAAGTATCTCCTTTTAGTTTCCTTTTTAATATTGACGTACAACTTTGTATGTACTATTGCAAGCCTTAAACTGATCACGGTGGTATTTCTTCCTGGTCATGTGTGGGCATGTTTAAAGCTCGACTGGTACACGAACTTGTTTGACAGAATTCAATACTATATTCTCAATATCTGCCGGATATAAATAGCTCAATAATTATAATTGTGTGTGTACGTTTCCATTAAAATACAGTAAGGCAGAATAGAATCGACAAGGAGTTTTAAATTTTTATTATAAATTTTAAAAAATTCTTCTCCATTTATATGTAAAAAAAATAATGATGAATTTGTACAGAACCTAATCATTAGCAACAACACGAGATAACACCGGTAACATAAAAAAACAACTTGTACTGATATGATTACAAAAAAAACCATGAAATTGGAAAACATTAAAATGTTTAAACAGATTAGTCTCAGCTCAAGATTTACATCATTTCATATATTCATGACATGTTAGTGAAATGTGTGTGTTCTTTTCAGAGTAATCCTAGGTTTCGTATTGACTGAATTTAATGTTTGTGATGTTTATTGAGGTAAACGATATCAATGAGAAAGTCCTTGTGTTGTGACGAGAATGGCCGGTTTTTTTATTATTCATCTGCAGCTTGTGCCAATTTTAACAAAATAGACCTGAATGGTTGCTTGAATCAAATGACACAAGGGGACATCCACTAATCATGTCAACCGTTTTCAGGAAAATTTTTATGATGGACTTTTATGAATTGGATTAAGAAAAAATTATATTTTCTACGGATACAGTGATTATTTCACGCTCTAAAACATACGTCTCATTCAACTAATCTATCTAAAGATTCACAAATAGGAAAAAAAAACGTTTCATATATAATGCATGACCGTAATATTCATATAATCTCACGTAACGAGAGCTAGATTAAAATAATATCATGTAAGTTCGAACAATGAAAGCGAGATTCAGATACCTTCAATGAATTTAATTTTTAAAAGCAATCTTCTGTATTTAAAATAAGATTCAGACATGTAACTGTCGCTCACACTCTTCAACGATCCACCATACCCACAAGTTTTAAATTAGCGGTTTCGTCTTTGTATGGTCTTGATGATTCAATCTTCTTCAATATCCATATAGACGACCAGACAGACAGCCTGTTATACTCGCAGGCATACATACAGACATCACGAATCTCCTGAATTAGCTTATTCCACTTGTATTGGCCAAGCCCACATTTCATGAATTCACCATGAGCACAGACATACGTATGTATAGACATAGGTACATACAACTACAACTAGCTGCAGACAGTTACAATGAAAACACACTGGTCGTAATGAAAGGTACCGACTTAAAATCTGTAAATATATGCTGATAAAGTAAACCGTTTATAGCAACTTGTAAAAAAATGTTCACAACGTTTCAAATCTACATAGTAGTAAAGGAATCATTTCACGATACGACATTAAATAATGAATATGCTTTACATATCAAATAAAATACAAACATAACACTTACCCATATTGCTGGAGAACATAAATGGAGAACGTTCGCTCCTTGACAAGACCCAAAGACCAGTGTGTAATTTAAACAATAAACTTGCCTTAAATCCACAGGCGAGTGAGTATTAGTCAGGGTGAAATACCCGTGTACACCGTGATTTTAGTGTATAACGCCGCATGTGATCTACGATGAGATACACGCTAATTCAGTTGCTTAAGAAAAAACAATTATTCACCCTAGGAAACGTTGTACGCATTTACATCGAGAAATGTTTTAAGGTGTAAAAGAGTTATTTCTTGTCTTTTTGTGATAATACCCCCTCCACAGCAAGAGAAAAATGTACACATGTTTTTGAAAGTACACAGAATAAAAGTAAATAATTACTGATGCTGCTTTATAATATCTACACTGGTTATACAATAATCCGGATTGTCTATTTCAATCCTGTTTAAATTATCCTCACCTACGTTTTCGACCCCTCTGATTGACTCAACTCGAAAACGATAGGGTTGTAGTGTTAGCACCCAACGCATCAACCGAGCGTTGGCGACCTTAGCTTTGTTTAAGTACAACAATTGTCGATTGTCTGTTTCGAGAACAAAATTTCTCCTAAAAAGATAGTCTTTAAACTTACCAATCCCTTCTACGACAGCTAAGCATTATTTCTCACTCAATGAGTACTTTTGTTCCCTAGACAGTAACTTCTTACTGGCATAGGTTATATTCATTTAATCCTGTCTTCTTCCTGCAACAAAATTGCAGGCTGTCAAACCATTATCAGAATTCCTAGTTCTGGTAATAAACGGTTTACTGATCTCATCATCATCATCATCATCATCATCATCATCACCCTCTTGACCTAGTGTGGTCGTTGAGGCACTGTGCTGTTGAACATCTGACCAGTTACCTCCACTTGGCTCGATCATGTGCCAATGCCTGTGTCTCCGCAAATCTTTTCCTGGTCCATTCTGTGATGTTGTTACTCCACTTTCTTCTCTGTCTATCTCTCCTTCTACCACCTTGGGCAATACGCTGCAGTATTGTTGTGGATAGACTGTTGGCTCTAGTGACATGTCCATACCATTTCAGCTTTCTCTTTGTCACAGTGGCGAGGAGGTCATCAAATGGCCTACTTTGTCCCTGATGGTGTTACCCATCTCTTCATTTCTGATTTGGTCCATGTAAGAGTTGCCTAGGATGGGTCTGTAGCATATCAGTTTAAGTGCCTGGATTCTTCGTTGTAATTCTGCTGTGATGGTCCAGGCCTCACATAAATACAGAAAGATTCAGATGATTAGTGCTCTCAATAGTCTGATTTTAGTTTTCAGAGAGATATTCTTGTCTCTCCAAATGGGTCTTAGATTTGATATAGCTGCCGTTGTTTGTGCTACTCGTGACAAAAGCTCTGATCTTGATCCTTCTTCCGTGATTATGGAACCAATATATTTGAATTGGCTCACTGTTTCCAATTCCTGTCCTCTGACTTTAATCTTGGTTGAAATTTGTTTGCCACTATTTGTCATCAGCTTTGTCTTCGCGGCACTTATATCCATGTCAAATCTGGAAGATGTTTAATCCAGTTTCTTTACTACGGTGGCAAACTCATCTTCACTGCCTGCCAGTCCATCAATGGCCTCTGCAAAGCGGAGGTTGGTGATGTACACCCTCCAATGCTGACTATCCCACAGTGGTTTTCCAGGGCTTCGCTCATGATCCGCTCTAACTAGATGTTGAAATACGTGGGTGACAGGAGACAGCATTGTCGTACTCCAACTGTTGTCTTGAACCAGTCCCCCACAGAACCTTGAGCAGTTACTGCACTTTTAGACTTGGCATACAGCTGCTTGATGGTGTGGGTAAACTTTTAACCCATGTTGTACTTCATTTTGGCTCATAATGCATCATGCCACAATTTGTCAAAAGCCTTTCTGAAATCTGTGAACACATGATAGATGTATTGTTGATGTTGTGAGTACTTTTCACACAGCACCCTAAGACTGAATATTTGTTATGTTGTTCTTCTTCCACTCCGGAACCCTGCCTTTACTTCAGCGATTATTTCTTCTGCTTGTGGGTTCAGTCTGTTCAAGATGATCTTCACATCACCTTCTAGCATGGCTGATCAAATTGATTGTTCTATAATTTTGGCACAGATGGAGATTGCCTTTTTTGAGGAGTGTTATAATCAGTGACTGGGTCCCCTGTGTTGGTCATTCGCCTGTCTGCCAGATATTGTTACAGATTTTTGTTAGCTGTATCACTGATTCCCTACCATTCTTGATACGTTCAGCTGAGATATTGTTTATTCCAGCTGCCTTCCCACTCTTCAGTGATCTTAATGCAGACGCCACCTCTTCTTTGAGAATGGGGAAATCATCATCATTTGTTGAGAGTGGAACTTGATGCACCTGGATGGATGGTTGTAATGTTCTTTACAATACTCAGTCCATCTTTCTGCAATGTCACTTGCTTCTGTGAGGCATTTTCAATTTTCATCTTGAATGGTACTGGCTCTTAGTTGCTTCTTTCTGGTGAGGTCTTTCACAATTTGGAATGCCTTTTTGTTGTTATTCTTTATCAGACTGCTCTATATTTCTGTGCACTTTTGTCTTAACCAATCTTCTTTTGCTTTCTTCAAGTTTTTTTCTGATATTCTTGGTTTTGTTCTGGATATTCCAATGCCCCTGTTGTGCGTCTATTGTTTTTGAGGTCTCTTCGGACATTACACATATTAAGAATCTCTTGTGTAACCCAGGATTTATTCTTTGGGCTATGGAGGCCAATTATGTCCTTGTCAAATGTTGTTATAACTGTGTTGAAAGTGTCTGTCATCACTTCAACATCAGCATCCATTAGAAGGAGTGAAATACATTTTCATCCAATTGTGTCTTGGAATGATTTGTAGATGTTAGGGTCCTTCAGTTGTTCAAGGTTGAATTTGAGGCTGATTTTCTTTGGCTTGTTAATTTTATTCAACCTCACTCGGAAGTTCATAATCACTCGATCGTGATCATTCCCAACATCAGCACCTGGGAATGTTCTTGTTTTTGCTCTGTTGATGCCAGATCGGTACCGGATTTGAACCTGTATGTAGTCGATCTGGTTATGATGGGTTCCATTTGGTGCGCGCCATGTCTAGCATCGTGAAGCTTTATGTTTGCCCAGGGTGTTGGCTAGTACCAAGTTGTTGTAGCTTACGAACTCGAGCAATCTTCTCCCTCTTTTATTGGTAAGCAGATTGCAAAAGGATCCACAATGATCATCCCAGTACTTTTAGAGCATCTTTGCCACCTTTGGCATTCCAGTCTCTTTGGATAATTGGGATGTCCTTTTTTACTTAACATGTTTATGATACCCTGGAGTTTGTTGTCAAACTACTGTATTTCTTCATCATCATGATCAGTAGTTGGAGCGTAGACTTGTATAATTGTGATGTTAAAGGGAGATTCTTTCAGACGAATGGAGATAATTCTGCTAGATATGGGGCGATATTAAAGCATAGATTCCTTGATGGCTTTGTTTCCAAGGATGCCTACTCCATTTATGTACTTGTCCAACTCTCCACTATTGTATAATATATGCCCATCTTCAGTTTGGTGTTCTCCACTGGCTTTCCATCTTTCTGCAGTCCCAGTATGTGCCATGTGTAATCTTCCATCTCTTGTGTTAACGTTTGGAGTCTTCCAGTTTGCGCCAGAGTTCTGATGCTCCAGGTGGCGATGGCAACGCTGTCTCTGGCTCTGATTTTATGCAAAGTACCAGTAGCACACTTGTAACCTCCGTTCTGATGGGCAAGGGCAGGCGCGGTCCTTGTTGACTCGGCGACAACCGATCCGGTATGATAACTTCATATTTGTCCAGCATTATCAGTGTGTCTTGGGGAAAAGTCATCTGACGGAGCCCATCCCACTCCTGACCAAGGAGATGCCAGAAGGGGATGTAGTACATTGTCCAACTGCATTAGGGTCTCCACTCCGGTTTTTCTTTTAGGGTTTACTCCCTTAGCAGGAGACTATGGATGGACGGGTTCATTCATTTCCCGAACAGATAGAACATTTGCCTCTGCCCAAATGCACGCGTAATGAAGCTTAAAAAGATTATAAAAAACGAAAGTAGTAGCCCAGCTCCCAGTAACCATGGCAGCTTCTAAGTAACGAAGCTAAAGTATGTCAGAGTACATAAATATTTTGATTCAGAACAATTTTGTTTACTACTAAAATCATGCACGATGACATATTTACTAATTCTGATAGGGTAATTACTGCTAAAAATAATGAAAATCGTCCGATTTCGTAACTTTGATAGGTATTTATTCTGCAAAACAGGAGTATAGTTGTTATGCCCACGATTTTTATACAAGCCTTATTTTGTTAACATAAATATTATTATTATTATTATTATTATTATTATTATTATTATTATTATTATTATTATTATTATTATTATTAATTTCTCTCATCCTTATAGTAGATCAGACCAGCAGAACATTTTTATGCAAGCGTAATTTTGTTAAAATAACTTGTTTTTATTATTTTCATGGTTATATAAAATGGTCGGCAGGTAAATCTTACAAACTTTAATCAAACGTAATTTTGCTAAATCGCGCTTACATGTTCGAAATCTAATCGCGCATGGTGTCATCCTCCGCTAAATCTCAGCTATTAATTAACCATATATTAGATCAAGTCCTATCCGATATCGTGTTCGAGAGTCATGTAAATTTACCGTCACAAATCCATGAGGGATGGCTTGAGCATGACTAAAGAATTTTTTTAATTTATTATAATTCATATCACCACAGCACCAGGTTTGATGAATATTTCGTAGTGTATGAGTGTCAACTCCATTAAACACCGCAAAGATATTACAGTTATTTCTGATCACTTTGGGTATTTGGGTATATCGTTGAGTGACATAGATCACATCAGTATTGTTATGTCTTCCACGGGAAAATGTCCTATCGGGTTTTTGTTTGTTTGTCTAGCATAACATCATCGTACACTACTAGATTATTATTATGCCCGTTAATATCTTCGACGCTTGGAGCATCTTCAATATCAGTGATAAATTCAATAATATTTTCATTGGTTACCTTTGCTGCCCTCTCGTTAAAATCTTTTAACATCGCATAACAGCGTTGATCATCTACACTTGGTGCTATCAAATATAGTATATCCCATTTCATCCATTTCATTATTAAATTTAAGTAGCAGTTGCATTTTACCACTTCCAGATGGACCGATTATAATCATTCAAATTGAATTAGGTAACAATGTATAATGTTTAACACGTTCCTGTCGTTTGGTTGCAGAAATGTAAGTAATCTCCATTAGATATAACGTAAATATATATAGATTTATATTGTGTGAAATGTAGGTTGCTTAAAAAAATTCCGATTTGTTAGTTAAAAAGAGAGAAGTGATATCGCTGCCAAGTTAACAAAACTCCCAGGAACTCCATGGGCAAAATAACCAGATGAAAAACGTCTGCCAGGTTATAGTTAATGTGGTCTGGGAACTCGACTCCATAATCAAGATCAGCCCTTACGTGGAGAGTATCCGATAAACGCTATTGATAAAGCCTGTCATGCTCATGATATCACATACCGAAGTAAAGACCTTTCACAACGACATATCGCAGATATAAAATTATTGCACGCGTTCAATTATATTCCCGATATAACGTTGAAAGAAAAATTAGCTACTTGGTTGATAAAAACCGCGATGAAAAGTAAACTAGTATTAGGTGCTCGTAACTAATATTATGGAATTGATTTATTATTCTCCGAGCGGATACTGGAAAGTTAGTGCAGCGATTAGTAACCTCGCTAACGCTGGAAATGTCAAAGAGTTTCCACGGCAGATTGGTTATCTAGACAGGCGATATGGCAAATGTTTCCACCACCGCCTAAACAAATTAACTTCACACATTTTGATGTAGGCGTCCCAGATGAAGCTCACCAAGCGGATATATTATTTCTTCCACACGATACTGTTAAAAAACGTACATACAAATACGCGTTAACCGTCGTCGATGTTACGAGTAGATATACAGAAGCTGAGCCGATAACTACTAAGTCCTCATCTGAAGTTGCCTCCGCGTTTAAAAGAATTTATCGATGTTGTCCTTTACAATGGACAAATCTCCTCCTGGTTGATCCTGGCAAGGAATTTCAAGATGAAGTATCATCAATGATGACGCTACATAATGTCGCCATACGACGAGGACATACTGCCTACATCGAGATCAGGCAATTGTTGCACGATTTAATCGAACACTAGCTGAGCGGTTGTTTCATTATCAATACTCGAAGCAATTCATCGAGGATAAATGATCACGTGAATGGGTCAAGAGATTACCAAGTGTAATTACTGCGCTTAGCAATGAAATTACTCGAATCATCAACATAAAATCTGTTATTGCGGTCCAAAAATAAGTATATACCCGTACAAAAACCACAAAATGATTTTTCAAAACAACGTATACTCGGTAATGTCACTGTGAGATATTTATATGAACCTGGTGAACTTGAAGGTAGTAAAAAATAAAGCTACTGATCCTATTTAGAGTGTCACATCGCATAAAATATTCAGCGTTGTCACATCTAAAAACAGACTAGCAATATATAGATTAGATTCAACCACCCCATAACGTGGATTTACTCGTGAGCAGTTACAAGTGATTCCCGATTATACTCATTTACCACCGCGTCGTCTTAATTAGCGCCATGATTTCGATTAGATTCCAGAGAAGTCAATGTTACATTATCTCGGGTATGAACATGACTATTATCTTTTCTATACACGGTAAATTGTTTGGGAGTTGTCCCCGACCATTCCATTACACAATTACAGCTCGCACAGTGATTATTTTGTTGTTGTTATAGCGTAATTATAAATGCAGCATCGAGATCAAATTCTAGTTATTTTTATCTTATTTTATATACCCCGCTATTTGTTTTCTTATCTTGGTGTCATTGCCCACATGAACAATATTTTTACCATCGTTAAAATCGACGTAAATTCTTCGTACTCCGGACACTGCCAAGTAAACTAAATTTGACCACTCTATGAAATCATCTATGATCTAAATAATCGTATCAGTGATTGTTAACCCCTGCGACTACTGTATTGTCATCGCGTAACCTAACCACCATGGAGATTTATAGGCGTTTATTGCATCTATAACAGCGATATCAACAAGCACAATACCATTTAACACTAATGTTTGTTTCTCGGTACCTGTCAGGCGTCCAGGAATATCAGCTTCGATGTTTTGTTGTCGTGTATCCGTAGGTCTATAGCATAGCGGAACTGGATTCATTGGAAATTTTCTTCGTGTAAATAAAATAATTTCATCTGAAGTTGATCTCTGATTTTCTTTCTGTTCGCGATTATCAAATTCGTCGGTCTCCACTCTTCCCAAAAATCATTAAACGATATTTCAGGTATTGGTTTACGTGTATTTCACATTGAATTTTAACTGGTTGTAATCTTCTCACGGGTTTTAACTCGTTGAACTCTACGTCAAGTGATCGATGATCAGTGTTAATTTCTTCGTAATAATCTGCTCTTCTTTAAAGCCATTGGTGAGGAGATAATCCGGTAAACGGCGGTGGTTGACTATGATCACCACACATTATCACAGCGGTGTTTTTTGTTCGTAACCACTCCACAAATGTTTTTAAAAGCGTCAACGGTACGTTACATATTTCATCCCAAGCTGTTCCGCTAAACCGAAAATATATATGATATGTACAAGTGTTTACTCCTCGGGATGTCATCTCCCGGGCAAGTCGATGAGTTAATGTTAACACAATCATGTCAGAATTCCTCCCGAATACATCCTACATCCTCCTGGACCGTTCAAATATATAGTTTTATGTCTAGTTATTGGATCGTACACAGATGGATACGATGATAATTCTTCCATCATATCATCACGGTAATTATCCTCGATGGGGGTATCAGCTGATTTGCAATATCCATGTAATGTTTCGCGTTTTAGTCTCCATGTTCCTCAATCACCCCACAGCGTAGTAAATGGTTCGACGTCTCTCCAGTATTTTCAATCGAAATAAAATGAATCTGTGGCAACTCTAACTGCAATGTCAGACAATATATTTACGATTGAAAGTAAATTTATTGAAACACAAGCTAGCATCGGTGATCTTACATGGGTATATTGTGGTGATTCACCATCGTGATATTCGACGATTGTTTCGACTTTTTCTCCCGTTGATAAACAAACATTTTTTTTAGAACCAAACTTCTCCTCATTGGTTGTATTCGCGATTATAAAATCCAATTTTGCATCATCGAGGATGAATCGTGTACGACGCCGTTTATGATCACACGATCCACCTTGAGTAAATTTTCCAATAATTCTTCTTCCAAGATGTTTTGCTTCGTTCTCTTTACGATGATTTGTGTTCCAATCGTTGCATTTTTCCCGGAGTTGGCAGAAGTTTGTTTCCGATATGATATAATTGCCACGGAGACGGTCAACGACATCAGTATTTTTTAATCGATCATATATCGTAATAATACTATCGAAGCCCATCTTTTCGTTGAAAAATGCCTTCCAAACCAAACATAAAATATCGAATGAAGATTTTCAGCGAATCTAAGCGATGTCACACGAGCAAATCCTGTCAAATCAAATTCGGATACAACTCCGTTTATGGACACTCGAGTCATTTCATGTGTAGGATCTCAAAATCGCTCAAAGTATTCACTGCATTCACCATACCCGAGAAAACGTCCATGGTAACACACTGCCATGTCAACGGAAATCATATCTCGGAAATTATATTTTGTGTTCCACAGTCCGTCATGGCCATATTCGGTACAACTCGCTTATACATCATTGAGAAATTCATGTCTGGTCGGTTTCCACGAATTCCTTTTCCTGGCAAAATATGCTGCGACTGATGGAACAGTAAAAAAATTTCGGGCATTTTTCTCGTTGTGGAATGCTTCTCGTCGGTATAGCTCTCCGTTTGTTCTCACAAACAGATCGTAGTCTCCTTCTTCACAACTGCTAAACAACAACGCCGACACAGGATCAGTTTTGGTGATTTCGTGGATACGATAAAACATGTTCTCGGAGTAATATATTTTTTTTTTTTTTTTGAGGAAATACTAACACAGAACTGGACCACGCATGAGAATTATGATCGAAGAGTTCAATCGGAGCACCATTTCATTTATATTTCTCTGTATATAATATTTCCCCGATGATAGTTTTAACTGTTATCGGAAATCTTAATTTCTTCTGCAACTCAGGAACATCTGTTATTGATGCTCCTGAATCCCTAACTGATTCCGCCCATTTAGCTATTTTGGATTTTCGTAATTCGGTTAAACCGTTTCCTCGTTTATTATTTTTTAAATGTTCCATAACTCGTTTAGCTATACAGTTTAACCGCAATGAAACCTTCATCCGGGAAAGTTTATTAATATCTGGGTTTTTATCAGGTAAATCCCATAAGTTAACTCGGTTACCGGATATGCTCCATTATAATATCTACTATCGATTCCGGTTAACACACCTTGTTTATTTTTATCGGTTGCAATCAGGTTTCTTCGTTGAGTAGAACACACGTTCACGGTGATTATAAACTTTCCATTTTTTCTCTTTATCGTTGTCGTTTTTTGTTTATCACCGCTATAAATTCTACTGTATTTTATCTGAATGAAAAATCTTCCCGGGGATAAATTTATCCTGCATAATATTTCTGCGGCGCGAAAATCCGTCAAAGTATAATCGAAATGAGGAGTTCGATATGTCAACCAAACATAAGCCACACCATAGTTCAGACGTGTTTTGCTTGGTTGATACTATTTTTAATTTTTGATACTCGCCGTGAGGCTTTTATTCGATGATGTAGGTCAAAACCCCTTCATGGGGGATATTCTATTATTCGCTAATATTAGAAATTTTCATGATTGTTACTATTCAGATAAAATATATTTAAATAAAATATTTATATATAATGAACAATTGCAACTGGTTACCAATTGGCGCAAAAAACTCGTTGTGGAAAAAAGTGTAGAAAAGAGTTATGTGGGTATCACGCACAAAATATCCGTCGAGGAAGCTTAGGACCACAACATTGTATCGGTTGCGGTGTTGGAGTACGAGGCAAAACCGTTAGAAATCGACGACGAAAATTACCTTTCTATTATATTAGTAACATGGAGTATATGGCGGTTTTCATAAATACAGGGGAAAAAATGAAAGGTTATTGCGCTCATAGACTTGTCTCGAATGTTTTTACGGGGTAATCAGTAATGGTTTTGTCATCAATCACCTTAAGCGAAACAAACTTGACAACCGCGTAGAAAATTTAAGGGCGGTTACTCAGAGTGAAAATTCTCTTAACTCCTCCCCGCATGTTAAGCCTCAGCCGAGAAGACTTGTAACCGCATTTATGGACAACATAATTATTGAATATCCGTCGATGTCCTCCGCTGCTAAATATTTTGGTGTTAATCGTATACGTGTCACACGCTGCCAACGATATAATCAAATCAACGTACTCGAAAAACTTTAACCATAGGATGTCATTTACATGTTTGTGATTTTGTTACTACACAAAAATTACAATTTAGATAAAAAAAATATTTTCGTATATTATATATGAACGACGAAATTATATCAGCGTTCGCCCATCGTAGGGAATTTCACGAATAAATATTTAAACGTTTAGCATATATATAATGGACAATGAAAATATCGCCGAATTGAAAATCGATCTCGATCGTGTACAACATCTCCATGACAGTAATATATTTGCAGTAATTGTATCGATACCGAATATAAAAAGTTTCCTCAGCGCGGAAATTAGGTTTTTCAACATATGAATCAGAGTACCGGTTAATGAAAATTATCTCCAGGAACGAGATCGTATCATTTACAAGAATAAATCCATCGAGGAAAATTGTATTGCGGTATCTACCATTATAAGAAAAATCCTTAGCGCGGTCGGGAATGTATTTAACGAAGAAGCTCTCATAGATTCCAACGCGAAAGAATTCGTAAAGAAGTTTAAGTTTTTGAAACTCAAATTGAAAATGTTATCAACGACGAAGGGGTACCTTTGTAACGTTGAAACGTTGATCTTGTTTTTTCATATCTTGATAACCATCTCTGAACGTTTTATTCATTTCCAAATCAAGGTTAAGTTGCTTTATCTCTGAATCAAGTTTGTTATTCGCTGCTTCAAGTTTTTTTTCAATGGCATTCTTTAATACTTTATTGTATTTTTTTACCTTGATCGCATATTCATCGTTGGATTCTCGTAGAGTTGTTCTGATATTTTGATACTCCTCGTTGGATTTTCACAGCGCGGAAATATTTTGTTCATACTCAATCTCGGTTTTCTCCGCGGTGGTTTGTAATTGATCATGCGTCTCGGTTAGCGCTATTATCTTTTTTTTAGCTCGGAAATATCTTCTAGGATTTTTTGTTTGTTAGCTCGGAACTGTTGTTGAGCTTCACGGAATTGTTCAGCACAACCCTGAGTTACAGCGGAAATTGGTTCCTTCGACCATATTTTATACAACCTCGACAATCCTATTCTGTATTCGTTGGCAACCTCGATAGCTCGTTTAACACCGTGCAACGCTATTATTTATTTTCGTCGTCGGCGGTAAGATAAGTTGTAGTTCTCATATATATATATATATATATATATATATATATATATATATATATATATATATATATATATATATATATATATATATATATATATATATATATATATATATATATATATATGTTGGAAAATTTTCACAAAAAAAAATTATGGTGGAAATCACAGGATAAAAATTATAGTGAAAATCATAGCAAGAGAAAAATAACAGTAATAATGATTGTCGGTTATCGTAGATTCCTTTATAGTTCGCTAGAATTTTTAATTATTTTTTTTTAAATATCGTTTTGAGACTTTGTCTTAAGATATTATCATCGATGATATCATTGAGATTCCGCCGATACAATTTTCTTGAGGCGGTCCAATGATATACAAGAGAGAGCATAATTCAATAACTGATCGTGGTTACATGAAAGTATTGTAACATGATCACGTTGAAGTTGTTCTCGTTGGTGTTCCGTCAATAGGAAATCTTCATTGCCGAATTCATCAACGACTATATCAAACTTTCCCGTGATTGTCCCCGCGAATGATTTTCTAATCGAGGTTTGAAGTTGTTTCGATCATGGATGTATACTCGTGCGTGATAATACATTATTGGTACTATTGTTGTAATTTTTCAATTGTTGAAATCCTTAGGATTTCACATCAAGGGTAATTTGTAATTGCTTGTTTAGCATATCGATTAAGTTAAAATCTTGATCAACGAGTTTAAAATATGTTATCCAGGAATTATTACATTCTAAATACACTGGATAATCCGTATTTGTATGATCAAACTTCCCGGGGATACTTGAGGGGAGAACGTGTAAAGAATATATCATTGATCCGCTTGATTTGACGACTCTGTAATCGCGCTGTAACTTCCAATAACGATATCACATATAAGATTCAAAGCGATGATTGATGTTATATCAACGCTACCCGGTGAGACATGTCTACCGGTTCGTTCTGGGGGAATTATTGTAAGGCGCATCATTGAGGGGAAGATCTCCAGGAATCCCCGTTGTTATCCTTACCCATCTCTTATCGATGGCGTCATTTAGGTTTTCCTTTAGTTTAGGTACATCATGACAAGGTAATTGAAATGTTGGAATATCTTCTACACTCATATTAAATCTTTTTGCAAATTCTGTTCTTGTTTTAACATTTACAACATTTAACACTGTTTGAATAATTCGTAAATTAAACCTTTCCGCGTCGGCGACAATTTGATTACATATTTCTTAATAAATAAATAAATAAATAAATAAATAAATAAATAAATAAATAAGTAAAAAATTAAATTCAAAATTTTGCCTGCCTTTGTCTGACTTTGTTCTATTAAATGTATGTAAGTACCAAATAAACATACAAAAAACATTAAATCAAGCTTTTTAAATATTTTAATCTCAAAACAAAGTTAATCTAGTATAATATATACGAATATGTACAAATAAAACAAAATTAAACAGACTTTGCCTGCCTTTGTCTGACTTTGCCTGCCTTTGTCTGACTCTGTCTGCCTTTGTCTGACTTTGCTGTGTTTAGTAGGACCCCTAAACAGCAGAGTTATCTCTCTTAAATGCAATGGAGTACCTGGTTTTTTCATCGTGAAATTGACAATGTAACATTGTTCTCTATGACAGCGTGTGAGGTGCATGCTAAATTAGGATAGAAAATATATTTATCGCTCCAAATATTAGCATTGAGGTCTATGGAAGAACAATTGGTACCGTGATACCTTAAGTAGTACATGATGGAACACACTGGAGAAATACATTTTCAGTGTATAGAATGTAATAAAGTGTGAAGTATGTAATAAAAGTTTTAATCATAAAGGACATCTGAAACAGCACACGAGGACACATACAGGAGAAAAACCATTCAAGTGCGAAGTATGTAATAAAAGGTTTATTACGAAGGAAAAGCTAACGGTGCACATGAGGACTCGTACTGGAGAAAAACCATTTAAATGCGAATGTGTGATAAAAGATTTAGTAATGGTGGACAGTTAACGATGCATTTGAGGATACATACTGGAGAAAAACCATATAAGTGTGAAGTATGTGATAAAAGGTTTAGTAACTCTGGACCTCTGAATATACACATGAGGATACATACAGGAGAAAAACCATTCAAATGTGAAGTATGTGATAAGAGGTTTAGTAACAGTGGGAGTTTGAATGAGCACATAAGAAGACATACTGGAGAAAAACCATTTAAGTGTGAAGTGTGTAATAAAGGGTTCAGTGGAAGTGCAAATTTAAAAAGGCACATGAGAACACATACTGGTGAAAAACCAATTAAGTGTGAAGTATGTCATAAAAGGTTTAGTCAGAGTGGAACCCTGAACCAGCATGTGAGGATTCATACCATAGAAAAACTATATAAGTGTGCATTATGTAATGAAACATTTAATTCAAATGGACATCTAGTGATGCACATGAAGATTCATACCAGTGAAAAGCCTCTTGAGTTTAAAGTGAAGGTTTAGTCCCAGTTGTAAATTTGAATATTGGAAAATAATTGAATATATTATTCCAGAATAACTCCATTAGTTTTGAAAGTCATTTTGTATCACAGTAATATAAAATGTATTTGAATGTCAATTATCACATTGTAATTGCAATGAATAAATTAAAAAATTCCTCAAAGATATTATCTGAACATCAGTGGAAACTGTGAAGATAGATTCTGAAGTCAAAATATTTTCTTAGAGATTTTAATCAATTTTTATTCTTCAGGCAAAGGAAAATGACATAAAACTGTATTGAGTTGGAAATAGAAAAGCTGCAACTTGAAAATAACAGAATTGAAAAAGAAATAATAAAATTGGAGAAATAAAACCATGTGGAGATGTAAGATGGCAGTGATAACAATATTTACATTTGAGCACCTGAATACATTGAGCAAACGGTGGCCCTGGGTATTCAAAGATCATATCATATGTTTCAATTCATAAAAGTTATGCTCAATTCTTCACCATCACCCTTCTCAACATATGAGTATTTTGAAGTTTCATTAAATGCATTATCTGTTTCAGCAGGAATAATATCACCGATTTCAATACCAATATCACATGCTACAATTATGACTGCATTAGTATTAAGGGAAACTTTTACAACATCATGTAGGGGTCCTGTGTGGACAAGGTCTCTAAATCTATCTCTGTTATGGATCACTGCCAATTCACCTCTGTCTGCATGGGTTCAAAATGGCACATGTAACAGGTATGACTGCATTAGTATTAGGGGAAACTCTTAAACCATCATGTTAAAAGTGAAATCTGCATTTAATTATTATCAAGGTCTGTTTCATTTGTACTCTTGTCCTGGCATTCTTAAATCTTCTTTCTGCATCATTGTTTGGGACTAAAAATGGTTTCTTGAGGAAAGATCTACTCTGGGTACACAAAATCCCTTAAAAGCGGCCCATTATATTTACCTGAAAGTGAAAATAATATGCATTCAGTGGAAGGTGAACTTGTTCATTTTTTTGTGTTTGTTTTGTTTAATTAGGATTTTTAACATAGTTTTATAAATAAAATCAGTCATATCGCTACGATGTCTGTAGTGAGGCATTTTATAGTGATGTCTATCACTTGGGCATCATATCGCAGACATAAAGCATGATGTCCCACCATCACATTTTCCTGACACCAGGCCGACCAGTCCTAACACTAACCTCTTAATGCTGAGCACTAAGTGAGTTAGCTGTTAGTACCATGTATGTCTCGGTCGGTGATTAGACCCACAACCTTCCACTTTCATGACAGATGCTCTAGCCACTAGGCCACCAGAGCAGTCCTTGTTAAGTTTTTTGTAACTTACTAACTATCATATTTAATGGATTTTATCAGATGATTATAAAGCTTCCACATAATACAGATCTTGATTTGGAACATTTATTTTTAAATAAATTCACAGTATCAACATTAATCCTTGGACCTTTAATATGTATAGACTAAATTGATCACCAAATATATTTTAAAAAATCATCCCTATTCTAGTTAGGAATTTTAAACTGTAATCATACTAATGAAGTATTTTATCAAATATTTATTTTCATCAGTCCATGCAATAATGTGTCTGCATGTTGGTCAATGTAATTACACTCATTCATGTAATAACTGTAATTTAACTCATAGGTCTTGCTAGGATTTTAAAAGCAGGAGTCCAGGACTCATTTTCATAAAAATAGGAGTCCCACCAGCAAAAGTTGCAGCCCCCTCCCAGAAATGTTGAACTTTGCAGGTTAGCAGAACTGTTGGTTGCCATTGAGTTTAATTTCCACATTCCTTATAACACTTACATGTACAACCATGTCAGCCTATTTGGCATGTCTGGTAATTCTGCACAACCATACATAAATTATGTAAACATTGGATCACATACCGTTTTGGATGAAAATTTAATTTTGGTTGAAAGGCTGACATAAATATTCTAATGTAATGTATTTCATTTCGATAGGTTGATGCATAAACATTAGATCTTTTCAAAACCATCCACAGAATTATCCAGCATATATGGAGCCGTGAAAACAGGGGTCGTATCCTGTCTGTTCCAAATTAGTATTATTTTTAATAAAATATTCTGGTGACAATTGTCGCTTCTTAATTGGTAAGCATTGCAGAATTTTATATTCATCAATTGAATTTGGTATGTGTTTTGTGCCAATATTGGTGATCTTAGATGCGCAGAATAACCTGACAGTGGTGTAACTCTTGTTAGTCCTTTGGAGTCTGAATTTTCTGAATCCAAGGAATGGTCTTATTCCAAACACTAAGCCAGGCATCACAAAACTTGGCTACTATCCCATCAAAAAATATCAGTTCTTGCATATTTAGTCCTCTTTCGAATCCCATTAAAATCAATGTCAGTTTGCCATTGAACCCCAAAATACTTATCCAAATTTGAAAATGATGTACATCTTGTGGTCTTTCTGACTTTGAATTCAGTAATTGTAAATATCAGCACATTTTCTCACCGAAGCTGCTAGTTAAAATATTTGCTGCCCAGCTACTGCAGCGTGTTCTTTTGATGTACTCTTAAAAATACACCAAGCACATCTGGGGGTATTTTAACCACTGAATTCTGTCATTGAAATATCAGCACAGCTAAAATGATCAGATAGTCAACACTATTTCAAACTCAGTAAATTGTTGAAGTAGGACTGGCAATCCTTTGAATTTGCATGCATCTATTTGCATGCGTACAGAGGACTCTTGCTTGGGTTTATAATGTTCATGTCAGATCAAATGTTTGTGTCCAAATACATGTAATCAGAGGTCTCGCTAGGATTTTTAAAGTAGGAGTCTAGGACTCCCTGTTTGGTAAAAATAGGAGTCCCACCAGTAAAAGTTGCAGTCCCATCTTTGACAATGTTGAACTTTGCAGATTAGAAGAACGTGTGTTGCCATTGAGTTTAATTTCCACATTCTTTATAACACAGCCATGTACAACTGTGACAGCTTATTCGGCGTGTCTGGTAATTCTGCACAATGATACATCATTTCTGTAAATATTGGATCATGTGTTGGTTTGGTTGAAAATTCAATTATTGTCTGAAATGCCAGAAAGAGTACAAAGTAATGTATTTCATTTCCATAGCCTGATGCATAAACATTACATCTTTTCAAAGCCACGCGCAGAATTAGGTCGCCATATCTCAAATCATGGAAACATAGGGGTGATATCCATTTGTCCAAACTTTATATTATTTTGAATATAATATTCTGGTGACAACTCACAGGCACTTGATTCTGGGTAAATTGAATTGCCGCTTTTCAATTGGTAAGCATTGCAGATTTTTTTTCTCTCCCGTCAATTGAATTCGGTATGGGTTTTGCGCTAATAATGGTAACCTTAGATACCCAGAATAACCTGACAGCGATGTAACTCTTGATAGTCCTTCATGGTGAGACTGAATTTTGTAAATCCAAGGAATAGTCGTATTCCAAATATTAAGCCAGCCATCACGCACTTTCTTACACATGGCTACTATTTACATCCAAACTGTCAGTTCTAGAAACTTCAGCGTTCTTCTGAATCTCATTAAAACCGGTCAGTTTGCCGTTTAACCTGAAACTACTTATCCAAATTTGCAAACAAAGTTTTGTCCTGATGTGTCTTGATTTTGAGGTCGCAGGCACTGTTTATTTGGCTATTGTCAGAAATGAACACAATAATAGAAGTTAAAGTGGTGTACTCTTATAATAACCACATGTACATCTCAGGATCTTTCTGTCTCAGAATTCAGTCATTGTAAATTTCAGCACATTTTCCCACCCAAGCTGCTAGTCAAAGTCTTTGAACTTGCCGCCCAGCTATTGCTACATGTTCTTTTGATGTACTTGATAATTACAACTGGCACAACTGGGGGTATTTTAACCACTGAATTATGTCACTCTAAATATCAGCGCAGCTAAAATGATAAAGTAATCAACATTGATTTGTCTCCCAGCTATTTGCATGCGTATGGAGGACTCCTGCATGGAGTGATTTCTGCGTCCCAGATCAAATATTTGCATTCAAATACGCATAATTAAGCGTTTCCGAGATCTCTGGTAATTAAGCATTTTTGTGACCTCTGTAACTGATTATCCTATTTATTTATTATGAACATAAGTTTTTTTTCTGGGTCCTATATGGATCATGTCATTTTTTATCTGGCGCTATGATGTTTTAAATATATTTTGTATTGCTATCATTTGATATATAATCATTCTTCAAATGTATTATGTTTTAAAACCATAATATATCAATCAATTAATTATACACATTTTCAATAGTATGACACAGAAGACTATCTGAAATAATCTCTAAATGCTATGGATTAATTAGTGTATCCTGGCCACTTAGCAACACATTTTGTCATTTTAAGTTTTGCATTACACACCATCAGAAATTGAATTGAATTCACTTCATTCATATTTGTAAAGAGGTTATAGGAACAGATGTCAATAATCGACTACTATGCCTTGGTACATATTTAAATTTTTCTGACATGTTTAATGACCATCAAATCGATTCTATATTATCTTTACTTTAATATGTTATAACTTTCTAAGATAATATTTCATTGGAATTTATTAGTATAACTACATGATATATTAAGTTTGGTTAAACTCACTGCGTTAATGACATTATGACATTATTAACTGGCATAGTTATATTTTATAGTTCATGATGATAATGGCTATATTACATTATTTTTATTATTATTATATTACATTATTTTTATTATTATTATATTATTTTTATTATTCTTATATTACATTATTATTATATTACATTATTTTTATTAATATTGTATTACATTATTATTATTATATTACATTTTTTTTATTATATTACATTATTTTTATTATTATATTATAATATTATTATTATATTATATTACATTATTTTTATTATTAATATATTACAATATTATTATTATTATATTACATTGTTATTATTATATATTACATTATTTTTATTATTATTATATTACATTATTTTTATTATTGTTATATTACATTATTTTATTATATTACATTATTATTATTATATTACATTATTATTATATTATTATTATTATATTACATTATTATTATTATATTACATTATTATTATTATATATTACATTATTTTTATTATTATTATATTACATTATTTTTATTATTGTTATATTACATTATTTTATTATATTATATTATTATTATTATATTACATTATTATTATTATATTATTATGTTCATGTTGTTTAGTTTTATGTATCTTCCAAAGCAGTTAATGTATGTGAGCAAGTACTACTACATGTACTTATATCATTACTGCTATTATATTTCTTATAGACTTTCCTTGAAATTCTAATACCTAATATTTTGACATTGGTTTATTAATCTGTACTATTTGACTGTTTGCATACTAGTATGTACTTTCAGCGAATAAAATTTTAAAACTCTTGAATCAGGATTGCATCAGTATTAATATTATTTCAATATTGATAGCAATGAAAAGAAATAGAAAAACAAAGAAATATAAAGTAAAGTACATAATCAGGTAATTTATTGTATATGCTTTACTTGCACATTCAAAGAGTGAAAATACATCTTGTTGACATAATCCTGTTCATTTTCTTTGGTTGCAATGATTTTAATGAATGTTACATTAATGCATTAAATCAAAGTAGGAAATTATAGACATAGATAATAAACAGTGATGACCAGTAATAATTCTCACAAATTATATATCTTATGGTTTATTCTCAACAGAGACTTTATATACTGGTGAGCCTGAGATACCATGGTCCTTTCAAATCTGATTAGAACATGGCTCAGTCATGGAGACTTGATGTACTGGTGAGCCAGAGATACTATGGTCCTTTCAAATCTGATTAGAACATGGCTCAGTCATGGAGACTTTATATACTGGTGAGCTAGAGATACCAGGGTTCATTCAAATCTGATTAGAACATGGCTCAGTCATATAGACTTGATGCACTGGTGAACTGGAGAGACTATGGTTCATTCAAATCTGATTAGAACATGGCTCAGTAATATAGACTTGAAGTACTGGTGAGCTAGAGATAATAAGCAGCAGAGAGGGTGAATCCTACAACGTTTTTAGACAAAATTTGATTGAAATCCTAAAACGAGCCGTCCTATAATCTCATTTTAACCAAAAAAAAATATCTCAGGGGCAAACCCTACAACGTTTTCAGACAAAAAATTGATTGAAATCTTAACGAGCCTTCCCTACGAAATCTCATTTTAACTAAAAAAATGAAAACGGAGACTTTTACGATTTTTTAATTAATTTTGGTCGCAACTTGTTGTCATCCACCCTCTCTGCTGCTATGGGTTAACAAAAAATAATAAATGATTTTAACCGAATATTTGATCAAGTCCGATACGATATCGTGTCCGAGGATCATGCAAATTTATTGTTGCGAATCCGTGTGGTTTTGACTGAGCATGACTAAAGAAATCTCGAAATTGATTGAAGTCCATATCAGAACACCATGTCTGCCAAACATTTCTAAGAGTATGAGTATCAACTCCGTTGAATACAGACAATAAATTGCAGTTATCTCTGATGACTTTTGGAACCTGAGTGTAGCGTTGAGTGACATATATCACGTCAGTGTTTTTGTGACGCCCCCGGGAAAAGATCCTAGCAGGATTTTTTTGTTTATCCAACATTATATCGTCGTATACGACTAAATTGTTAATATCTCCATCAATATCATCAATACTCGGTGCTTCATCGATATCGGTTATAAATTCAATGGCGTTCTCACCCTTAATTTCTGAAGCGTTTTCATTAAAATCTTTTAGCACTTCATAACATCGTTGATCATCTACGCTAGGGGCAATTAAATACAACTTATCCCACTTCATCCATCTCATTATTAAATTGAGTAACAATTGCGTTTTACCGGATCCAGATGGCCCGATTATAATCATCCGGATAGAGTTTGGTAGCGCTGCATGATGCTTAACCGGTTCTCTTCTTTTAGTCGCTGAAAAATCAATTATATCCATATTTCTATACATAAATTATGGATCTATATTGTGTGAAGTGTAAAACGCGTACTGGCACAGATGATGTGACGACGGTTACAACTAAAAATAACCGATCAGCGCTTTCTGGTAAATGCGTGCAATGTGGTACAAAGAAATTTAGATTTGTGTCTATGAGATCTGATTTAAAAAAAAACGAGGAGGTGATATCGCAGCCAAATTGGCAAAGCTCCCTGGAACCCCATGGGCAAAGTACCCCGGAGAAAAGCACCTTCCGGGATATAGCTACTGTGGACCGGGAACCAGACTTGATATCAGACTCAATGATCAAAATCAGCCCCGACCCGGTGAAGAACCAATAAACGCCATTGATAAGGCCTGTCACCTTCATGATGTTGCTTATAAAAGCAGCAATCTTCAAAACAGGCATCTAGCAGATGTGAAATTAATTCATGCGTTAAATGCTATTTCTGATAAATCCTTCAAAGAAAAATTGGCTTCATTTTTGATAAAATCGGCTATGAAAAGCAAATTGATGTTAGGTGCCGGTAATTAATAATATGGAATCAATTTATTATTCCCCAAGAGGATACTGGAGGGGTAAATCAGCAGTCCATAAACTCGCTAGCGCTGCAAAAGTAAAAAAAACCACTGCGGCTAATTGGTTATCCAAACAGGCACTATGGCAAATTTATCTACCACCGCCTAAACAAATTCAATTCTCGCATTTTGATGTGACCGCTCCTAATGAAGTTCATCAGGCTGATATATTATTTCTGCCACATGATCGTGGTTACAAATACGCGCTAACCGTAGTTGATATTGCAAGTCGATACAAAGAAGCAGAACCGTTAAAAACAAAATCAGCCACTGAAGTTGCTTCTGCATTTGAGAGGATTTATCGTCGAGGTCCTCTGCACTGGCCAAATCTATTGCAGGTTGATCCTGGCAAGGAATTTCAGGGTGCAGTGTTATCTACAATGAAAAATCATAATGTCACCATACGACGAGGGCATACTGCGCTACATCGCGATCAGGCCATTGTAGAACGATTTAATCGGACTCTTGCTGAACGGTTATTTGGATATCAATACGCAAAAGAATTCATCCAAGAAAAAAGATCCCGTGAATGGGTTAAGAGATTACCAGGTGTAGTTACCGCACTGAATAACGAGATTACTAGAACCATCAACATGAAACCTATCAACGCGATTAAAAAGAAGTCGATACCTAAAATGGAAATTCAAAAAGATTTCAAAGAACCAGTTCTTGGTAGTAATGTCATTGTGAGGTACTTATACGAACCAGGAGAGCTTGAAGGGGGTAGAAAAAGGGCTACTGATCCTATTTGGAGTGTTACCGCGCATAAAATATCCGGCATAACACGATCAACTGGTAGACCAGCAATCTATAAACTGGATTCAACTGCCCCTCAGCGGGGTTTTACTCGACAACAACTACAGGTAATTCCCGAGGATACTCAATTGCCACCGCATGGTCTTAACTAGCACCGTTGCGTCTATTGCACTCAAGACAAGTCAACATCACATTATTTCTGACATGACCGAGATTGTTATTTTTTCTGTCTACGGTGAATTGGCGAGGATCCTTATCCGAATACTGCCAACGCATTATACAATTGCAACTCGCGCAGTGATTATTCTGTTGTTTCTTCAGCGTAATTATTAATTCAGCATCAATATCAAATTCTCGTTGTTTTTTTTTATCCTGTTGTTTGTAACCGGAGAGTTTTTTATCAATAATTTTAACATCAATATCATTTATTGTGGTGTCATTATCATCGAAAACAATTCTTCGAAGTTGATTTATTTTTCGTACTCTGGATACTGCGAGATAGACTAAATTCGACCATTCGATGTGATTATCCACCATCCAAACAATTGTATCCGATATAGTCAATCCCTGTGAAGAGTGTATTGTTGCTGCGTATCCTAGCGTCCACGGGGATTTATTAGCACGCAATGCATTTTCGACGACGCTGATATCAACCAGCACAATATCATTTAATACGAGAATTTGTTTTTCACTTTGCCCTGGAATATCAACTTCAATATTCTGTTTTCGTGTATCCGATGGCCTATAACAAAGGGGTACTGGAAGCGTTGCAAATTTTTCTTTATGCAATTCAAATAACTTCATCTGAAGTGTGTCCCTGACTATTTTTCTACTTGCAATTATCAAATCATTTGGTCTCCATGTTTCCCAGAAATCATTCATTGGAGTTTCTGAAATCACTTCACGCGCTATTTGGCATTGGATTCTATCCGGTTGTAATCTAATTAGCGCTTTGAATTCTCGTAATCGTTCATCAAGTGATCTATAATCAGTGGTGATTTCTTCATAATAGTCTACAAAACCCCTTAGCCATTCATGTGGAGATGCACCGACAAATGGTGGTGGTTGGCCGTGATCACCGCACATGACGACTTTTGTGTTTTTGTTTAACAACCACTCAAGAAATGTTTGTAATACATCTAATGACACTGTGCATATTTCATCCCAGATTATGATTTCAGGAATGAATTTATCACCCATACGCTCAGGAGTCCATTTGTCACCCTTCCATCGAAAGAAACTATGGTAAGTACAGGCATTTACCCCTCGCTGTATCATCTCTCTGGCGAGTCTGTGAGTCGGTGTTAGCACAATCATGGTTGACCGACGAAATAATTCAATTGCACGAGTTGTCTTTCCTGACCCACCACAACCGTTTAAATAAATTGTCTTGTATCTACATACTGGATCAGATACCGGTGGTGCATTAGAAAATTCTGATTGAATTTCAATACGGTTACAACAAAGATATTTATCATCCATGGCAACGTCTGCGGATTCACAATACTCATGTAGCATCTCCTTTTTAAATCGCCAACGCCCCCAATTTTCTTCGGGATCTGTGAATTTAGCTACAGCTGATTTGTACTTATTGTGTATATACATCGAATCAGTGGCCACTCTAACCGCGGTATTAGGAAATCTATTTATCATCGAAAATAGATTAATAGAAGCATAGGCTAGCATTGAACTTCTCAAATGTGTGTACTGGGAATTATATCCATCACAGTAGGTAACAACCGTACCCATTTTCTCACCATTGGATAGAAAAGCATCCTTACGGGATACAAGTTTTCCCTGTTTCATTAAATCCGCTACAATAAAATCGTATTCAGCGACGTCTATGATCAACCGCGAAGAATATTTTGCGTTGTCGTACCGTCCACCTTGAGTGAATTTACCGATTATTCTTCGTCCAAAATCTTTTGCTTGTTCTTTTTTAATTTCAAATAACTTCTTAGACCGATTCATGATTTGTTCTTCATTGAAATCAGGGAATTGTTTTCGCTGTTCGCTGATTATTCTATCTAGATCGGGTTGTGGTAGCCAAACTTCTTTCTGAGCTCGATAGCATATAATAGCCTCGGAAACAATCAACGATATTAGCATACCACAATCAATCATATATCTCAATAGCACTATTGGCATCCAGGCCTTTTCAGATAGATGTCTACCGAGCCAAACATAACCACACGGATGTAACCCTGTAGCTAATTCAAATGATATCACACGAGCGAATCCGGTTAAATCAAAATCAGGCAATGGTCCATTAATCGCAACACGAGTCATTTCATGCGTGGGGTGTCCAAATCGTTTGAAGTACTCAGCACATTCCCCATATCCGAGAAAACTTCCGGGATAACACGCGGCTATATCAATTGAAATCATACCATCACGTGAGTATTTCGTATTCCACAGTCCTCCATGACCAAATTCGACGCAACTCAATTTAACATCTTCGAGAAAATCACTTCGTGTTGGACGCCATGAGTTTTTTTCTCTTGCGAAGTGAGCTACCACTGATGGAATAGTAAAACTATCCGTGAGTAGTTTTTCATGGGAATTCTCCGGTGAAAAATCATTAGCGATTTTTCTCATTCTGTTATCTAATTCTTCAACGCGATATAATTCACCATTTGGTTTTACAAATTGATCGAATCCTATTTCGGGATCTTCATCACTTCTAAGTAACCACACTGACACAGGATCATCCTTACACAACGCATGAATAGCATCAAATAATCTCTCTTCATAGAAAACATCCCCGACGAACTCCTTAGGGATATATTTCACGGTTCGTTCTCGTGGAAATACTGTTACCGCAGGTGTCCACGCGTGTTTGTTATGATCAATAATCTGTATTGGTGCTCCATTTTTGTTATATTTCGGTTCGTATAAAACCTCTCCGGTTATCGTCATAACTGTTATTGGAAATCTTAATGATGTTTCTAATTTAGCTATATCAGAAATCTTTGCACCATGCTGTTTCACTGTCAGTTCCCACTCGGTTATTTTCCTACGTCGCAGATCAGTTAGTTTATTTCCTCGGGATGCATTTGTGAAGTGTTCTATTATTCGTTCTGCTACACAATTAAGCCCTGACGAATATTTCATAGGAGCTAGTTTTGCGATATCGGGTTTATCATTTAACGGATATATCCCATAAACCATTGCTGTTACGGGATAAGATCTTTCGTAGTATGGTTTGTCAATGCCGGTTAGAATTCCTGGTTTGGAATCTCTACTCACAATGACAGCTTTTTTATTCTTGAGGATTGGTTCAAATTTATCCCTAATAATCCATTTGCCATCGACTTCAATAATGAATTTGATTCGGAAAAAAATGCCGTTTTTCCCCAACACGTGAAATTATCACTGCTGCTTTTTCATCATTCATGGTAGCGTCAACAACACCATCAATTCGAAATGTTGACCAACAATAAGATGCTCCATCACGTTTGAATTCAGTAAAACAATCTCTGATTTTACTAATCATGGCTTTATCAAGAATTGTATTCTTTGGTGTATTAGAAACTATATCGAGATTGAATTGAGCATCTTTCCAGGGTAATTTCTTGTTACGTTTTTTTGGTTTATCGAGATTAAATTTAGGATTGATTTTCAATAATCTCTTAAACTCTTTCATGTTTCCGTCTATTGGACGTTTTTTGGGTTTATCGAGATTAAATCTAGGATTGATTTTCAATAATCTCTTGTTACGTTTTTTGGGTCTATCGATATTAAATTTAGGATTGATTTTTAATAATCTCTTAAACTCTTTCATGTTTCCGTCTATTGGACGTTTTTTGGGTTTATCGAGATTAAATCTAGGATTGATTTTCAATAATCTCTTAAACTCTTTCATATTTCCGTCTCTTGGACGTTTGTTACGTTTTTTTGGTCTATCGATATTAAATTTAGGATTGATTTTTAATAATCTCTTAAACTCTTTCATGTTTCCGTCTCTTGGACGTTTTTTGGGTCTATCGATATTAAATTTAGGATTAATTTTTAATAATCTCTTAAACTCCTTATCAGCATTGAATTCAGCATTTTTCGAAGTCAATCTCTTGAACTCTTTCATGCTATACTAAAAACAAGTGTCTAAATGAAAGATTTATGTATAATGAATCCCTGCAAATGGATCAGTCAATGAATTAGACAAATAGTATAGTATACTAATGACCCAAGAATTCAGACAGCACCCTGTGAGTACAAATTATGAAGCATCCAGTGATGGTGTTGTAAGAAACCGTAGACTGAAGAACCCAGTTGGGAGGGATAATGGTATGGGGTATTTGATGTTTACTGTTGGAAAGAAGAAATATTACAATCATCGTTTCATATTTGAATGTTTCCATGGATTGATCAAAGATGGTTTTGTTATTGATCATATCGATTCTAATCCGAAGAACAATTCCTTATCAAATCTTCAAGCAATCACACAGAGTGAGAATTCCAAACGAGGAAGGACTGGCAATTGTTCAAAAAAAACGAAACCAGTAAAATCTTTGAATACGATAACTAACGAAGAAAAAATATTTCAATCAATATATGAAGCCGGCAAGTATTTCAATATTTGTAGACCCTCAGTACGATATGTTGCAGAGGGGGTTTGTCGATCTGCGATTTCAAAAGGGACGGGACAAAAAATTCGATTTAGTTATGTCTAATGCGTCATATTTTTCATTTAGAAATATATCATTATTATAGAATAATGAATTCTGAAAACATGAATAGCATCATATCCGAGATTTCAAAATTGAAAAGTTGGGATATTGAACTATCAGATGGGTTAAATCCTGATCAAATCATGTCTGATTTTCAGGATATTGAATACGGAGTTAACAACAATAAATACATGCTGCCAAAGAAATACGCGCTCATCAAAAGAATTCAGAATTCTATTCGGGACTCTCTCGCATTTTCCAGTGACGTAAGTGTGTTCGCTCCGTTGTATACCATCGTAGAACGAATACGAAAAGAATTGGGGTACGAATACGAATTGAAAAAGGAGGTTAATTCTAAAGTTAGAAACCTACGGGCGTTAATTCAAGAAAATGAACAATTTTGATTGACCATTTATCATTATTTGATTGTGACCGTCCATTTATCATTATTTGATTGTGACCGTCCCTCATAGAGATTTTAATTTTTTTTAACATTTTTTGATTGATAATGTCAGAAACAGTGAATAAAAAATTGATGGCTGGTTCGGATTGATCAAAAATAGAATGGCGAAAGTGTGATATTAATTATTTTTTATAAGGATTTCCACACTTTCGCCATCATTGATAGAAGCCGTTATAGGATGAAATAACACTTCCATGACCATCCGATGGTGTTAGGTCGGATTGAAAAATTGTTTTGCAATTGAAAAATTGTTTCTGATTTCAAATAATGGTCAATGAAGCATTAACAACCCGATTGGCTCGTGAACGATTAGATGCAATCAGGAGATTTGTACCAATTCGTGACTCTGTACGGAATAAACTGCAACAACGACAGAGTCTTCAGACTGATTTTGCTGCGGGATCTGAAGAATTGTTTAAACCAGTAACAACAGCAACGAAGGAGATAGAGCGTGCTATACTGGGAGATGATCCTGACGGTAAAAGAAAAGAAGAGGGTCTTATTCCTGTGTTAGAAAAAATAGCAAAAAGAACTAAACAAACAAAAAAATCCTTGCAATCACTTCCTCAGGATATATCAACCGCTTCGAAACGAACATTTAAAGGATTTCAGGAAGAACTAGTTAGTGGACTACCTAAATCAATTATATTTACCGAGAGCGCTAAACAACAAATTCTCAACGAGGATATAGACAATTTAGGTGAATTCGCTGCTAACAGCTATGATTCACAAGAGAAGTTTTTCACGGACAATTATTCGGATTATAGAATGTCACATAATGAATGGGCTGATATAGTGTATGAAATAAATACTGGGGGTTTAGATAGAAGGATGAAAGAATACAGAGACTTCAAAAGAAAATTTCAACTCCAAATAAGACAGCCATACGATGAGAAGAAATTTCTGGGGAGTGGTCTAGTTGGAAACGCTAGCGTTTCATGTCCTGGTAGTGTTCTCAGTGATATATCACGATTAGAGGTTCTTGTAGGAGGGTTCCGAGCCGGAAATAACTCACCGGAAATAATTAATGAAGCAGCTGATATCTGTAGACGATTATTTCAGGGTGGTATCATGGATATCAGCACATATCGAGATTTCATTGGCGAGTTAGTGGAAAGTGAGTATCATAGTGACTGAATTGAAAAGTCAATTGATTAGATAAATAACAATTGAAAAATTGTTTCTGATTTCAAATAATGATCATACACTACAATCATGATAAACCAACCCCCGTCTACGTAGTTAATTCACGGTTTCCGGTTTATAGAGCATACTACGGAGATGGTTTAGGTAATACCATTTTAGGGTTATTTGCGAGAATGGCTCCAAAAGTGATGCCGTTGGCTAAACAATTAGGAATGAAAGCAATTGATGTTATTCGTGATAAGGGTATTGGTGCTGTTGGAGATCTTGCTGGAAAAGCGTTTTCAACTGCGAAGAATAAATTAACATCATTAGTGAAATCACGAATGAAATCCAAAGGATTTTCAAAACCGTTACCGTCTACAGCGGAAATGCCTGCAAGTGTTAGTAGAATTATAAATAACGCAGTAGATGAAAAATTAGCATCGATGGTTTTAACCCCCGACCAAAGCAATATTGCAAATATGATAGCAGGAAGTGGCTTTAAAAAACTACGACAATGAAAATGGAAAATCGCGATTTAGACTCTGATAAATAGAATAAAATGTTCAAACAGTCACGTGATCCAGCATTTGATATAGACGCCCCAGTTGGCAAGGATGATTCTGTACGCGATTATCAATATTACGCCTATCATGCAATAGACTCAAATAGTCGAGCAAGAATTGATCTTCAAGTCCATGATACCAGTAAATACTTTCTACCCTGTGAAGCGTTTATTGAAGTAGAAGGAGAACTTGTAACAGCTGCTGATACTCCTGCTGTACCAGCACCGTATCCAGCTGGTACTCAAGTCGGTTTTGTCAATAATGGTATCATGGCGCTATTTGAGAGTGCTAGATATCTCATTGATGGAAAAGAAATTGAGTCGATAGATCGTGATGTTGATGTGGCTACAACAATCATAGGGTTAGCGAGATATTCTGATGATTATACAAGATCAGCAGGACCCTCTATGATGTTTGCAAAAGATGGTAAGAATACCGCTGGAGGAAATCCATTTGTTGTAAGACGACCAAAGAATAATGCTGGCACCGCTAATATTGATGCCGAGGATATGATTATAAACAACGATGCTAATTTCAATCTAGGAGCTGCAACACGAAACTCAATGTTGGGAGTAGGGCGTAAATCATTTTCATGCGCGATTCCACTGCATCATATATTTGGATTCTGTAGAAACGTCAGAAAAGTTATCTATGGAGCGAAGCATACAGTATCGCTTGTACGAAAGAGTGATGATAATGACGCAATCTGGAGGATTCCAGCAGACAATGCAAATCCAAATGCTGATGCCGGTAAAGTCAATTTAACAAAAAAATCATTGTGGATGCCAGTGTTGACTCCAGCAATCACCGCAGAAGAACGATTACTATCATTTATGGACCATGGAGGAAAGTCGTTGTTAAGTTGGTTATCAGTGAGTACAGATGTGAAGCAATCAAATAACAACGGGTTATTCACTTGGAACCTAGCATCAAAACAAGGTGTTGCTGCGCCACGTCATATATTCGTAGCGTTACAAGATAACGCACGAGTTGGCAATCAACTCTCCAGCCATATGATATTTGATCAGTTAGGTGTTAAAGACGTCTCACTGAGAATAAACGGCCAGCAGGAACCATCCGAGGATATACAACTTAATTACACAGAAAATCATATTGCACGAGTTTATCATCGTCTGTTGTCATTTATGGCACGCGACCAAAATGTCGATACTGGTCTGCAAATATCACAATACGACTTTAAAAATCTATATCCGATCTATTACTTCTCACTGGAACATCTCGATTTGATGAGATAATCTGTCGTTGATATACACTTTAGAGCTAATGTGCTTCGTGGTGCTATTGCTGATTATAGAGCGGTTGCTGTCATTCTCAGCGACAAATCAATGCTACTTGAAGGTGTTGGTGGAAGAATGAGAGTGGTAGATGCCCCAGTGGAAAACATGTAATTGAAAATCCGAAGGATTTTTCCATTAGAATCAATCAATTATGTATAATATGTCATATAGTGTTATTAGTGTTGCGTTAACTCCTGGTCAAATCAAAAAATTGCAATCGGAATCAGCTAAAAAATGTGGAACCACAATCACGTTGAAACCCAACCAAATGACTGGTGGTGCAAATAAATTATCGCTGACAACTCGTCAGGTGAAACATTTCAATGATGCACTAGTAGCAAAAAAGGGTGTCCAGATTACTCTCTCTGCGGCTGCTATCAAAAATATGATTAAAACAGGCGGTATATTTCCGTTGTTAGCTGCGATTCCAGCATTGATTGCAGCAGCAGCCCCAGCGGTGGCTAAAGCGGCAGCGTTAGGAGCCGTTGGTACTGCAGCAGGAATGGCACTAAAGAAGGCAACTGGGAAAGGATATAAAAAAAAGGGACGATCCGTTCACGGATTGGGTCTAAGACTACCAGGAACCCCGTATTCGTGGTACAGCGGAAAGGGTCTAAGACTACCAGGAACGATTTATTAATTCAGAAATCTTCGATGGTTCCCATGTCCAATTTTGATTTAATGGATGCTGCTAAAAAACTCGCGATTAAAAACTTCAGAGGTGTCTTTATGAAAGATCAATTACCTCATCAACCAAACAGCGTTGAAACCGGAATCATTAATTTAGATAACAGCACCGGACCCGGAACTCACTGGGTTGCATACGCTATTGATCCACGTGGGATTGTTTATTTCGATTCATATGGATTAGCCCCACCAAAAGAGTTTTTGCGTTATATAAAAACCCTTCCAATGAAGACTTGGTATTCTACGCTACCAACACAACAAATGAATGACCCACCAATATGTGGCAGCGAAGTATTAAATGTCCTTAACGCTATTTCTAACTCCTTGAGTAACCCATGCGGAAAACCACCACATATTGTCGTGAATGAATACACTAGTAATCGCTGGAGAAAATCGAAGATTTTTCAACGAAGTCGTCAACAAAGATTTTAGAGAGAGAAAGAGTTTTACAATAACATGATTGATATTTGGGGGAGATCTTTGAAACCCAAACCCGATGGCACTGCACCCCCTGATTCTATCAAGGATATAAAAAAAACAATCAAGGATGAAATCGCTGAGACGTTAAATTTAGCAAGTGTTGACCCGAACGAAATAGTTGTATTTCAAGACAAGCAGGGTAAATTGAAAAGCAGTGATGTGTCATTGGATGATATTTTGATACGGCAGCGCGACGCCACTGAAAACTCTATTGCGTTGTATTCCAGAAACGGACGACTTAAACCAGGTGCACTTGTGTCTACGATCACAGACGCGATTGCCACCCACGACAAGATGATTATCACCAACAACCGCATGATTGCCGACAACGACAACAGGATTGCCGCCCACGACAATAAGATTGCTACCCATAAATATGAGTTGGATAATTCTCTGTTAGAACTAACAACACTTGAATCTAAAATTGAAGAAAACGGAAAACAGTTTACATCATTTCGTAGAAATATCATTGATAAATTTATTGGAAACCCGTTAGATAAAATTGAAATAAAACTCCCTGATATTAAAAAATCCATCGATGAGACGAAAAACTTCATCGAAGCAATCAGAAATGATTTTTCGAGGATGATAACAATCATTGAAAAAACAAAAATTCCTCATGAGAAAACCAACAACGTCGTGTACACCATCCAACACGGATCATTTGCGTGGACACCTACAAACAACAAATTAGATATCACTGCAACCGTTAAGGGTATTTATCGATTAACACTAGTAACACCATTGACTCAATTTAATATATCATCGTCGAGTTCATCCGGGGTCAACAATACGATTTCAACGATCATCGACAAGGATACAACTGAAAAGTTCACTATAACAGCTACTGATAAAAATTTGATTAGGGTTTCAGCAACCTGGTATGTGGAATTCGTAGCGGATTTAAGTAAATAACTAAATTGAAAGGAAAATCGTTCGGATTTCACAATTGAAAACGCTAGCGTTTTTAAAATAAAAATGATTTCATCAACGCAATGTCGCTATGATCAGGTCAGAGAATTTCAGAATAGACTCAAAACCCTCACTGAGGAGTATCAAATAAAAATAAAAAAATACCGACGAAGAATCACCGCAATTGATGTTATTGTGTACTCGGTGTCAAGCGTTCTCGCTGGCGCCGGAATAATACTTGCATCGGTTACAATGATTGCCCCGGTCGTAGTTCCAATTTGCATTTCTGCGGTGGCTACAATCGGGGGTATATCAACCGGGATAGCAAAAAAGATATCATCATGCAGCCAGAGTAAACTGCAGAATTACTTAATTCAATTTCATATTGCATCAACCGCATATTCGCAGTTATCCCTGATGATATCGTCGTCACTCGATAATACAATTATATCAGATAGTGAATTCTCAGCGATGGTCAGTATTTTTGATTCCGCGATATCGAAATTAGAGCAACAACATGAATATAATAACAATGACAACACCGATGGAATTAGAAAACACGAACCCAAAAACCAGAATGATCTCAATAACCTCAACCATACCAAAGTGTGAGTTCTCAGTGATGGTCAGTATTTATGATTCCGCGGTGTCAAAATTAGAGCGACAACAACAGTATAGCAACGATGACAACACCGATGGAATTACTTCAACAAATAGTGGAGAACACGAACCCAGTACAAACAAGTATGATATCAATAACATCAACGGAACCCGAGTTTAGTGTGAATTTCCCTAGCCCAGTCCCCGTGAAGGAGATAGCGCTAGCAAAATTACGAGTGTATCACAGTTGGCCTAATATCAGATCAAAATCATTTGGTGGTCAACAACCGAATAATTCACTGGTGTTTGCAAATAAGAATAAACCCGACGGAACCCCAGACTGGAAAGTTGTTTCCATACCAACCGGGTCATACCAAATCGAACAAATCAATGATGAATTCGCGCGTAGAATAAAATCGATTACTGGAAAAGAATCAAAAATAGCTATAACAGTTCATGAGCCAACACTATCATCTGCCATTGAAATAAGCACAGATGATTACGTCGTAGATATCTATCAGAGTTCTATTAGAACCGTACTAGGATGGCCTGAATTACCACCAGGGGGAAAAACCGTTGATTTACCAGAACCACAAAAAACTGATTATATCACCGACAGAATAAAATCTGATAATCCAATAAAGAGTTATCAAGATCGCACAATCACTAGAGATTTTTTTAAGATCTTTCACGATAATGTTGGGGGAGGGAAATTTCTTGTTGCTGACGATCTTAAAATCGATGAAAATTTCACAGCAATAAATAATGATTTTTCGCTGTTGTTAATATCTCTTAAATCCGGCTCTCTCACCCGAGATGAATTTATCAGCGTCGTAGAAACATGCAACAAAATTATCGACGATATGGAAACATTTAACCTAAAAATTATTCAGGATATATTAGATGACGATAATCCCTTATCGAGAACAGAATTTGCATTAATCTATAATATCCGCGTTGAAGATATTCCAACATTCAAACTACCAGGATATAACGTACCAGAACTAAAAAAACTTCTCAATGATGCCATCGATGTTGGTTTTAAAATAATTCATGATGCATGGAAAAAAACAGCATCACCGGAAATAAAAATCCTCAAACACAATAATGACCCAGACGGTGGCGGTAGGCATATCGCTCCGTTCAACGTAAATATATCCTCAGTGATTGCACTCAATTTAGTATGTGATGTTATTGAAGGAAGCTATCAAATTAATCTCGAACGATCAAATCAAGCTCAGCAAGGATATATTCTGTATTCATTTGCACCAACAGCTCCTCCAGGATACCTAATTATTGAAAACCCAATTAATCCTGTCTACATGCGATGCCATAATAATTCATTAACCAGAATTAATTTCAAACTCACCGATCAGTCAAATAATCTGATTGATTTACAAGAAGAGGTGTTAGCGATTAGTCTGTTTGTGAAATCCTAAATTGCTTTGCAATTTCAAAGGATTTTCGTCCTAAGGACTTTCATCATAAAAACTGGATCAAATATTCGGTTGAAATCGTAAAATAATTATTAACCCATAGCAGCAGAGAGGGTGGATGACAACAAGTTGCGAGCAAAATTGATTAAAAAATCGTAAAAGTCTCCGTTTTCATTTTTTTAGTTAAAATGAGATTTCGTAGGGAAGGCTCGTTAAGATTTCAATCAATTTTTTGTCTGAAAACGTTGTAGGGTTTGCCCCTGAGATATTTTTTTTTGGTTAAAATGAGATTATAGGACGGCTCGTTTTAGGATTTCAATCAAATTTTGTCTAAAAACGTTGTAGGATTCACCCTCTCTGCTGCTTAATATGGTCCTTGCAAATCTGATTAGAACATGGCTCAGTCATGGAGACTTTATCATCTGCTGAGCTGGAGATAAATAAGTCCTTTTAAATCTGATTAGAACATGACTCAGCCAGTTGCAATAACCTCATGTTGTCCCCAACCAGCTGCTTATGAGCTCCACTTTCCAAATATCTAACGGTGAAGAGCACCTGACATTGCAGTTAAAGTGATCTATTTGTTAATTGTGATAGAAAATGTTCCACAATTGATACCAAAAATAAAATTGTATACTTTCTGAATCATAATCTTTGGAAGTATTCTCAATCATCCACATCATGCTAGGTTAGCCTTTTCTTAGCTCTTGTTAGACCCATTCTCCAGTGTATATGTAAATGATATGCGTGAGTCATTTTTTAGTGTATTCCTTGAGTTAGGTAAGATTCTATCTCATAATATAATTGTGGACAGAAGATAAGCACACAATGAAGATATACACTGCACTTCCCTTCTTTAAAGAGCACACATTAAAGATATACACTGCACTTCCCTTCTTTAAAAAAAAAATCTTTGCAGTTTAAAATACATTCGGTATTAAATTCGGATAGGAAGATGTTTTGATATTTTATGCATCGCATCAAAGATATATGTTGTTGGTGGTGGTTTTAATGCCGTTTTTAAGCACACAATAGGCTATACATGGCAGCCATTATTATTGGAGGAGGAAGAACCCGGGAAAAAACCCTGGAAAGAAGCACCGACCCACGAGAAGCTACTGGCAATCTTTCTCCCATAACTATATTAGCCGTTCTTAGACTCGAACCCACGCAGCCAGAGGTGAGATGGCAGTGATCCGTAACGGAGAGTACTTTAGACCACTCGGTCACTAGGGGTCCCCTCAAAGAGACATAAAGCAATAAGTAATTCTATACATATGATAGTGAATCTGCAATCACATATTTTCCTCCAAGGGCCTAATAATCAATGTTGATTTCCTGCAACATGATTTCATCCCCATCTGTGATTTTTATTTTTTTGTTTTGTTAATAAAAGTAAGGTACTTACACTTCAAAATGTTACAATGCCAGTATTAAAGCCAAGCATTTATTCTTGTTTGTGAAATAATTTACCTGGAGCTTGTTTAATGTTTTTAAATAGAAAAATAGCACATTAGATGATCCTCGCCATCAATCGTTGTTTCAATCATGACTTCACCTACTAAGTTAAAAATGCCTTATAGTAATTTTCTACAATATGTCCTAAACGTCTAACACACTAAAGCAAAATTCACTAAATTAGCTGTCAAGTTTTCATCCCTGAGCCAATCAAAGAATTTCCACAGTGTTTCAAGCGACCTTTCATGTTAAGATTGTAGAGGATAATGTCATCGATTTGTGTCCCAAATGACTTGAGACCATATGTTATAATGTACATTAAATGCTAGTATGCTGACGTACACTCTACTTTCCACACACGGGAAGAGGAGAAAACAAGCCCTAAATCTACTATCCACACACGGGAATAAAAACACAATCTACTATAACACACGCGAAGAGAAGAAAAAACAAACCCCAAACATACTATCCAAACAGAAGGGAAGGTAACAAATTCAAATATGTACTATAAAAAATCCATACTATCCTTAACCCCAATATTATCTACTATTCACGCAAACGTACGCGCATGCATACAAACCCCAAATTACTATCTACAAAACGTACGCGAACGCATTCAAACACATACAATAACATCAGTAAAGGGGCGAGTATTTATAATGGCAATATTCCACACTCACGCAAATTAGCAACTTGAATAGTCTCTTTCTATGACAATTTGTTAGCCCTGAGAAGGGTTGTGTTTTTAAAAACTCCAATTACACCCGACTAGTGTTTATGTCTCCCAGGCCTGGCACCTCATACACGTCACCGGCTCCAATTCTGCTCCCGATTGATGTGTGTGGCTGGTGACGCAGAGGGGGAAATGACTGGTTTCACTCTCCCAGTCTTCACGTTTAGGAATAGTGAAGACTCCCCCCTCCCCTCTGTCTTTTTCTATGCTACACGCGTGGATAATGGGGCCTCCTTATTTCCTCTTCCCAGTTTTGAGTCGCTGTGGCTGTGGAACTGGTAGTGGCTGTAGAGGCGTCCTCACCTCAGGCTTGATCTCACACAGAGGGTTCAGCATCAGGTGAGGCAGGATCCCTTTTCCTTTTCTCTTTTTCTATTTTCTTTCCTCTTCTTCTTCCTTTTCTATCTGGCATACTCTATGTGCATTTGAAACTGCCGCAACTTTGCTATTCTATTACTCATATTCCATTTTGATTTGTAACGATGTGTAGCCAAACTGAACAGCGCTTACCTTATGTGTCAAGTAAAACATCCCCTGACACCACAATTCACAAGGTTCATATGATCACCCAAACAAATTGGAGCGCGTGGACTTAAAACAAACACTTTGACATTTTTTATTTACAAACCCAAACTACAAAAAAACACATACATACTATATAACAAGCTAGTGAAACCATGAACTTATAGACACAATTCTAATAAAGTCAAACAAACGAAGTGCTTATAGACGCACTTATATGTTTTAACATACAGACAATCACAAAAACACTCGTTTGACAATTGAACTAGTATGTCTTTAGACGATTGGGATAGGTTGTTTTTGTTTGTGAACAGAGATTATGATTGTGTCTCGTCTGGCGAGAGAGCTTGATCCAGAATTAAGAGAGCGTAAGAAATTAATCAGACTACAACCGAACAAAATTCAGTGTGAAGTAAGGCGTGTTATAATTTCAGAAACAAATATAAACGATTTTTGTAATTTGCGGAGACTAGAAGATTTGATAGTTGCAAGTAGTAGAAAGATTGTTCAGGATATACTTCAACAACAATGAGTTTTGTTACATAATGAGAAGAAAAATGATCAAATATACCCGAACCTATATATGTTATCGCGCAGCATATACACTCAAACAAAATTATGAAGTTGATATACCAGGAACGTCAGAAAAACAAAATGTTGTTGTAAATGATATAGTTTTAGTTCATGTCAGTGTTGTTGAGAGAGCATTAGCTATGGAAAAACTCCGTTGAATCTAGGATACACGATGACAATCCATTCATCTCAAGGACTAACCGTCTCTGATACATTTGTTTGGATCGTCGATGATAGAATCAAATGGTCAGATTTAGTTCTCGCATTGTATTGTCTCGAGTTATCTAAGTTGCGGAGGGCTATTATAAATTTTACAAAAACTACTGGCAGAAATGACGATGCTGTTAACAATACTATAGTAAGAAACAAATTAATTAGTTATAACCAATGTGACACATAAATAAACGCGACTTTGATCTGCATGCTGAATTTATCATGACATTATAACAACGACAGAAAAATCAATGTGCAATTTATAACACAGTAATGTTGTAGAAATATTCAAATAATGATCCAAGACAAGTTACCGTAGATAGAATTGATAGTTGTCTTAGTGACACGCGCGAAAATGTAATGCTGACCTGTTTTGAGTGTAATCGACGTAGAGGCGCTAGTTAAGTGAAAACGGTGGTAACTGGGTATCTTTATGAATTACTTGTAATTGTTCACGTACAAATCCTCGTTGAAGAGCAGTTGAATCTAATCTATATTTTGTAGGATTACCTGTAGACCTTACCACACTTGAAATTTTATGTCTTGTTACTCTCCAAATAGGATCAGCTCCACCTTAAAGTTCACATTGTTCATACATACATACATACATACATACATACATACATACATACATACATACATACATACATACATACATACATACATACATACATACATACATACATACATACATACATGCATGCATGCATGCATGCATGCATGCATGCATGCATGCATGCATGCATACATACATACATACATACACATATATATATATATATATATATATATATATATCTTATGGTAGCATTGTTGTTTTGATAAATAAAATCATGTTGTATTGGTATATGTTATTTGTGATTGCATTAATGGGTTTCATAGAAATTGCACTAATAACCTCATCATTTAATCCAGCTATTACACTTGGTAGTCTTGCAAGCCATTCACGAGATCTCATATCTTTTTAAATTATTTCCTTTACTTAATAACGGCTCTGCTTCTTTATATCTACTTGCAACGTCAACGAGAGTTAACGCGTATTTGTATGTGTGCTGACGTCTACCAATTTTAATAGTATCGTGTAGCAAAACAAAAATATCCGCCTGATGAACTTTATTGGAGCGCTGATATCAAAGTGTGCACACTGAACTGGTTTATGTGGTAGTAGATAAATTTCCCACATTGCCCGTCGTACTAACCAGTTTGCAGCAACAGAACGTGTAACATTTGCGGCATCAGAGAGTTTGCTAATAGCTGCTCTACATCTCCAACATCCTCTTGGGGGATAATAAATAGATTCCATTATTATATAAAAATCTGTTGATTAATTACCAGCCCCTAATGTTTGTTTACCTTTTATCCCAGATCTTACAAACCAGTTAGCTAACGATTCTTTGATATGTTTATTTTATGGAAGTTAACGAGTGTATCAACTTCACATCTGTAATATGTCGTTGTTGTAAATCTTTTTTTAAAATATCCTACACTATGAACGTGACATGTTTGATCAACAGCATGTACTGGATACTCTTCAGGTTTAGGTCGATCTCGTTCGTCAAGTCGAATGTTATGCTGGATTCCAGGACCACAATAACTATATCAAGAAGATGTCTTTTTGCCTGGCTATTTTATCCCAATGAGACCCTGGAAATTTTGGCAATAATGTAGCAATACCATCGCCATCTCCAATTTGAAGCCATTAACCATGCACATTCTCGAGAAAGAGCGTAGCGTAATAATTTGTAATTTCAAATTGTTGCGCACACTTTCTCGAGAAATGGCATATCCCAAATTGAAGCCAAATGGAATCACATCACAATTAATACTTCCAGTTCAGTACGAATGTAGTTCTAGTCTATTTTTAGAACATTTAAATCCTCTCTCTCCTTTTGGTGGTGATAGAAGAGTTATATTGATGCATCTTTGGTATGGATTTAAAGTTAATTGTTTATTCTTGAGAATAGGAGCTTTGAGAGTGGCTGTCTGTATATATTTTGGCGACAGTGCACACTGTGTAATTAGGCCTTAGTGATGATCCGGAAGTGAAATCAGTGTTCTGTGTACATGCTGCTCTGTTTACAGTGCAGCCACTCAAAAAAATGCCGGTCAGCACTTGACAAGAATTTCACCGTGAAGTCATCTTTGGGGGTATTTTAGATTTTCATATGATTTGTATTGATTGTCACACTGTGGAAAGGTCAGTGCTGAGAAATATATGTAGAGAACATATAGTAAAATTAATTGTGGTGTATGGCCAAATAGGCTACAGTGGAAATCTTAAAGTGCCATACCAGTGTAAAAACCGAAAATACAATTCAATATTATTTGAATAGAAAATAAAATCTGGAAGCTGTATAAACAAACCCGATGGAAAAATTCGGCATAATAACTGAGAAATACGCTCAGGTGTGTTTTCGAAAATAATACACATGGGACCGATTTTATCGCTCGGTAATTTCCGCAGAGTGAAGACCGTCTGACGTCACTTCATGAACACACGCCTTACTTCCGTTTCTAGTGAAACATAAACAAAGCTCGTGTTCCGTTCCATATTAGTTTGTTTTAAAGCTTTTATCATCACAATCATGCCAAGAGGAGATCGTGGAGGTACAAGCAAGAGCAGCGGTGTCAGGTGTGTTGCCGCAAATTGTGGGAATACAAATGCCGATGGGTTTTCCATGCATTCCTTTCCGAAAGACCAAGCACTTTGTCGTAGGTGGACAGATTTTGTAAAAATCAAAAGAGCAAACTGGGATGGTCCGACTAAGTTTTCTGCCCTCTGCTCCTTTCATTTCACACCAGAATGCTTCCCATTTAGGTATAGATTTGAGGTTGAGCATATGGGTAGGGCACCAAAGAAAGTCAAACTCAATGATGATGCTGTCTCGTCTGTACAATGCTTGAAGGAAACTGACAACCAAGTAACTGCAACTGTATCAGAACCTTCAACACCAAAACATCATCTGTGTAGGTTTGAAATGTTGTCACCATCAGAGGAAGTAACTTGTCAAGTGTCACCACCAAAGAAAATAAGAAGGGGCTATTCAAAGAGAGAAGCAGCAAGGGTGAGTTTATGATGACAAGTACCATATATTATATCTATGATATTCAAAAGACCAGTCACTGCAACATTTCCATTTGTACCCTCTAGAACGTTCTTGCATAGTTTTCAAAACAAATGCTGTAAATATCCAATCAATCAAGAACTGAGATATAAACATCTGATAAATATTATCAACATTTTCATCTTGCCTTCAACTTTGACCATGTGAATATAAAAATCTTTCTGCCGGTAGATTTAGAAGGCCTACATATTTCATTGTCAGGCTAATGTGTGAATCAGATTACATATAGATATTTACAAACATGAGTGATAAATGTTCTCTAATAGGGTACATTTTGTTTTAGATTATTGCTGCACACGAGGAACAATGTTCACAACAAACAGGCAGTGAGACAACTCAGGATCAAGGATTAGAAAACTCATTTGACATTATGAAAGAGGTAAAATTTAGCTTATATATATATATATATATATATATATATATATATATATATATATATATATATATATATATATAATGAGAGTGACATTTCAGACAAGAACATGTTTTACTACATATTAAATTTCTAGAAATAAAGGAAGAACTACAGCTTAAAGGTTTGGAGAAAAGGATAGGTTTGATCATCGTAAGGAAAAAATGTCGGTTTTGAATAACACATTTTTTATACGTTTCAAACACATTCTGTTATGGTGGATTACTGAATTCATCATAATAAATTTGGGACCTATTTTCTTTATCCCAAAAATGATTTCATCTTCTTAAAATGTCTAAATGCTAAAATAACTTGAACAAAGTACAGTATTCAAAAGTAATAAAACTGATGCAATTGACCTTTTTCAGGTAATTGAATATGAAATTGATAAAGTGAAGCCTCTGTCTGCATTCATTGGTTGCCAAGTCAACAAAAAGACAAAACAGCGGTCAAAGAAATGCCAGACTTATATTAAGGTGCCAAAATCAACAACACGATCTGCAGTGGAGATGATAAGCACAGGTACTCATATGATCACTTTTTGTTATGATTTTTTTCCAGGCAACAGTTAAACAATGTCCATAGATACTGTTCCAATTTATTAGTAAGTTAAACTAAAATGTATCCTTTCTTTTTAAACATTTACTATTTTAAAGAATTTTGATGAAATGTGATTGGCTTTTTCTTTTGTCAATTACTGTGTTGTATACCAGGAAATTGATAGTTAAGCTGAATACTAGTAGATCAAAACTATCTTTTTCATGGAACACACTATTTAAATTCCCAATGTAGATGAAATTACATTTTTTTAAAAATCTGTATTCATGTATGTAAAATTGTTCTGCTTTTATAAACTATTTTAAATTATCTAGGAGTGCAGACTGATTTTATAGATAACAGACCAGTGATGAGAGATGCATTCCAGCTAGTCCGCCCCAATTACTTTGAGCTTGATACCAGACCAACAGCTAAAAACATTTTCAACCAAAGTGCATCAGCCAGCCGATTTGAAGAACCACTCTCATCACCAGTGAAAAATGACTTGTCAGACAGTGACTATGAGCCACCAACTTCCTCTCAGTCATCAGATGAAGATAACAGAACTGATGAACAGGAAAACAGGTAACATAACCATATTCCTCTAGTATGTGCCCATTAGCTGAATTCACTTGCACAATCAAGCTGACAAATGCCAAGGTAGCTGATACAGATACTGCCCTCTGCCCTTTACTGCAATGTTAAGATAAACTTAAGAGGCAAGTTATAAATTGCTTATTTAAGAATATGGAAGATGATAATGTACCTACATGAAAGTACAGTACGAGTATGCTAAAGTAAAGAAAATAAAGTTTCAAAACCGCTCTATATAGGACATTTCACATGTAGTATGCTTCGCTATGGTTATTCGATATATAGATCAAACTCTTATTTTTCAGGAATGTTCCAGCTGATGTGGAAACTAAATTTTTAGTCTTTGAATCAAATCTCATGGATTTATTTAGATGTTGTACCATGTGCTGTTCAAACACAGTTGGTGAAATGATTTATGTGAATGGATCTTTGGTAAAAATAAAACAAGAATGCAAGAACTGCTTGTATGTGCGCCACTGGTTTAGCCAGCCTTTTATTGGAAGTAAACCAGTTGGAAATTTGCTAATATCAGCAGGAATTTTATTTTCTGGTTCAATTCCTAGCAAATCCTTACGCATGTACAAATTCATGAACGTGTCCTGCATAAGCATGTCAACATTTATCAACCATCAGAAATTCTACCTGTATCCTGCTATTGGAAGTGTTTGGCACAATTTTCAAAAAACCTATGTGCAAGAGATCATTGAGCAGCAGATATCTGTTACACTTGGAGGAGATGGCAGAGCTGACACTCCAGGACACAGTGCAAAATATGGCAGCTACAGTATGCTCGACTTAGACAAGGGCATTGTTGTGGATGTGGAATTAGTACAGGTATAAAATAATATATAAATAAAAATTACATTTTAATCCAAAATGGGCTCTGATGATTTTATTGTAATTTACAGTTAAAATTGTGTCATGTTTATTCTTAATTACATAGTGGTCTCCATGGCCTTGATCTTATAGTCATTTGTTTAAACATCTCTTGATTACTAGCTTGACACAAGGTTATAGGTTCAAATCATATGATAAAGTTTGTCTGTTGCTTGTGCACGGTTTGAGGTTTTATACAAATATTACAGCTTCCTCCATAAATTAAACTGGCCAACACAAAACAACTAAATTATTGTAAAAAGTGCCATTAAATGCTTGAAAATTAGTAATAAAACTTGTTTACATAATGTAAGTGAAATAGTGTTGGGCACAGCATTAAGCACCTCAAAATCAAATACAGAATTACATATGATTTAATATTATTCCAACATTATGTTACAGAGTAATGTGGTAAAGAGCAGCTGCCACATGGAAAAGGAAGGTCTTGTAAGGAGTGTAGAATTCTTTAAGTACCATGGGATCCCAATCAAATCCCTAATTACAGACAGACATGTCCAAGTAGTGAAATGGGTGAGGGAAAATATGACAGACACTCAACACTACTTTGACGTCTGGCATGTTGCTAAAGGTAAGACAAACAAAATTCAAAATGTTTTTGCATTGATGTTCATTTTTAAGTTATGAAGTGAAGAAGAACCAGATTAAAGTAAATGTCAATGCAAGAAGTGTTAATGTTTTTAATGTGACACTCAAAATCATACCCTATAGGTGGTTTCATTTAGTATAGAATTTTTAGATATTTATAATACTGTATAACAAACATACTTGTATTCTTATCAACAATTGTTTAGGTCCATCGAGTTTGTTCAGTTAGTAGATCTATTTCTAAATCATCAATGATATTTGGTGAGCAAAATCATCTTATAGAGTACATGTCAGATATGAATGTGATTTTGACTTAACTGTATTGGCCTAGTAATTGTTGGAATTTAGATACATTTTTGTTAGTGCACACTTTAATTTTCATGCAAGATAGCATAAAACCAAGCTTTGATGAATATATTTTATAACTTATAGGATCTAAAGTATTTGAAAAGCTTGACGAAATTTTGACCAGTAGACAAATGAGAAAAGATGTACCAATGCTGTCATCTGGTCAACAAACTTCAGCACTAGAGGGATACCACTCCGTGATCAATCATTTTGCACCAAAGATGATTGGTTTCTCCTATCACGGAATGCTTTCAAGGTAAATCTTAAATTATTGACACAAGAAATACTGATTCAGGTATTTCAATGTTTTATTTATAGTCCAGTTTATTCATCTTCAGTTAAATCATAGATATCAAGATTATATCTTTTGATATCCTACAATGTAAAATTGTATCACAGTTTTTTGTCTTTTGGAATGTTTGTAAATAAAGTATCTATAAAAATAAATATCTGGTTTTTGATAGAATTATATTTTTTGCATTTTTATTTACTTTAAAATAGGCTTTGGCTAGCTGCACTGCATTTTAACGAAAACAGCCAAAGAGAGCAAGCATGCACAAAGGATGGGAGAGCCAGATATAAGATAGTGTATCCAAAGTACAAGAAAGGCGAATACACTATCAGGAAAATCCTTGTCCTTGTCGATTCAACATATGGTAAGAATACACATTAGTAATTAATAAACAGAAAAGAATATATGACCAAGTGAAAGTACCTATATTTAAAATTCAAACAGTAAAGGAAAAATATTTGTTATGCTGACACTCCTTTAATTTTAAAGATCATGATTTTGCCCTGTGGTAAAATAATACAAATATGCAAACAATTGTAAAGACAAATATTTTTAATTCAAATATTAACTTCAACAAAAAGGTTGCATTTTTTGGCTTGTATAATACAATGCATATTAAATTTACTTTACAGATTATGTTGAATGTCTAATGGACACAGCATTCACAATTGGACAGGTGTCTCACATGAATGAGGAAGGAGTGAAACTTCTGGTAGATGTACCACCACCACTGTGTAGTCTGCATGAGAGGCCTGACAAGGATATTGCCACCCAAAAGTTTCTCAGCAGGTTTAATCGCTGTCAGCCTCATGAAAGCCAGTGTAGTGTAGGTTCTGATAAGGAAAGGCGGTGCGGATCCTCTGAACAACACATGCTGGAATGACGACCCTCACTTCCTTGCCCAAGAAGTGCCAACACCACCGAGCAAATTGTCTATATGCTGTATACCGATGTCTTCTGAAATAATAATTTGAAAATTAAGTTGAAATAAAATATGTTTTATGCATTAGATCAAATTAGGAAATCAAAAGTTTTTAGTAGATTAGTATTAGTGTAGCCCAGTGTGATTTATCTTTATTTTGTATATCAATAAAGTGAAATGATTCCAATATAAACTGTGCATGTATGTATATATATATATATATATATATATATATATATATATATATATATATATATATATATATATATATATATATATATATATATATATAACCATTTTATTTTCTGACATAAAAATGAAATAAGACATTTGTACATGTATATGTGTTGTTTTTGGCATGATTTATCAGTATAACTGTGGTATAAAGGTTAGATAGTGTAGGCCTCCAAAACAGCGGTTCAAGTCATGAAGGTGTCATAAATTGACTGGAAAAAATGGTTTATTTATTTGCTGTAACTTTAAATACTATATTGTCATGCATAGATCCTGAAAACAAAAGTTATGGAAACACAAGAACATTAAAAATTTCTCCGACTTCATACTTACTCATTTCCTTGTTCTGGACGTTCTCCAAATTGTTGTCTATACTGGTAGTAAGCAACTTTTAAAACATGGATGTCAAGGCAAGCTGGACTGAACCCTGGATGGTGTGTAATACATTGTATCCCCTGGTATTCATTGCGGACACTTGTGACATTCTCTACTTCACAACAACATACACATTCCCTTGCTGTGGTCATTACCAAGCAGTGTCCACAACTACACCTAAAAATAGAGTTGTCTTCATTATTGGATAGTGCTTTGCTTGCCAAATATAATCTCATATTTATGAACTCATCAATAGCACAGTACAATTACAAACTGACTAAAGTCAGGAACAGGTAAAACATTTAGATATCAAAGAAATTAGAAGTTGCAAGTAGATGATTACCACAGGGGAAAAAAGAGTTTATTTCATATTTCATTTAAAAAATCAACTATTAGCATACATATGAGAAATTCGACATTTTAACTTATAATACAGTATACAGAATATGAATTCAATTTTAATGTCATGAGGGTAATATCCTGTCTATTTCAACAGTCGTACAAAGAGGACCTCCTGACCTAGGAATCTTAAGTACTTCTAACTCGTATCAATTTGTTCACAGGTTTTCGAAGCTTGCAACTGATCCGATGTACCTTTTATTTATCAACGTGTTGAACAGTACTATAAATATCGTGGGATAAATAAATTTATCGTAACTTTGGCTGTATACATATTCAGAAAACAATTACCATGAATTGTCTGTCAATCTATCTTGTCTTTCCTCTTCGTCATCTTCATCTGCAACTTCGGATTCGTCGGTATTCGAAATATAGGGTTCAAACTGGTACGGATTAATCTGGATGCCGGCAGCCGCTTTTACACCATTATCAGAATCTTCCGTGCTTATTACCTCTCCATCTTCGAATGGCGAAGACCCGCAAGACAGTGATAACTCACTTCCCTCAGAATCACTGCTTTTGTGTAGAATTTCTAAAGAGTTTTCCATAATATGATGATACCACCTCGGGCTTTGTTTACAAAATGTGTTCAAAATGTGACGTAGCGCTTTGGTTTCACTGAATACCGGAAGTGGTCGGCATTTGCACTCGGTTATTTCCGTAGACAGGTGCAAACGCGATATTATGTAGGCTCCTATGCTGTTATTACTGAAAATATTTCACTCGGATTTTTTACATTCGTATTTTGAATATATAATCTCGTTCACCATGAAATTAACTGAATAAATGTTGATACACTGTTGTGGCACTTTAAGTAATACATGATGGAAAATACTGGAGAAATACATTTTCAGTGTAAAGTATGTAATACAAAATTTATTGGGATTGAAAGTTTGAATGAACACAATAAGACGCATACTGGAAAACAGCCATTCAAGTGTGAAGTATGTAATAAAAGGTTTAATCGTAGTGGACATTTGAAACAGCACATGATGACACATACTGGTGAAAAACTATTTCAGTGTGATCAGTGTAATAAAATGTTTGGACAGAATGGACATTTATTGATTCACAAGAGGATACATACTGGGGAAAAACCATTTAAGTGTGAAGTATGTGAGAAAATGTTTAGTGAAAGTGGAGATCTGAAAAAGCACATGAGGACACATACTGGAGAAAAATCATTTAAGTGTGGAATATGTGAGAAAAGGTTTACTAAAAGTGGAAATCTAACAGTACATATGAGGATACATACTGGAGAGAAGCCATTTAAGTGTGAAGTGTGTAATAAAATGTTTAGACAAAGTGGAGATCTTAATATGCACATGAGGATACATACTGGAGAGAAACCATTTAAGTGTGAAGTATGTGATAAAATGTTTAGTAAAAGTGGAAGTCTTAATATGCACTCGAGGACACATACAGGAGAAAAGCTGTTTATGTGTGAAGTTTGTTGCAAACGGTTTATTGGAAAAGGTGAACTGAAAAAGCACCTGAGGACACATACCGGAGAACAACCTTTTAAGTGTGAAGTATGTCATAAAAGGTTTAGTCACAGTGGAAATCTGAACCAGCATGTGAGGATTCATACCGTAGAAAAATTATATAAGTGTGCATTATGTAATGAAACATTTAATTCGAATGGACATCTAGTGATGCACATGAAGATTCATACCAGTGAAAAGCCTCTTGAGTTTGTAGTATGTGATGAACGTTTAGACCCAGTTGTAAATTTGCATATTGGAAAATAATTGAATATATTATTCTAGATGAATTCCATTAGTTTTGAAAGTCATTTTGAATCACAGTAATATAAAATGTATTTGAATGTCAATTATCACATTGTAATTGCAATGAATAGATTAAATAATTCTTCTCAATGATATATCTGAACATAACTGGAAACTCAGAAGATAGATTCTGAAGTCAAAATATTTTCTTAGAGACTTTAATAAATTTTCATTCTTCAGGCAAAGGAAAATGACATAAAACTGTATTGAGTTGGAAATAGAAAAGTTGCAACTTGAAAATAACAGAATTGAAAAAGAAATTATAAAACTGGAGAACAAAAATCATATGGAGATGTAAGATGGCAATGATAACAATATTTACATGTGAGCACCTGAATACATTGAGCAAACAGTGGCCCTGGGTATTCAAAGATCATATCATATGTTTCAATTCATAAAAATTATGCTCAATTCTTCACCATCACCCTTCTCAACATATGAGTATTTTGCAGTTTCATTAAATGCATTATCTGTTTCAGCAGAAATAATATCACAGATTTCAATACCAATATTGTGCAAAATAGCACATGCTACAATTATGACTACATTAGTATTAAGGGAAACTCTTACAACATCATGTAGGGGTCCTTTGTGGACAAGGTCTCTAAATCTATCTCTGTTATGGATCACTGCCAATTCACCTCTGTCTGCATGGGTTCAGAATGGCACATGTAACAGGTATGACTGCATTAGTATTAAGGGAAACTTTTACAACATCATGTAGGGGTCATGTGTGGACAAGGTCTCTAAATCTATCTCTGTTATGGATCACTGCCATTTCACCTCTGTCTGCATGGGTTCAAAATGGCACATGTAACAGGTATGACTGCATTAGTATTAGGGGAAACTCAAACCATCATGTAAAAAGTGAAATCTGCATTTAATTATTATCAAGGTCTGTTTCATTTGTACTCTTGTCCTGGCATTATTAAATGTTTTTTCTGCATCATTGTTTGGGACTAAAAATGGTTTCTTGAGGAAAGATCTACTCTGGGTACACAGAATCCCTTAAAAGCAGCCCATTATATTTACCTGAAAGTGAAAATAATATGCATTCAGTGGAAGGTCAACTTGTTTTTTTTTGTGTTTGTTTTGTTTGATTAGGATTTTTAACATAGTTTTATAAATAAAATCAGTCCTATCGATAGTGATGTCTAGCACTGGGGCATCATGTCACAGACATGTAGCATGATGTCCCACCATCACATTATCCTGACACCAGGCCGACCAGTCCTAACACTAAACTCTTAATGCTGAGCACCAAGCGAGCTAGCTGTTAGTACCATGTATGACTCGGTCCGTGATCAAACCCACAACCTTCCACTTTCACGACGGATGCTCTAACCACTAGGCCACCAGAGCAGTCCCTTGTTAAGTTTTATGTAACTTACTAACTATCATATTTAATGGATTTTATCAGATGATTATAAAGCTTCCACATAATACAGATCATGATTTGGAGCATTTATTTTTAAATAAAAACACAGCAACAACATTAATCCTTGGACCTTTAATATGTATATATAGACTAAATTGATAACCAAATATATTTTAAAAAGTCATCTCTATCGTAGATAGGAATTTTAAACTGTAATCATACTAATGAAGTATTTTATCAAATTTTTATTTTCATCAGTCCATGCAATAATGTGTCTGCATGTTGGTCAATGTAATTACACTCAATCTTGTAATAACTGTAATTTAACTCATAGGTCTTGCTAGGATTTAAAAGCAGGAGTCCTGGACTCATTTTCATAAAAATAGGAGTCCCACCATCAAAAGTTGCAGTCCCCTTCCAGAAATGTTGAACTTTGCAGATTAGCAGAACTGTTGGTTGCCATTGAGTTTAATTTCCACATTCCTTATAATACTGACATGTACAACCATGTCAGCCTATTTGGTATGTCTGGTAATTCTGCACAACCATACATCAATTATGTAAACATTGGATCACATACTGTTTTGGATGAAAATTTAATTCTGGTCGAAAGGTTGACATAAATATTCTAAAGTAATGTATTTCATTTTGATAGGTTGATGCATAAACATTATATTTTTTCAAAACCATCCACAGAATTATCCGGCATATATGGAGTCGTGAAAACATAGGGTTCGTATCCTGTCTGTTCAAAATTAGTATTATTTTTAATAAAATATTCTGGTGACAATTGTCGCTTCTTAATTGGTAAGCATTGCAGAATTTTATATCCGTCAATTGAATTTGGTATATGTTTTGTGCCAATATTGGTGACCTTAGATGCTCAGAATAACCTGACAGTGGTGTAATTCTTGTTAGTCCTTTAGAGTGAGTCTGAATTTTGTGAATCCAAGGAATGGTCTTATTCCAAACACTAAGCCAGGCATCACAAAACTTGGCTACTATCCCATCAAAAATATCAGTTCTTGCATATTTAGCCCTATTCCGAATCACATTAAAATCAATGTCAGTTTGCAATCAAACCCCAAAATACTTATCCAAATTTGAAAACGATGTACATCTTGTGGTCTTTCTGACTTTGAATTCAGTAATTGTAAATATCAGCACATTTTCTCACTGAAGCTGCTAGTTAAAATCTTTGCTGCCCAGCTACTGCAGCGTGTTCTTTTGATGTACTCTTAAAAATACACCAAGCACATCTGGTGGTATTTTAACCACTGAATTCTGTCATTGAAATATCAGCACAGCTAAACTGATCAAATAATCAACACTATTTCCAACTCAGTAAGTTGTTGAAGCAGGACTGGCAATCCTTTGAGTTTGAATTTGCATGCATCTATTTACATGCGTACAGAGGACTCTTGCTTGGGTGACTTTTTTCATCTCAGATCAAATATTTGTGTCCAAATACATATAATTAAGCATTTCTGTGACTTCTGTAACTGATTATCCTATTTATTTATTATGAACAAAAGTTTTTTTTTCTGGGTCCTATATGGATCATGTCATTTTTTATCAGGCGCTAAGATGTTTTAAATATATTTTGTATTGCTATCATTTGATATATAATCATTCTACAAATGTAATATGTTGTAAAACCATAATATATCAATCAATTAATTATACACATTTTCAATAGTATGACACAGAAGACTATCTGAGATAATCTCTAAATGCTGTGGATTGATTAGTGTATCCTGGCCACTTAGCAATACATTTTGTCATTTTAAGTTTGTCCTTACACATCAAAGCAGTTATTGTATGTGAGCAAGTACTACTACATGTACTAATATCATTACTGCTATTATATTTCTTATAGACTTTCCTTGAAATTCTAATACCTGTACTAATTTCTAAATTTTGACATTGGTTTATTAATCTGTATTATTTGACTGTTTTCATACTAGTAAGTACTTTCATTGAATAAAATTTTAAACTCTTGAATCAGGATTGCATCAGTATTAATATTATTTCAATATTGATAGCAATGAAAAGAAATAGAACAAAAAAGAAATAGAAAACAAAGAAATATAAAGTAAAGTACATAATCACGTAATTTATTTTATATGCTTTACTTGCACATTAAAGGACTAAAAATACATCTTATTGACATAATCCTGTTCATTTTCTTAGGTTGCAATGATTTTGATGAATGTTACATTAATGCATTAAATCAAAGTAGGAAATTATAGACATAGATAATAAACAGTGATGACCAGTAATAATTCTCACAAATTATATATCTTATGGTTTATTCTCAACAGAGACTTTATATACTGCTGAGCCTGAGATACCATGGTCCTTTCAAATCTGATTAGAACATGGCTCAGTCATGGAGACTTTATATACTGGCGAGCTAGAGATACCATGGTTCATTCAAATCTGATTAAAATGGCTCAGTCATGGAGACTTGATGTACTGGTGAGCTGGAGATACTATGGTCCTTGCATATCTGATTAGAATATGGTTTAATCATGGAGACTATATACTGGTGAGCTGGAGATACAATGGTTCTTGCAAATCTGATTAGAATGGCTCAGTCATGGAGACTTGATGTACTGGTGAGCTGGAGATACTATGGTTCTTGCAAATCTGATTAGAACATGACTCAGCCAGTTGCAATAACCTCATGTTGTCCCCAGTCAGCTGCTTATGAGCTCCACTTGTTAAATTTCTAATGGTGAAGAGCACCAGACATTGCAGCTAAAGTGATCTATTTGTTAATTGTGATAGAAAATGTTACAAAATTGATACCAAACATAAAATTGTGTGCTTTCTGAATCATAATCTTTTGAAGTATTCTCAATCATCCACATCATGCTAGGTTAGCCTTTTCTTAGTTATTGTTAGACCCATTCTCCAGTGTATATGTAAATGATATGCGTGAGTCATTTTTGAGTGCATTCCTTGAGTTAGGTAAGACACTATCTCATCTATTTGAGTGCAATACTCAAAGGTGAGTTGCGTGTTGTGGTTTCCTTGTCTTAGATTAGTGAATTACAATTTGAGGAGATACTTAAATAATCGAGTGAAAACTCAGATTTGAGTGTGAGTGTGGATTTCAGGAGTGTTGCAATTTTCAAAATTTTAACAAGAATTTGCTTCCAGAGTATCCAAAGCTTATAAAAAGCTTAGGCCTTGGACTCAAATTGAGGTAAACATGTAGCTTACATGTGACCATTCTCTTACAATAGCAATCTATAATTGTGGACAGAAGTTAAGCACACAATGAAGGTATACACTGCACTACCCTTCTTAAAAAAATAAATCTTTGCACAGTTCAAAATACATTTGGTATTATACTGAGATAGGAAGATGTTTTGATATTTTATGTATGGCATTAAAGAGACATTAAGCAATACAGCTATTTTATAAATATGATAGTGAATCTCTGCAATCATATATTTTCCCTAGATGGTCTTCATAATCATTGTTGATTACTTGCAACAACATCTCATCCCCATCTGTGATTTTGTGTTTCATTTTGTTAATAAAAGTAAGGAAGTTGTGATCACTGATTAGCATAATTGGAAAAGGAGCTGAACTAATATACACTTCAAAATGTTACAATGCCAGTATTAAAGCCAAGCATTTTTTCTTGATTGTGAAATAATTTATCTGGAGTGTGTTTAAAGTTTTTAAATAGAAAAATAGCACATTAGATCATCTCTGTTTAAATCAAGTTTTCACCAACTAAATTAAAAATGCCTTATAGTATTTTCACTTTGCCTATTCCCACAGTATGTCCTATACGTGTAACACACTATAGCAAAATTCACTTAAAACTAATTAGCTGTCAAGTTTGCATCACTGAGCCAATCAAAGAATTCCCATGGTATTTCAAGTGAATTTTTCTGTTATTATTGTAGAGGATGATGTCCTCGATTTTTGTCCCAATTGTCTTGACCATATGTTATAATGCACATTAAATGCTAGTATGTTGACTGAGAATTTTTGATGCCAGACAGCATCACATACAGACCGTCTGGAGTTGCAAATGCCGAATCTCTATTATAGTTTACTTTCATTTGGAGTTGTATTTGCCAGAATCGCTTTAAAATGTCAATCATTGTACTTATTTTTGTATTTATCTTCTTTTGTCTATTAAATAATCTATTTTTGGTATTGTAAATGAAACCCTTGTTTCTGACACTGTTGGGGGCCCCGAGTTACCGAGTGGTCTAAAGCGCTCTCCGTTACGGATCACTGCCATTGGTCGTAGTGCCTTTGTACCTCACAAACAATTTAACATCACTTTGGCAAACGATCAAATTATTTCGTTTTATACCCGGGGTCTAAAGTCATACATTTTCTAGTATTTGTCTTTGAATTTATTACGGTATTGCGTGGGTCTGACACGAGGAAGGCTAGCCACTGGGTTCTTGTTTCAGTTTTAAAAAGGCATCTACGTAGTCCACGAAAATGCCTTTCTGACTCTCGTCGCTCTTGTGGTACTGTTCTCTCTTGTGAAAGTGGTAAATTTCGTACACTTTTAACAATTGGTATCCAGGTCCAGAGTCCGTCAAGTTGCGTTCTTCATGGGTGTGCTGACAAAGTCTCTATTAGTTGCACGTTTCAGTACAAGCATGTCACTAGGGAAAAAAAATCAGTTTTCCTTGGCAATGGTGAGGTAAAACGGAAGCTACAATTCGGTGGGAGGCAAGACTTTGCACTTGATTAATCCTTCCTATTCTCGTATCTTGTCCAGGTCGACGAGTTTCGTCATCAATTCCGAATTAGGGTGACTACGCGTCCCGGAATGAAATAAAATGTCCCGCGTCCCGGGCGGGCCCTTCCGGGACAATTAAACGTCCCCGAATGCGAGTTTTACTCAATTTATTTATTAACGACGGCAAGTCAGTCATGATTTATCGCCTAAAATATGGCGCCATAATGCCGTACTACAACTATTGTTATTATTTTTTATTTTTGTTCTTCTTATTATTATTGCTCTTATTATTAATAACCCTTTATATGTGCACGCGCTCGTAGGAGCGAAGGGAATTACCCTGCAGTCAACTGCTATTAAGAGCGCAGAGAAACTAGTCGCGGTATACCAGCTATTGGGATTAAAAATTTCTGTGCTAGAGCATCAAGTTTCTTATCTATGGATTCAGCAGAAATTTCTCTACCCAGTACAGTGTCACACTAAGGTGTCCCGGAATGGCTGAGAAGAATGTGGTCACCCTATTCCGAATGCCCTGTGGTAAAGTGACGAGATTTGCACACGTAAGAAGTATTTGATTTCCTCTTGGTAGATAAAACAGGTGGCATTCGTCTGTCCACCATCCAAACTGTCTGGCGGATCCACCAGCTTTTTATTTACCACGATTCGTTCAAACTCAGGATATGCTTTCAAACGATGATCGTACTCGTTCTCCTATATTTCCGCCACATGGTATCCTTACTATTCTAACTTCAACTGTCGCTGAAGAGTGGCCTCGCTCGTACAAGGTTTCCACGGTTCGTTGTAAAAATTGATTTTTAGTGTCACTTTGAGGGAAGCAGCGGAGATATCCGTGAAATAAACTTCAGTTAAACTCGTACACGATATTGGGGTTTTCTAAGTCCCAACCATCCACTAAATACGTTCCAATGGTATTTTATCATCCCACGTTTCGGGCATGTTTAATCCATTGTCTTCCTTGTCGCACAAGTAATGTCGCCATAAACAAACTCAGGAACAGCGAAAAATTAGCTTTAGCTGTCTTGAGACTTTGTTACGGCCAATGCTTACTTCTGGACTTGCTTAAGTCGACGATTTGGTAGAAATAACTAGGTTTGGTATTTCAGATGTTGTCACAGAGTTGGGTTGTTTGGCTGGGGAATGTCGTTTCCTCTTGGATCGTGTTAAAGAAGTTTGATACATTTATCTTAGACTCATTAACTCTGCTAAAATGTCAACAAGTACCGTGACCGTTTGACTTTCACTGCCCTCGTTCTCTCTTGGACCTTGTTTATTCTATGCTGGTGCTTCTTCTTCCTGTCGGCTCATTCTTCTTGCCTCTCATTCTTGCTGTTGATGTTTAAGGAGATATGCCTATTCTGAATATTCTTTTGTGCTCAAAAAATTTTCTATTTCATTTTTTTTAAAGTCTCTGTTTAAAACCCCCGACTTAGGTTAAAGAAGCAGAAGGTGGAAAAGGTGCTGATACCTGAACAAATTCTTATGAAGAAGAGAGAAAATCAACTAAATCTCAATTAATATCGACATTTTCTGGAAGTAGATCCATGTTAACTTTAATACCAGCTGCTATACCATCGCATTTCGTCTCCACAGCCGGTGTACCCCCAGTTCAGCTTCTTAATTTTCGTCCTGTTTGTAAACTCTTGTCACATTGATTCACTGGGCATTGACGCTAGCGCAACTATATAGGAAATGTTACGTCACGGGCAGCTCTCTTCGGATTAAAAGACAGACTCCGTCCAGTGATTGAATTTTTTTTGTTGAAAAATGTAAATCCACTTCGATCCGCTCTTCCAATATAAGTTATTGCAGTCAACTTCATTACCTTCACCTGCTATCGTCATAAGATGGTGACTAACGTTAAGTCATCTAGCCTCGTATAGTCGATGCTGTTCCGCAAAGACTTACCCATGTATGTGAAATCATCATGGCCAATCATCCGGATCACCGTTTGGAAAAGAGAATTTATGTGGAGAGACATTGATGTCTGAAGAGAGTCCTCATCCTCGGACCAGAAGTCAGAAAACGTTTGAGGAAAAGAAGAAGAATTATGCAATGCCATCTGCCTTAACAGAATAACGTTAACATAAATATCATAGTCTCTTTTCAGGGCCATTCATATGCCTCGAAAAGATATTTATTTTATTTGCTATATGTGTGTATCTTTGTTTGTTTGTTTCTTTGTTAACTCGCCCAGCCAAGCGTTGTTTTATTTGTATAGTTTATGAACTAGCTGAATTTACCCGCCACCCGCTGAACATACCCGCTGACCGCTGTTACTGTTTGCTGTTTGGCCCAATTGAGGTCAGCTCCTTGCCACATTCTTGCCAATGTCTAGTATCGTGACGTCACCTCACCTGTTCCATTCCAATTTTCCCTATACGATCCCAAAACATTTCTGTCCCATTATTGTTCTACCTATGTTAAAAGAAATCCCCATGTCCCTTTACATTCCCATGGCGATCTAAAACGTCTTTTCTCTAAACTTTCCTATGTGGTCTATAATGTTTTCCCATTGTCCCTAGTGTATCTCACTATACTACTTGTAAGGGGCCGTCCATAAATGACGTCACGCACCTAGGGGTTGGGGAGGGATCAGAAATTTGTGACGATGTGTGACGAGGGGGATGGGGTTGTTAAAGAAATATGACGTCACATCAAAATGCGCAAATTTAAAAAAGTTCCACTTAATTTTTTGATTGCTTACTATTTATTTGATGACGTTTTAAGTAGCTTCACGCGTGTCGTGCTTGAGCTCAAATTAAACTGGACTCGTCTTCGAACTACCAACAGCCCTACTAGCCCCAATGGTGGCTTTTTCCCAATAGCATTCTTCCGTTTCCAGTCCGCTCGTGTCGACAAAGCGAGGTTAAAAAGGATTTTTTTCTTGCCAAACTTTTTTAATTTTAAACTTTTATGTGCAGTAAAATTAATTTTAAAAAGTTTGATAGAAAAGTAAACAATTTATTAAGATTGATAAAACAAAATTAATAAAGGTTGATATATATATAAAGTTTATATCATAAACTGAATAAATTAAAGTTTATATTACACCAATAATAATCTCATTTATTATTATTTATTTTTTTGGGTGGTGGGGTGGTGGTGAAGAATTGACTGCTACTTTGGATAAAACTAAACTGTTCTAGTTTCTTTCTGAGGCGCAGTCCCAGATTACCCATTAGGCAGAGTAGGCAACTGCCTATTGGCCCCGCGACTTTTATGGGCCCCATAAGGGGCCCCCATGAGACCGTGACCGTGGGTCTGGGGCCCCAAAAGTTTGACTGCCTATGGGCCTCCACGGTGCTTAATCCGGCGCTGCTGAGGCGTACGTGCTGGCATATTATACAAAGAGCAGAAAGATTTGCCAAGAAGAAGTGGTTCAAAAAGTGGAATGGAATGTAACAAAATGATGCAGATTTGCAAGTTAAAGTTGATCACTGGTTGCAAGAATTAAAAACAATTGCCGCAACAAAAGAATGATCACTTCTGACGTTTTGGACTAAACAAACATCATATGCCGAAGAAAGAAAAAAAAACTCAAAAAAGTGCTAGTGGCAAACTGGCAAACCCCGAGAATTATGTGTTCTACTACAAAGTTTCAAAGTATTTTTGTTTAGTTATAATTGCTTTATTTGAAAGTTACAGAAGAATTTGAATACATTATTCAGAATATCTGCAGTTTTAGCTAGTTCACGAATATTATCAAAAGAATTTTATGCCAATTTCAGCTTTCCAGTGCCTCTTTTTAAATACATGTTTTCTCCTAAAATATCAGAGGGCAGCGCCACACTAAAAACATACTACAGTGACAGTAAAGTAATTTCAAACGTGAATTTTTAATAGGAAATTACGGCTTTTTCGGGAGAAGGAGGGGGAGAGCAGAGCTTTGTGACGTCATTATTTTAGGGGAGTCTGACTTTTTGTGACGACTTGTGACGAGGAGGGTGGGTAGGGGGTGCAAAATCGGCCAAAATCGCGTGACGTCATTTATGGATGGCCACAATCCCCGAAACTCTTATTTATATATAAATAAATACATTTTTTAAAGATGGAAATATTTGTCTTTTTTATAAAAACATGCATCTTAATCCAAGTTTGCAAGTTGTCCCAAACATAATTACTCGTCTGCTACCCAACGTGTTATGTTGCCGCTAGAACGGGATTCTTAAGAATTCTCCGGAGTATAGTCTGTTTCTGAGTTGTTTAGAAAGTTTCCTTATACACAAGACTATGGGCAGCCGTCGCCGCCAAAATTACATTAATCAAATGATCTGGTATGAAATCAAATGATTTAACCTAGCAAATGAAATGATCAATCCAGATTCCAAATGATGTGGTGTCACATGAAATGATTTAACGAACAAAACCGAATGAAGCTTGTAAGTTTCAAATGACGTGGTATTAAATGAAATGATCAAGTGTGAAATAAAATGATTTAACCCAACAAACGGAATGATCAATTCAGATTCCAAATGATGTTGTATGATATGAAATGATGTAGCATGAAATGAAATGATTGAACCCCAAAATTGAAATAATGAATTCAGATTTCAAATGATGTGGCGTTAAATGAAATGATCTGGTATTAAATAAAATGATTTAAAGAACAAAACGGAATGATGATATATGCTTCCAAATGACGTGCTATTAGATAAAATGATGTAGTCTAACATGAAATGATTTAACTCAACAAATGAAATCATGAATTTAAATTCCAAATCATCTGGTATTAAATAAAATGACTTAAAGAACAAAACGGATTAATGAAATCTGGTTCCAAACGATATATTATTAAATGAAAGTACGTAGTATGAAATAAAGTGATTAACTCAACAAATGAAATGATGAATTCTGCTTCCAAATGACATAGTATTAAATGAAATTATGTAGTCTTGAATTAAATGATTTAACCCCAAAAATGAAATGATGTATTCAGATTCCAAATGATCTGGCATTAGTTGAAATGGTCTGAAGAGCAGAATGGAATGATCAGCTCATATTCCAAATGATGTGGTATTAAATGAAACGTATTGAAAGCAAACCATCTGATCAAACTACGAATCAACTAGCGTAAATCCAAACAATCACAGGGGGGCGCTGTTATCTATGACGTATGATGTCAGCACCCCGAAACAGAATCGACGGTCGTATTTACAGCATTCAGCTGAGATTTTTGCATAGGACAGTTGCAGAGCAAAGCAAAGGCAAGTATTTCTTTTCGTATTTTATAAACAAGAGCCACATTTTCCAATCAGCATAAAGTGATTTTATCCACATTAATGAATGTGCGTGTATTTTTTTCTTTCTTCAAGTTCTGCGCGAGTTTCTTCTGCTTCAACAAAGCGAGATCTATCAACTAAAGAGATTAAATCTTGATTTTATTTGATCATTATTAATTAACATGTTTAATGACCTTACACACTAAGCCAAAAATGTGTTTCCCGTCACTTTTGGTATATTTTACATCATTACCGTCCCTACGTGCATACTCGTTATTCGTCCAAGGTTTATTTATTTATTTATTTATTTATTTATTTATTTATTTATTTATTTATTTATTTATAACTTTTCAGTAGTGAATAATTTTAAGATAAACTAATAACAGCGTTGTCTCCAAAATTTTATAATCCTGTAAGTTTTACAGGCTTCCAGATATCAAGAAACTCTGTGTATATGATGCTTCATTTCTTATATATTGGTCACTATAAAGGCGGATGTACTTTAGGAATGACATTGTGTTTGTTTGTGTGTGGCTATAATTTAAATGTATTACCAGTAAACGGTAATATATGGCTATATGTATATTAGAAGTAACACTTAAAAAACTATGACCATTAAAATATTAAAATATTAAATTGAAATAAATAATTTTAAATATAAAAAGAAAAGTTTTTGAAATGATATGAACATGGAAGTTTATAACAGTTGATGATTACAATTTACACGAACCTTGTGCATGCAAAATTCGTGCAACAATGTTTATCAATTTGCATACTATTTAAAAGTTATTCTTTTTTAGTTTCTATTTCTGTACACATTTCATCTTTTTTTCATAAGCCAAACTTTTAGTCTTTTATCTTCTAATATATATAAAACCTAGTACCAAAATAATAACTTTGTATTTTATAAGAATATCTAGTTTGAATAAATTATTAATGTCAGTTAGTTTCATAATTCCATTCCAATTTCCATCTGCACATTATTTCTGGTGCGTCTACTTTTTAATAAAAACGAAGATGGAACCTTCATGATAATATATGGTTCTGTAAAGTTCCTTGAAATATTGTGAAAGCAGAAAATATTTCACACAAATCATAGAAACATGATCCTGGGATAATTCAGAAAGAAGAAAAGAAATAGATTCCATTGCTGCTGTCTTTCTTTCGATATATGTTTCAACACTACAAAGACTTCCATATTTGTAAAGTTGTATATGGTGAGCCCTTAGAAAGACAAACGGTCCACATCTCCATATAGATCAAACAAATCAACATGGGACGTGTATCAACAATTAGCATCTCTTGATACTTTAAGTTTGGGTCTATATGATGTGTTACAACTTTATGGTGTTAAACTAAGTAAGAGAAACAAGCGAAACCGTATAGTTTAAGAAAATCGAACTTTCTGCATCATTATCAGATTTATTATGTCCAGTAACTTCTTCTTCTTCTTCTTCTTCTTCTTCTTCTTCTTCTTCTTCTTCTTCTTCTTCTTCTTCTTCTTCTTCTTCTTCTTCTTCTTCTTCAGAAAGGAAAAAAAAATACACAAAATAAAAATATAAGATCATGCACATAACCAGGTATCTTCGCACACTCATTATGACTATGTGTGACTATACTGGGAAACATACAACTATGAACAATATTCAATACACAGGTACATACATCTCAGCATAAGTCTCTCTCTCTCTCTCTCTCTCTCTCTCTCTCTCTCTCTCTCTCTCTCTCTCTATATATATATATATATATATATATATATATATATATATATATATATATATATATATATATATATATATATATATCAATGATGGATATCATTATAAAGTTTTCTATTCAGAGTTTTTTGTATGTCATTCCAGCTGGTCTAGAAAGAATTTCTTGAATGATATTTTAAAAGAAGCAAGGCAAGTTGAATTACGTATACTCGTTGATAAGGAATTCCATACAGTAGGTGCTGATACAAAAATGAGCTTTTTTTAAGATTAAAGATTGGTTTTTCAACCGAGAATCTGGAGATCGTTGTTATTCGTCGATCGGAGATTACACTCAGTATTCGATGATCTTAGTTCAGTTATGTATGAGATATAATCTGGAGAAAGACCGTTAAAAGACTTGTATTTCATCATTCCTTTAAAATAAAGACTTCGTTTTTGTATAGGTAGCCATTTCATACACGAAAACAAAACATCTGAGGGAGTCATAACAGAAAGTTTCAGTATTATTTGGGCTGCCCTTTTTTTGGAGTCTATCAATTCTGGACAGATTATAATTTGATGTGTTCCCCCATATGGTACAGCCGTAATCTATAAGTGTTAGTATATAACTCGAAATATAAATTTCAAGTGATTGGGGCGATAGAAATTTCGATAGCAATTTTAACAGTTATTCTGTTGACTATCATTGCACATAGGTTATCGATATGCGCATTCCAGCTGAGGTGTTGATCAACGTAGACACCAAGAAGTTTCTGATTTTTGACAATAGATACGTCTAAGCCATTTTGAGCTTGAATTAAATCCATGTTTTTCCAATTGTCATACATTTCATTTTAGAGATGTTAATATGCATTTAGTTTTGATGACACCAAACTGATATATTGTTGAGGTCGATTTGAAGATTATTTTTAATGGAGTCGAGAGATTTACCAGATAAATGCAATGTCGAATCATTGAATGAACGATGGGATATAGAATATGAGGGCGATTATTAACTGGGAAGGTAAGGTACAGTGTGTAAGAGGTAAAGTATGTGGTGGGGAATTATGATTTTGTTTAGGCTGCTATCAAATACTAGCTCGAAGTTATATATGAAACAGAATATTCCATTGAGCACCATTTATCAACGAAGGGTTAACCACACTCAGTCGGTAAAAGACTGCTTTTATTCTGCATACTAACCTGGATGGTACAAAGGATAACAGTGCCTTACTGGATATTTGCTTCCTTATGATAATATGAACTAATACGTTTAATCTATACGGCGTATTTGTATTAAACGCATACTAATTATTTATTAATTACAAGACACCAGTAAAGCTGCGGTTACATGATTGCCATCAAACTATTTTTCTCATTGATCTTAAACCCTGTGAGGGTATAACATCAACCAGCTGTTGATGTTATTCAGTTCTAGACCAGTGTAGCATGTCTCATTAATTTCTTTGTCAAGAACAGTTGAGTGATATTTAAATCTAAATAGAATTAGGCTAACACTGTGTTGTGGTATTGCGTTAAAACATAAGATGAGACGTCGTGTTCTAACTATCAATAACTTTAATATTCTTTTTTTTTTTTTGGGGGGGGGGCACCTTGCCCCCTATTAAAAAACTAGAAAAACTATGTTTATGTATATGTGTGTTCCACCTGATGTGTTGTTTTGTGTTTTTTAGACTTTTTTTTCAACTTTACCATAACCTTAATTTTTTCCCATCGGGATTATATACTAATAGAGGGATATTTTAGTCCCTAATGTTTCTATGGAGGGGTGTCCCGGGCTTTGAGGCCCATCATGGGTCTCCTGCCTCCTTTAAAATTTCAGAATTAACCCTGGCTAGGGGTTCCCTATATCCTTTGTGTGCTATTTGTGTTGTGTTATTTGTATGTGCTATATGTATACACACACACACACACACATATATATATATATATATATATATATATATATATATATATATATATATATATATATATATACATATACATATATATACATATATATATATATATATATATATATATATATATATATATATATATATACATATACATATACGTATATATATATATATATATATATATATATATATATATATATATATATATATATATATATATATATATATATATATATATATATATATATATACATTGTGTCTTGTTAGGATAGCCGTCCTAGATCAAATTTCCTAGTTGTATAATTTTCTCTATTTTTTTTAAAAACAGACCCCTAAACGGTCTTTGTTTCTTATATATTTAAAATTTAAAACATTTTCATCCTTTTGAATTTGGTACAAAACATGGTGTAATTAAGTTTCATTTTAAATGGTTGCTACCAACCTTATTGTTTTAGAGTTGTACTATTATGTTCCATGGTTTGTAATCTTCCTTATTTATCCAATAGGACTACTTTGATCGAAACTAGATCTGTACATTTTTTTATTTTATTTGTAGGTCACCAGTATCCTCTTGAGGGCCCTGTTTCCCTTCTATCTAACGTTTTTTTTTTTTCTATAACAATTACCTGTCCGTATTCTCTCCTATTCCTAACTATGTACTCTGCTATTTCATCCCGTAGTTTAGTGTTATAAATCCCATCAAAATAAAAAATTTGATTGTTATTGTATTGCTGTGTATTTTTAATTTTTCCAATGATTTAAATTATTTCTGTTTTATTTTTTTCACAATTAGTGATAGTATGAATTTTTTTAAAAGGTAGATTTTTACACAATGGACATTTTGGCGATAATCTGACCATATGCTGTCGCTCTCCGAGGTCTCCTGTCAACCACGCATCATGCATGTATTTGAACAGGATACTTTTCATTTTAAGTGATTTAAGTCTGACCCAGTTTCCCCAGGCCCTATCCCCATCTACTGTAATGTGTTTCTGTTCTATGTTATCCATTTGTATGTTGATTTTGTGTCAATTTCCCATAATTCTTTTGCGTCCCTATATTTTAGTAACAATTATTTTATGGATCTTAATTTCCTTAGCACCTCTATTAACTTATTTAGTTTATTGTTTCTGTATATGTCTGTTCTCTGCTTCATGGAGAACCCGTAGAAATATATATAGAGACCTTGCCAAGCTATTTTTTTGGCTCTGCTTTAAGTTCCTTAAACCTGTTTAAAATGTTGGTGTATTTAGTCAGGGTTGAATGGGGGAGGCCTAGGCCTCCCCTCTTCTCTTCCCTGTATAGTATTTCTTTGTTTATGTAGTGCATTTTAAAAGCCCATAAATATTTGATAATTCCGTTATCTATGTTTTTAAGCGTTGCGTTTGATATGTCTAACGATTTTAATTTATAATTAAGGTGCACATACATATAGTTTTTTGCTACTTGTGCCCGTTCCAAAAGGCATAGTGGCGTGAGTGCCCATATTTTTATATTATCTTGTATTTTCTCCCTGATTTCTTTGAGATTTTGTTCGTTCTCACTTTCCCCAACATTTACTCCTAATGTTTTAACTCTGTCTTTAATTAAGGGAAGAGGAAGCCCATGTCGCTTACCTCTCCAGTAACCTAACAAAAGTATTTGTTTTGCCGGGGTTTATTTTAGAACCCGACACCTTACCAAATTGGTTAAATTCCTTGAACAATTCATCATAGGAATTTTTTTCTTGTACAAAGTTAGTGCAATCATCAGCAAGTTGTAGCATTTTTACCTCCTCTTTAATATTTGGGACCCTGATTCCTTTAATCCTTTGGTTTTTCCTAATTTTAATACTAAGTAATTCTATTGATATTACATATAATAGCTTAGATAGTGGGCATCCCTGCCTCACTGATCTTTTAATTTCAAACTTTTTCGTTCTTGTTCCATTTACCTGTACACATGAGTTGATATTTCTGTACAGGGTTTTAGTCCAATTTAGAAAATTGTTTCCAAAACCAAATTTTTCTAGTGTCTTGGATAGATAGTTTTGTTCTAATCTGTTAAAGACTTTTCCTGGTGTATTAGTACCATAGCACTATTCAGACCTTTAATATGTATGTACTCTATTATGGTTTTGATGGTACCAGTGGAAATATGACTCATGCACAGAGGGTTTTGATTGGTCAGCTACCATGTATGTTACATCTCTCTTCTTACAAAGAAGAAGGTTTTAATACACTTTAATAAACTGTCTAAAATAATCATGAGCCATTATAACTAACATATCAAAATCAAGAGCGTCTTTGACAGCAAATATTACAATGATCAACGAATAAATTTCTGCAACAGACTGAGAATGCATTTTACATTTTTTTAAAATTCTTGTTGCTTGCTTGATTGCTATTTAATGCACACAACTGGTCCTTATCTTGAATCACCGTCTGTGTTTATCAACAAAACGATACACTGTGACACACTAATGACGGTTCTCTCGGCTCAGTCTCTTTATCTGAGAGTATCTGATTTCACAATGTACATGTATAACTTTGTCTAGAAACAAAACCACATTTGACCCCTAGAAGCTGGCTCACTAACACGCTCTAGGTAGACCGAATTCCAACTGTTGGTATACAGTTTACAAAAATAATAAGAACTGTAACGAATATTAAACCCACAATAAATAATCACTACAAAACTTTAAACTAAAATGTCTCTTAAAACAAAAGTAAAACTTATATGTCACGTGATGAAATCTAGCTGATGGAATTTCATTCACACGCTATGAGAAGTATAAATAAACACGTGACTGAACTACTACAAATTGATATAGAAGTTAATATTCACATGATAAATAAACTTACATATATAGTGCTCTTGCTGCCACCAACAGTCTACAAACAAGCAACAGTGGAAAATTTCTCATATATTTCTTCTTCTGTCTATCTCTTGCCTCTAATGCTACGGCATATAGAGGCCATCAAACACGTAGAGCTAAGGCCCTATAAAGTTAACAACCCATATGTACTTGAATGGTTTACTTTAAACTATTATCAAATTTCATTTTATAACTAAAACTTTATTTCAAGTAACCTAACTGAAAGATGTAGGACTGATCACTTTGCCTGAACAGAACTTAACATCTATGACTTGAAATATATTGTGTATTTATACTCTCTCCATTACTTTGATTTATGCTACTACAGCAATATATATAAAGAATTTTTGGAGTGGTTATTTTACAACTTCTCCGGAATTTCAAAAACCAGTCTAATCTACACTAATTTGGTTAACATGATAACAACTGCAATGGACATGGATAACCGATTGGACAACGTTAAAACACAACGATACTAGACATAAGTATCTTGGAAATGCCACAGCATATAAAGAGAAATCTTAGAAAACAATTACAAATAAAATATATAAATAAAATGCACCTTTAGATCTTTAATCTTGTATCCTTAAATTTTCGAAATTTCACGATAAAATTTTACATAGTTGATAACTTTATAATATGATTTAAATAGTGCTGTCCATACAAAAACAACTTACACCATACAATTTAAAAATACAAAATACACACACAATGGACAAATGACTCTGGCAAAGTCAACTGGGTAATAAATAATAAATCCTATCCTAAAAAGGAGAGGAAATTTGCCCTGGAACTTAATAGTTCTATGGGAAAAGAGTACGATCCTAAGTTCAGGAATCAGATTGTTAAGAAATCAATATTATCCTCAGCTCTAGTGGAGATTATATGTCACAAGATAGCTCTTACTTGAGATGGAGAGTATTATCAGTCTGAAATCCTTAGTGGGTAAATTAAAACTTAATACATTTGACGAACAAAACAAAGATTAACAGTCATCAAATTTTTTATTTGAAATAAATAAAAATAACACAGAAATATACACCATATCTACACTCATGGGTGGACAGGGAGTACAAATACAATATCATAGACACTATTGGCTAACCGACGGTGTTCCTCAATCAACTCGAACCAGCTATGTGCTGGGGAGAGTACCAAGGATCAACCCCCCCCCCCCCCGATTTCACAACTGTTTCTTATCAGAGATATGTACTGGTTTAAAGAACTTATATTACACTGACTCGATTATCGTTGGTTTTATTAGCCTTCCAGAACGTGTATAATATCCGAGTTTCTGTCAATCTTGTGGGATTGTTGCATCAGGCTCAGGCCTACTTTAACTGAAATATTGAGATTCCATTGACTGTGAAATTGTCATACTGGCATTCGCGGGAAATGTTACAGCTGTATACAGTGTGTTTTCATTCTTAGAGCAGGGCGCATTTATATTACAATGCAGGGGGTGTGATTTGTTTGTTTTCATGAGCTGACGTTTATTTCGACGATAAATGGTACCATCTTTGGTGCGAACTGAGTATGACCTTTCGTTGTGTCTTCTTGTTATAACGGCATGTTCCCAGTTTTGTAAGGATCGTATGTATTTTTTCAGTATTCTTGTAATTATTTGTATATGTGTTGTATACATACATACATACATAAATACATACATACATACATACATACATACATACATACATACATACATACATACATACATACATACATACATACATACATACATACATACATACATATTCATTTACAAGGAAAAATTTGCCATTATTTAATAAATAAGAAAAATATAATTAACAGGGCTAGGAATTAAACATTCATTACTAAGTGAAGAATAGTATTCACGACTTTCGTATGTATGCGATTTACTGTATGCAGTTGACCAACAATCTTTCTTATGCAGTTTAAAATCCTTCGTGTCCACGTCGAATTGTGCAAAATTTCAGCATCAAGACCCCACTAACATGTTTTATATGAAGAATCTTAGTAAAACAAACCAAAAGTCGCCGAGGCCTTTGCTCTCTTCATTGTATCAGACAACACTACAACTTATCCGCATCTTTACATTAATCCTTAGATTTAGACAGGATTTACACAAAATAGTTCATATGTACCTTTGTGTAACTGTCTTCAGGAGCTTTGTTCACTATGTAAAGCATTTATATACTGGTCTCCTCAATCGTCGAAAGTCAATGCCATTATGTTCACTACAGTAACTCAAGAGTTACCTACAGATTAACCACTTCCAAGACCTCACTTTTCTAGCCATGAGCACTCCAATTTTGACACTTTGTCAACCCTATTCTACGTATTTATTATCCGATTTGAAGAAACAAAATCAGTAATTAAAGTCGAATATAAAATGAACTTGAATTTTTACAGGGTTGAGTCCAACATACAATATTACATTACAATTGTATAAAGTGTAATACAGTTTTTAAAACAAAACTACAAGCAAACAATGCAAATTTAAACATACAAACATTCATACACTCACACACACACGCACGCACGCATGTGCGCGCGTATTCCTCATTGTGACAACCAATTCATTGATATTACAGAACAGAAAACGATTCATACAAGCAGCTTGCACGCAAGTACTGTTTATGGCGATCCATAACTATTACCAATTTTGTTCTTAATTCAGACATGAGTACAAACCTTGATGAGGCCATATCTGTCTTGAGGAGGGTCGCAGACCAGATTTCCTCCACCTCATCATCACTTACATCCTCTGCATCTGGTTCATCTGCCAGTCGGACATCATCTTCATCGGTATCGGAGGAACACAGGCGCTTGTTTAGTAGAACAATGGTATAAACTTGTTAGCAAACTTCTCCTTTTTGCACTTTTTAATTCTATGAACTACATCATTGTCATCACGGTGTTTCGTCTTTCTTTCTGTTATCCTGAGCTGTTGATGCCACGAAGATTTTATAATTGAATTTAACTTAATTTTTTGCAACTGTCCCATTTTATCAATTTAATTAAGTTTTGCAGATTCAACAGCGACTAAACTGAATTAAATGCTATGCGAAAAACAATTACAGTATTAACACCGACTAATTTATAGTTTTGCCCATTCCGTAACAAGCTAATGTCTTATTGCTAATGTGTACAAATATAATATCCGCTAAACTTTAATTAAACATTATGATTCATAAAGTGTGTCTCCGTACACATAAGCCCTATAACACTCATAAAAGCCTAGTGTATCAAATAGGTCTTCCTCAATAGAAGAGTAAACGATTATCACCATAAAATGTTATTGATTTCCCCATAAATATAATGTCCTAGGCTTCATCTTTTGTTATATGAGAAAACCCAACATCATCTTTTTTTCGGTACATTTAGACTTGTCACATGTTCTTTTTGTTTTGCACAGAGATTAAATCCATATAGGTCAAGAACTGGTAGGACTGATAACAATTTGGTCAGGATCGATGGGAGAAGAAAAGGTATCATTCATTATCACTATATATGACTATTTTATATAGTTGCTTTATTTCTGTTTTTTTTTTTTTGCCATATTAAGCACCCACGACAACACTTATGAAAGGAAAATACATTTTATACAATGCTTCTAATAGACCGTGTACACACACACACACACACATACACACAGAGTAGTGTAGTAATTAAAGCTTGTTTATTCAGCAATCAGACTGACTGCTATCGACATTTTAAAGCTTCATTTTTCACGAAAAGTTTCAGACTTGAGACAACGCGGGATTCTGTTACTTAATAACAAGTATGTCATGCTGACCAGACGTAAGCGACTCTTAGAGGGGAAAAATACATTTCATTCTGATTGGTCACGGTTAAATAAGGGTGTGTTTTCACACGAAGTTTCGTAAGACTTAATATCGCCTTTTTGAAAACTATAGTTAGTCTAAAATTTCTCTGCAAGAGATAAACAAGAGACATAATCATTGATTAAGACTAAGGATGTTATTTGAGAGAAATACGTCCGTTAAGGAATCATGGTTCAGAAAAACAGACAAACCAACCAACGGATGAATGACCACAAAACACAAAGGGAGAAAATAGCTTTATGAAACATCTAGAAGTTACGTGAATTGCGACGTACACTTTGGAAAAGGAATTGGGAAACGGGAATAGCAGTGGGCGCATGATACAGTGCACAAGTCCGGAATCGAGCGGAAACATCCACGGGTGAAGGTTATCTAGAGACGGACGATACAGTGTCTTCTAGAACCAACATTGAATTGAACAGTGAACGGGTACCGAGGAATAGCAGGTTATGAAAGTCGAACAAGGCATTGACTTCGATTATACCACTCGATCCTATGATGATTTAAAGTTTTCAGTAATAAATCGGCTAATTTGTTTAAATCTATTTCAAAATTTATTGTAATTCGGTGAAAGTTTTATTTCTAAACAGCGTGTATTCATAATGAAAGAAAGTTTTCTATATTGTGTATGTACTTGATTAAATTGTTTGTTTATCTTTACGGGGAATCGTAGTTATTTGTTCAGTTTACCTGCTCGGATTACTCTATCTATTCTCATACTCGAACCGGGCAATTATATCGAGTGCGGTCATCTCTTAGATAACGAGTACCAAAAAGGAGTTGGTTATAGTTATTATTATTATATATTGTACAATACCCCTTGACCAAGTGGGATTTAACACTTACCCTTTGACAAGTGGGGTTTATACAATACTTTCGTTAAAATCTTGTAACACCTCGTAACACCGTTGATCATCTACATTTGGAGCTACCAAATAAAATTTCTTCCATTTCATTATCAGATTAAGTAGCAACTGTGTTTCACCACTCTCTGATGGTCCAACTATAATCGTCCGAATATAATTTGGTAACATTGCATGATGTTTAACAGGTTCTTGTATACTCATTACACTGAAAAGAAACTTAAAGATATAACTAGAACACAAATTTCAGTTGATAAATAAATTATTTACTTTGTATTTATTTATTAAAGTACTGCCTCCACTATTGTAAGTGACATTTCCATTGATTGAAATTAACTTAGACAAAAATGAGGATACATATATAATCAATCATGGAGGATTACAATAATATACACCAAACAGAACGGAAAGTTCTATCCCTGAATTACACAGAAGAATGCTCGATAATGCTGACAGAATCTGTATAAATACGAATAAATAATATCATGCAGGTAAGATGAGTACTCTGCGGAGATTTCAGTTGAATTAAATCTAAAGCATGTTCTATTACTGCTTATTGGATTGTCATAATTTAAACAAATATCAACACTATTAAATAAGATTTTGGTATAGTCGGACATACCTATTAAGAGTAGGTTTGATACTCAGATTTCAGTTGACGAAGTCTTGCGCAAATTATTACTTTATTAATTTGAACATAGAGCTGTATTACATCACAGTCTATTGAATAAAGAACACAATTATGTTATTAATACATTTGTAATCTTTCAAATAGGGAGTTAAGATGAATTTATTTAAAAATAGAGGATTGTAAGAAAGTTGTAACAGACGTTTAAAATACTGCTTTGAGCAATTGCAGAAAGTTAAATCACTCCATATAATCACTGGAAATGTAGTAGAATACATGAATTATCGACTTCAAACTTCCAAAACCTCGTCTACAGAATCTAAAGCATGCAAATATGGTTCAATGTCATAAAGGTTAGCTACGTTAATTCCACGCATTTTGGCATTGAAAGAATGCAACTGTTCTTCATTAAGTAGCTCTATTGATGGCACGTCGATATTGTCTTCAACGCGTGGCTCAGGTAACGGTGCATCTGGATCCATTCCATACTCTGGTAGAGCGTCTTAAATGAAGAAACAAAAACTATTTTGTCTGCAATGTATTCATTCATTTTCTTATAATAAAAAAAAAACAATTCAAAGACACAATTAAGTTTGGCTATTAAGAAATGAATTCGTTTAAGAGAATGAGCTACGGTGGCTCAGTTATAACTTCCAAATATCACCAACAAATGTTAGGCTAAGAGAATAGCATATACTGTCTTGCAGAACCGACAAAAACGAATTTTTAATTTGATCTCTGCATGGTAAATTCGTGAAAGTTTTTCTTGCTAAAAGAAATTGTTCCTCGATATTGGACAAACAGTTTTCTGAAACTCTATAAAATTTGTCGAATACTGTCTGTTATTTTATATAAAGCAGATATGTTACAATCAGATGTCCTTTAATTGCTATTTTTATTGACATGCATGGAATTTTGCTTCTTTATATTGATATTGTAATGTTTTGCCGATTGTAAATTTGGTATGTTTTATGATCTTGATATAATATATTTTGAAAATACAAGTACTTTCTACATTGTGAAGTTGTAGTCATTTGTTATGACTCTGGTAATCACATACACTGCCAATTAGAAGTACACACACATACATTGATAAAATAATGGTAGGCATTTTAAGGAGCGTGCAGATTGTATAGTATCCAGTTTTAAATCGCTTCAGTCATGCTGGTTTCTTTCTTTACCAATATGCCACATTGCTTAATATGCGACAAGCTTCTCACCTGATCTAATTCTTCGAAGTATTCGTTAGCAATTACTTGATTCTCGTTAAATATACGCTGCAGTCCAAGTATAAATAGCTGGCAGTGAGTCTTGTTGTTCTCAGTTCTCAATTTATGATTGTTCCATGAATTCATAAACTTGAATAGTCTGTCATTTATCACATTTTTGTACACATAATGCAAGCAGAAGACATGTTTCTCCGAATCTGGATCAAAAAAGCCATTGACTTCCAATGACACAAAAAGCTCATAAAATAAAGAAAGCACAGCAGTATACACATCACGCCATAGCCTCTCTATCCTCGAATTATGGACACTTTTTCCAGTTAGAAAACTTCCCCTATTAAGGCCCCGACGAGGGTGTGAGAGCATGTACTGAGCAACTTCACGGTTTTCCACACCAATGTCCCCTCTTACTCGGGAAGGAAGGCCCCATCTGGAAACGGCTTCAGTGAAATGGTTTAAAACGGCTGAAGCTCTATTATCACAGTTGCAAGCTAGGTAGACAATAAGCCTTGTGAAACCATCGATGCATCCGTGTATTACAAAACGCCATCTGCAGAATATATGTATATCGCTTTCCGCGTTATATGAGACAAGAAAATGTATTGTTTTTCCTGCAAGGGATGGTTATAACAATGATAACACCGCACGTATTGTTAGCTAATATAAAGTAGATCACTGACATATTGCTTGATCTCTCACTCTCGAATGTCGTCCATCATAGCTTGCACTCCACATATATGTGTTAAATGTAAACTGCAGTTATTAAGATATTTGAAAGTAGCTAAGAAATGCATTATAACTGAAGAAAATCTCCAAGTGTTCCTATTAAGTTTGGTAAGCAACTGAATGTCAACACATTCTTGATTCATTCTTATTAAACATTATATTGATCAGATATTTGTAAGATTCATAGTTATTGGTGTAACAATTGTTACCGAGAGGAGGGTGGATTAAATGAACAATACAAACACAATTTGTGAAAGAAAATATAAATTTATGTAATAAATTATAAATGAAAAAATACAGATGTAACAACACAATAATTCATGCACTCAACCCACAATTACACTCACAACCATTCACAATACATGAATAAATTAAATAACAATACAAAAGGAATCTCAGATGTAAAGGGATCTCTTGGATTATACACAGATCCAAGAATCCTTTTCGAAAGTTAAATAAATGCAAGTATGATTTACAAAAAAAAATAAACACAAACGACAAACTATCTATCGCACGATGGATTGCGATAACTAGCACGATCATATACTTGTATTGAATCAAGTTGCTAGCTTTTATTGATATCTATGTGATCACTTGAAATATTATTGCGATCTGACATAAGCATGCAAATACAACAATGTATTAAATTATATTACAATTTCAATACACCTATGTGTCTCCCCTGTATAACCGCACGATTCAGCAACAGTTGAATCGTCTCCCAGTTTCCCCGAGAACCGAGGGTTGACCAATACTATTATCGGACGTTACCCTTCACGGATCCACCACAGTTATACGTTCAGACAGCATACAACATCTACCTGAACCAACGGTTCCTCCCTAACCCTAGATGTCTACCCGGACGTTTTACAACTTTAAGACAGCTCCGACACTCGGACTTCTAGCTTTCCGGATATTTACACGTTACACAGATATTGACGAACAGACAGTTCGACACACAGACAAATACTTCAATTCCGTTTGCACAAATTAACGGCACAAGCACATTCAGATATTTATACAGAGATGTTCCAGAACAAACAATAGATGTCCCACAACAAATCAAACGATATCAAAGACGTTTATCAAAAGATGGTATCAGATGTGTTAACAGCTACGGTATCAACGATGTTATTAGCAGCTACGGTATCAACGATGTTATTAGCAGCTACGGTATCAACGATGTTATTAGCAGCTACGGTATCAGAAATATTGTAACAACTATGTTAGCAGCTACGGTATCAGAGACGGTATCAACGATGTTATTAGATGCGCTATCAGTGATGTACTTCTACGGTATCAACGACGGAATCAGACGGTGACAGCTATTGTCAGATGTTATCAGATCTACGGATTCAACGACGGAATCAACGATGGAATCAGACGGAATCAGCTATAATAAACAAAACCAGACTAATAATAGTTGTCTCAAAAATAATCTAAGCTGTAGATTACGATATTTCATTTAAAGTCTAAAAGTGACTAGTAATTCCAAATATTTCACGTTCATTGCAATAAAGGCATCATTATACGAAATGATAATCTGAATAAAATTCACAATAAAACGAAATGTAAATTTAACACTCACCCCTTTGGCTGGAGATTTGCAAGACGAGGTTATCTATCCTTTGATTAGATATTTTAGTTCCCGTAAATAATAATGAGAAATCCATCGCCTTATATACTCTCAATAGGTGAACATAAATCACATCGAGCTTGACGTGCACCACGTACAACGAGTATTTCGGATTTCATGTAAATTACAAATTGGCACATGCAAATCGTTACACGCCACTTAATCACCCCAGGTAATGCGTGTACGACGAAATCAAGAAAATGGTGAGTTTCGTTTGCAATTGAAGAACAACAAAAATCAGTTCAAATTTTCGCCTAATTCTGTGACAATACCTCCCCCCTAAGAATAAAAATGTACACATTTTTAAAACTAACACAGAATAGAAGAAAAAAAACTACTGATGATATCTTACAACATTTACACTGGTTATACTACAAACTGGATTTTATTACTTGGGCAAATTCATACAAATTTCCCATCATGCCCTACTCAAGTAGTCTGCGCCTATATTTTCAACTCCCCTTATTGACATTGTCGCTCTGTCTCTTGATATACAGCTTGAGCATGTTCGCATGGAATGTTTTTACATTACCGTCCATGTCAATTTTATAGTCCATGTCACCTTTTACTTCTTTAACTTCATATGGACCTTTCCACTGGACTAATAACTTATTCGAACTCGTTGGAAGAAGCAATAGCACCTGATCTCCCACAAGAAATTTCCTATTACGCGCTCTGCGGTTGTAATACTTGGCATATCTGCGCCCGGATTTAATCAATTCGTCACGTGCCATCTGGCATGTACTCTCAAGTTTGTTTCTTAGATCTAACACGTACTGGTAAGTCGTTTTTATTTCCTCGTTCGCGACATCACCAGTCCATAGTTCGCGTAGTATCCGCATCGGGCCTCGAACCGTTCTACCGTACAACAGTTCGAAAGGTGAAAACCCTAAACTTTCCTGCGGTACTTCACGGTACGCGAACAGAACAGCGTTTAAATAACGGTCCCAGTCTTGCGGACGTTCCGCGCACATCTTTCGCAGCATGCTTTTCAGGGTACCATTAAACTTTTCTACCAGTCCATTGCACATCGGATGGTATGGGGTAGTGTTCAGCTGTTTGATGGATAACAGCCTACTTATTTCACCCATGAGGTCAGAGGTGAATTGGGCACCACAATCAGTGAGGATTTCCTCTGGCACCCCTACCCTACTGAAGATATCAACTAATGCTTCAGCTACCCTTTCCGTTTCAATAGTTGGTAACGCTACGGCTTCAGGGTATCTGGTTGCGTAGTCAACCAGAGTAAGTATGTACCGATTCTTTCTTTCGGTAACCGGGTGTATTGGTCCTACAATATCTACTGCCACTCTTTTAAACGGTGTATCTATTAATGGCATCTGTCCCAAGGGCACCCTTGTGACCCTTCCCTTACAGACGGTTTTCTGACATACGTCGCACGACCTACAGAACCGTGTGACATCGCCATTAACACCTGGCCAGTAGAATTCAGCGACTACCCTGCTAGTGGTCTTAGCCTTACCTAGGTGTCCTGCCATGCTTGACTCATGCGCCACCCTAAGTACTTGAGATCTATATCTCTGGGGTACGACCACTTGCCAATACTTCTTACCCTCCCGAGCGCTAAACTCCATATGAATTAATCCGTTCTTGCGTACGAATCTCGAGCGACCCCCACGCTTGCAATGTTTAATCGTGCCGGACGTGATTTTCTCAACAATTGTTCTGATGGATTCATCACGATCTTGCTCTTGTTTGAAATCATCACGCGAAATTCCGGAGATCGATTCAGGGACTATTAATTTATGAAACGCTGTTTTCTCTCGCCGTGTTTGCGCTCGCGTTTCGACTGCCTGGGCCAAAGGTATTTTAAAATCGGCCATGGTTGGAAGACGGGAACCTTCAACATTACCGATCGTCAGATCGTAAATAGGATTGTCCATACAAAGGGCATCAACAGTTCCCGTTAAGAAAGGTGTTTTTACTGTGATCCTTGCTACGGGAATGCGACCCATCGTCTGATCAAGTAACATACATGGGGATTCCCACCCGAGCATTTGGTTATCCTGCACGAGACTACGTTTGATCACTACGCCCGTACAACCAGTGTCACGCAATACCACGACTTCTCGACCGTTGACAAACCCTCTCGCGGTTGGTACACGCGCTTCAGGAAATAAACACGTGCCAAGCGAATGAATACAAGGTTCTACCTGTACGATGTTATCAGTTATACCTTTACTTTGTATAGCCACTGCTACCTTATGTATAAGTGCCTTTCTTTTAGGACAGTCTTTTTGAACATGACCCAATGCATTACACAAGAAACACCGCACACGCTGAAAAACTGGATTCCCAACTGACCTTTTTACCTCAGCTGATTTTACAGGCTCCCTATGCATAGGTCTTACAGACTGGTTTCCAGACTTAAAATCTTTTAAAACCACGTTCTGGGTTCCCCCATGAGCTTCGGCAAATAAATCGGCTTGCTTAGCCATATCTTTTACGTTTGTGAAGACTTTCTCCTTCAGAAATTGATCTAATTCTCGCCCAACTGTATTAAATAATTGATCTCTGAGCAAGAAATCAGTCAACCCTTCAAACGTTTTCACCGCTTTGCCGCATTCAATCCACCGCTCAAAATAGTTCGCAATTCTGACGGTGAACTGACCAAAGGTTTCTCCCTTATCGGGCTTGCTATACCTGAACTTTTTTCGAAAACCTTGTTCAGTGAGCTCGTACCTTTTGAGAAGTGCTTCCTTTAGGACGTCGTACTTAAACACATCGTCCCTAGGAAGTCGCGAGTATACATCCAGTGCTTTACCCTTTAATAGAGCACTCAGATGCAATGCCCAGTCATTTTGACTCCACTTCTGGTTTTCGGCATACCGCTCAAACCGATGAAGATAACTATCCATGTTATCTTTTTCATCGTCAAAGGGAGGTAATTTGGGGCCCCTTAATTTGTTAGTGGCAGAATCGTGTTCTCTTCCAGATGTCGCTAATTCTACCTTACGCTCATGATCCCGTTGCTTTGCTGATTCTTCTAACTCGAACATTTCTAGTTTTGCTAGTTTTTCTAACTCTATTCGCCTTCCCTCCGCTTCCCTTTCCCATTTTATCTTGTCTTTTTCGGCCTGCTTCTCTAATTCTATCTTTTCCCTTTCAAAGGCCCATTTCCTATCTTCGGATTCCCTTTCTAATTCCCGTTTCCTTTCATCGGATTCCCTTTCTAATACCCGTTTCCTTTCTTCGGCCTCCCCCTTTTCCTTTTCTAATTCCCTATGTAATTCCCTTTCTCTCACCCTTTCTTCCCTTTCCCGGGCTTGTTCTTCTTGAATGAATTTCCTCAAACTTTCACCTTCATATCCGAATTCTTTGCCTAAGGCAACCAAGTCCTTAAGGGATGACATGACAAATGTAATACGAATATAGATAGGTAACCAAACCAATGTTTTAAACACGTTTATACTGGACACACGGACCTAGGTAAACTAAACAAAAATAAACTCCAACTAGAGTATTATCTTAACAGAAGGTCATGCTCGAATATAAACATTAAATGTATACCTTCACAAAAATGATTGACAGTTCACTTAATCCAACGATCCCACTTCTGACACCATTGTAACAGAATTGTTACCGAGAGGAGGGTGGATTAAATGAACAATACAAACACAATTTGTGAAAGAAAATATAAATTTATGTAATAAATTATAAATGAAAAAATACAGATGTAACAACACAATAATTCATGCACTCAACCCACAATTACACTCACAACCATTCACAATACATGAATAAATTAAATAACAATACAAAAGGAATCTCAGATGTAAAGGGATCTCTTGGATTATACACAGATCCAAGAATCCTTTTCGAAAGTTAAATAAATGCAAGTATGATTTACAAAAAAAAATAAACACAAACGACAAACTATCTATCGCACGATGGATTGCGATAACTAGCACGATCATATACTTGTATTGAATCAAGTTGCTAGCTTTTATTGATATCTATGTGATCACTTGAAATATTATTGCGATCTGACATAAGCATGCAAATACAACAATGTATTAAATTATATTACAATTTCAATACACCTATGTGTCTCCCCTGTATAACCGCACGATTCAGCAACAGTTGAATCGTCTCCCAGTTTCCCCGAGAACCGAGGGTTGACCAATACTATTATCGGACGTTACCCTTCACGGATCCACCACAGTTATACGTTCAGACAGCATACAACATCTACCCGAACCAACGGTTCCTCACTCCCCTAGATGTCTACCCGGACGTTTTACAACTTTAAGACAGCTCCGACACTCGGACTTCTAGCTTTCCGGATATTTACACGTTACACAGATATTGACGAACAGACAGTTCGACACACAGACAAATACTTCAATTCCGTTTGCACAAATTAACGGCACAAGCACATTCAGATATTTATACAGAGATGTTCCAGAACAAACAATAGATGTCCCACAACAAATCAAACGATATCAAAGACGTTTATCAAAAGATGGTATCAGATGTGTTAACAGCTACGGTATCAACGATGTTATTAGCAGCTACGGTATCAACGATGTTATTAGCAGCTACGGTATCAACGATGTTATTAGCAGCTACGGTATCAGAAATATTGTAACAACTATGTTAGCAGCTACGGTATCAGAGACGGTATCAACGATGTTATTAGATGCGCTATCAGTGATGTACTTCTACGGTATCAACGACGGAATCAGACGGTGACAGCTATTGTCAGATGTTATCAGATCTACGGATTCAACGACGGAATCAACGATGGAATCAACGATGGAATCAGACGGAATCAGCTATAATAAACAAAACCAGACTAATAATAGTTGTCTCAAAAATAATCTAAGCTGTAGATTACGATATTTCATTTAAAGTCTAAAAGTGACTAGTAATTCCAAATATTTCACGTTCATTGCAATAAAGGCATCATTATACGAAATGATAATCTGAATAAAATTCACAATAAAACGAAATGTAAATTTAACACTCACCCCTTTGGCTGGAGATTTGCAAGACGAGGTTATCTATCCTTTGATTAGATATTTTAGTTCCCGTAAATAATAATGAGAAATCCATCGCCTTATATACTCTCAATAGGTGAACATAAATCACATCGAGCTTGACGTGCACCACGTACAACGAGTATTTCGGATTTCATGTAAATTACAAATTGGCACATGCAAATCGTTACACGCCACTTAATCACCCCAGGTAATGCGTGTACGACGAAATCAAGAAAATGGTGAGTTTCGTTTGCAATTGAAGAACAACAAAAATCAGTTCAAATTTTCGCCTAATTCTGTGACAATTGGTGTAATTTCTTAATTAAACATGAATACTAAATGACCAAATAACATATTGATGTCCATATGAACATCAAACATAGTTTCCTCAAAAATATGAAATAATATTTCTCTCTTGTCTTTATATTTATAACCAATGCAGGCAAATTGTATTTCGGCCTGTGCTTTGTTTACACAAATGGAGTAATAGCTTGCATTACTTGGAATAACAGGCGAGTTTCAACTGTACCAATGTTTGAAGCTGTTTCTGTTCCAAGCTTATTAATATTTATCTCCCAAACATGTTAAAATCCTAAATATCGGATTAAGCTAATACTTACATTAACAAGTAACTAACTTCCATTGATGGATCTGATGTTGTGATGTCCTTGCCGAAGTTTCATGGTATACGTCCGAAACTATTTAAGAGAACTGATTGATTTTTTTTTATGCTGTAACTTTTTTCCTTAAATGTGTTCAGAATTAAAAGGTTTTATCTTGGAGATGCCAAGATATAGAAAATTTGGAACACAATTATGTGTCTTTTAATTTTAGAATTTCGGGACCTAGTAAATTAAATTAACAAAATTTTGGGTACTGACAATAAGAGATTACACACAACTTTAATGTTTGCGCATGTCATGTAACTGAGTGGAACATTACCGTATCAGTTTGTGATTGCCATCCATATGCCACAAGGCAAGAGGGGACGGAACTGAATAAACCCTTCGCTCTATACACCGTAACTGCCTCAATTGTTGTCCAACCGGATCTACAGTTCTAACTGCTCTCCTTATTCTCTCTCTCTTTGTACATGGATACCTTGTGAAATGAGATGACCTTCGATTGTCTTTAAACCTAAAGAAACAAGTATTTAAAACATGACTACAAGCATTGAATTCATTAAAAAAAAAAACTTATTTATTTATTTGCAGATATAACATTTACAGTCTTTATACCATTCCAGGATATAATTAAGGATCTAAATGAATTAAAATTGTATTGGTCTCTTTCCACAGAATGACAGTTGCAAACCTAAACTATTTGTTTGCCATGCAAAGAGGTTTTCATTTGGGGGCAATTAAAATAATTTACTATCTAAAATTGTATTTATATACATATATTTATTTTATTCTAAAAACCTATAAATGTATCCAAACATTGGGAAGCGTACAATTATTCAGAATGTGAAAGTCTCTATAAAGTCGTGATCTAAGTTGCACACTTTCGCCTTAAGAGTTAATGATAAATGCTTGTGTAAATAAGCATACTCACACCTATAAGCACGCTTTTGTTGTTGTAATTTTCAAGCTTAGTAGTGTCCAGATCGCTGCAGAGGTAGCAGACCACTTGACTGAATTTGAAATTTAATAGGATAAATGTATGCAAGATCGTCTGTTTGTTGAATCTGATTAACTTCGGACCAATACTTTCAAGACAGTCAAATGCCTTAAAGCTTTACATGCAAATCGAACTGCACTTGGTAGTCTATGACAATCACCGGCAGTTAAACGATATCGTCACAGTTTAAGAAAGCACTGATCATGTTTTAAAGAAGACCAGAAAGCAATGGAAATACAGAATAATAAAAACAACACAATAGAAGGAAACCTTATTCTGAAGTATCATATGTGACCACAATGCCAATATTTAAATATTGGCATATGTTCTATGAGCTGAATTTCCGCGATCTTGTGTGCAAAATTTCCGCACCTATTCGGTTAATCTCGTGATGTGACGTCATAGCGACTCTTAGCAGCCCGACTGGCGATTTTGTATTGCTTACGGGTGTAAATAGCACATTAAAAAAAGGCTGTGGACAACACTTTTTTTCTCTTTTCGAAACGATAAAGGCATAAAGAATGTAGGGATACATTATTACAAGCGAGTCTATTTCAATGCAACACAATACAACACTCCGTGCTCATTACATTTCACAAAGGAATGTTACTAGAGGGATCCGGAAAAAAAAACAGCTCTATACTAAAAGTTAAAACTGTTCCAGACATACCAATGGATATTTTAAATCATGGGAAAAGTGTTGAACGTATATGTTACGAAAATAGACAGAAGGCCGAGTAAATGACCACAAAATGCAACAGTCAATTCCAGATATTTTATCTTCACCATCATTGCTAATAAAAAAAATATAACAGCCCGTCACCTATCATGATGATGAAATGAGTAAATGTATTTTCAAGATCACAATCTAAATCATATCACCACTGTCCAATGTGAAATTGAGATCTGACTTTAATCAAATGGAAACTTTGTTTAATAAAATAAGATTCTTAACCCCTGACACGGTCTTGTTTCGAGAAAAAATAATTTTCAGTAATCTTTAAAAAATTAAAAATATTATTTAAAACCAAAAACTTTCAGCCCATGCCTGTTACACGTATAATGTATGAAAGGTAATCTGTAATGATTGGAATTGATATTGTAATAAATTTGGAGTAAGTGTTAGTGAATTTGAACCATGCTTGGGTCGTTAGTAGTGAATTTGGGTACAAGCCGAATGACTGTCCCTTTCAGTAACATAGTCCATATTAAAATTCCGCGGTGTATAAAAGTGATGTGATTGAAATGGCAGTATTTATGGGGGGAATATAATGGAATCAATAAGTTGGAACTTGGTAGGTACCGTTTATGTGTCCATAGTGGAAAATGGGCGTATGTATATGAGCGTGATACGCCGGAAATTCTGTGGATTGACTGGCCTAGGGTCGCGCAGTTAAATATTTCCCAGTTAGTAAGGGAATACTAGTGGAATTTCTACGGCATGACGGGCTTGCGGTACGGAAATAGGATGATAATGAAGAAAAACCATGCTAAAGTGCGGTTAATGGACTCTTGGGCAAATTGTCTCCTCTGGGTCGCCCATCGATTACAGCAAAGATTAATAATTATAGCAGACACGTCTTTCTTTCCATTTTACAACTCAAGTTGTATGGAAGTCTTTGGAAATTTGGGGAAAACATATGACTTCCAGCGTGACTCGCGCCAGGGTTTTGACACCGCTCGGTCAACTGAATACCCCTGTGCGTGTAACAATATAAACAAATATCCCTTTGGCAGTTTAAATATCAGTGATTAAACGAAAAGAGGTCAGATAAAAATCATGCACTATCATTTTGTTGGCGTTTCGAATCAAACGGGACTTTTGTTAAGTAACATAGTCGCCATATTGGCGTAGGCAAGTCTGTTTTTCAGCAACAGGGGTAATGTAGTTCGCATATCTCGGAAGAAGATTCAACTTTTAAAAGTGCAAACCAAATCTGGTTTCCTCGTGTTTGTCTCGCTTGCCATTTTTTATTTACATTTGAGGAATGTCTAGTATTGCGTAACGGGACCACGTGATCTGTTGACTCATAAATATCGGAAAAACTCGGCAATTTACGGAATCTTGGTATCTTCAGCCCATGATATTGAATTTATAAACAGTACAGTCTAATTAAAATTTGTCAAGAATTACATACTTAAAAGGAATTTTTTTTTATTTCTGGTCTCCTTTAATATGTTTAAATACCATTCTTGTTGTAAATAAAAATGAGTTTTTAACACACGTCAGTTATTGTATAATTATCTTTTAGTCGGCGATTGGGCTATGTTGGGCAAAGTCGCTGTATGGAAAGATGACCAGGAGTCATTACAAAGCTAGAGTCGGTAACTGATCTTTAGAAACAGTTGCGGAAAAACAAAGCCCCATCCATCAAAAAAATGTCAAACCTTACATATCAATATTCAAATCAATGAACATATATTACAACTATTTTACAATACACAGAGAAGTCATTTAGTTGAAGAAAAAGAACTCTTACCTGAACGGGGAAAGTTGTTGATTATTGAATGCACCATCGATATTAACTCATTTTCACTTATATCACTGAATCGTATCCCATGAGTCAAACGGAAGTTTGCTAGTCTCCGCTCTACAGTCCTCCTGCTTACCCCAAGCAAACTTGCCATATCTCCTGTTGTAAAGTAATTTTCTGTAGCAAAATTAATACAGACGTTATTGCAAATAATTGTCCAAAGCACGAGAAAGATTTTCCATTGAAAGGTTTATGTTATGTGGATATAATAGAGAGAATATAAATCGGTTAGTAAGGTCTAAAACACAACATTTCAGAGTATATAAAACATTAACAATCACTATATACACATTTTAATTATATGTGTATAATCATACAAACTTTGCACCAGAAAAACGTTGGAGCCCAAGTGCGATCACGACAGTTCAAAATCATTTGAGTTCGTGGGCAAACGTTTGTACACATCATAAGGTACATAGTATAGTTATTATTACACGTTGAACACTTAGCCATTTAACTTGTATATCAAATATCCAACGAATAACGTTTCAAACAGGAAAATAAAATAATAATTGTCAAACTGCGCGTGTAATTCTGATGCATGAAAGCAGTTGACGTAAATAAAATGCATGAGGTCGAAGCACGATGAGATGGCCCAATCACGTGTGACGTTTTATTAAGTGATGCAAATACCATATGAATATAAACTGTCAGACATTTTTTTAAAATAATGTTTTACCGCATTTGCTAATAAAAATATTATTTAATTAAAACGAAAATAACAGCAATGGTTATTTTCAGACGCATAGGATATATGTTTTTAATAATATCCTATATTTTTTTTATATACTTTCCACTTGATAAAAGTTTAGCGTTATGAAATAATTCCATTAATTTTGAAAAAATGCACTACATGAAAGAATCATGCAAACAAACCAAAGAAAACACAATTTTTCTTATAATGTACGGTAAAAGTATAGATTGTAGAATATCATTTTAAATCTTTGACAGTACTATATATTAAATTTCAATACATGGTTCTTGAAGGACTAAAATATTGGTACATGTTCCCATTTACTTGCAAACCTCCCAACACACACACACACACACTCACACACACACACACCGATGTTAAAACGAAAAGGCATCAACATGAAGCAAAGCAAAACATTAACAAAACTTAGTCATTTTATTCATAATGTCTAACCTGACTGTCACCTTAGAGTGCCATGCACTATCATTTTGTTGGCGTTTCGAATCAAACGGGACTTTTGTAAGTAACATAGTCGCCATATTAGCATAGGCAAGTTTGTTTTTAAGCAACAAGGGTAATGTAGTTCACCGTCTTTAATAATTTCAGTAATTCCGGAAATTTTTGGTGTTACATGTCTCTTACATGTGTATACAAGAGTTGTCCTTTTTATTTGCTCAATTTGGTCACTAAATATTAAACATGTACATTTTTAATGATACTAAAGAAAGAATGTCATGTCTTACAATATTGAAAACTATCAACGCTTTAAAATGATATTTGCTTGCATACGGAAGCAGTATCAAATATTGAACATGAACATCAGAGAAATAAAGAAGTTGGAAGCAGTACACACTGAATATGTGTTAGGGGATAAAAATGGAGCATGTACATATAATACAGTAAACATGTCTTGAAAGACCAACTCTTTTACCCCAAAGTTTTGGTCTCTCAAGACAGGTGGTCTCTCATAACAGGTGACGATGTTATATAATCAATAAATTTGTGCACTGAGATTGTGGTCTCTCAAGACAGGTGGTCTCACATAGCAGTGGTCTTTCAAGACAGGTTTTACTGTATACAGCATGTTAGTGTGTCAGTTGAGTAAAGAAATTACCAATGAAAAATTGTAGTTGTTCCTTTCTTATGTCATAAAGAGGTCTGCCCCTATGCCCAGTATAGACTTGCGAGGCTCTGTACTGGTGGTCTTCGTTGACTGGCATAGAATTAATATCGGTTTTGTCAAGGATACTACGAGCTTGTCCAAGTAGCTCAATCACTTCCACAGGCACTGATACATCCTGCAGGGAGTCCTCCATTAAAATCTCAATTCTACGTACCTGAGTCCTTATAATGTTCGCTGCTTCCATCCTATTTGACATACGCTCTTTACATTTTCTCAATTCTTCCATGATAAAGTTTACTAACGACGCCAATCCTGTTGAGCTAGAATTCATTTTTGTGGTAACAATGGAATTCAAAACGTACCCCATTATCAAGAATGGCAAAACTGTCTTTAGAGTCGATTGCGTTCATTTGTCATTGCAGGCAATGGAATTGTGTTGATTTGAAGAGGCAATGAACTGGAAGTGATACAATGTTTAAATAGTTATAAAATCACACTTTCATCGCAAGTAATGAAGCTATTACATGTGTAATACATGTGCTACATTGTTTTTCCTGGAACAACGAGTGAATAATTGTGAGAAATGCTAAATATTACAGTGTTATTCCAATTCAACATTAATCACGGTCAGGGCCGGACCTGCTATAGGGGCTCCGGGGGCCGTCCCCCCCCCCCTTTAAAAAAAATACTCTGCTTTTGATAAAAGATGCAAAGGGGGTTCCGAATTTTTTAATTTTTTTAAAATATTCTTTTTAGTGTTTTTAAAACATTGCAGTTTTTAGTCACTTTTGTTAGATCCCTTTTTCAAGGTTCAGATAGCACCAGATTGCACCATTTTGCATCCTTGAAAAAAAAAAATTTCAGGGGGGGGGGGCATGCATCCGGAACACCCTAGAAGGCTTGGCGCTTCGCGCCTTCGCTTAACCCAATAACAAGTTTGCCCCCTCTCCCCCGGAAAAGCTTAGGTCCGGCCCTGACGTTCGTATGTTATTTTTAAAATATCACTTTTAAATCACGAGATTGCTGAAAACATAACTCCAGACTATGTGGAATGCTATCTATGCTATTAGACTGACAGCAATTGAAATTATAAGTACGAAATAAAAAGGCTACATCATGCAGACGATTATACGAACTTTATTAACATCTAGTGAAGGAATTTGACAAATTTGGGAAGACCTCTGGGTAAAAAATAAATCAGGAAAAAACTTTAATACTGAAAATAGGGAGCTGGAGAGGAAATCAATCAGGATTACCACCACAGTTTAAAAAAAGAAAGAGTGAATGCATTGTGCATTTATTTTTGGATAAGAGAAGCACAAGAAAACTATAAAAATATGAAACAGAAATTATAAACGAATGTGAACGCCTGGGCACTTACGCCATTATGTCTAATGGAACGGGCCCAAGTGTCCAAAACGTACATGTACGCGTATATAAATGTTAGTACCAAGTCTATTGACATAGAAAATAAAAATTTAGAAAGAACTAGATAAGGAGATTATTAATTACATATGTGATTATAAGACACGCTACGTCAAGAGGGAAACTTTATATGGAGCACAAGAGAGGAGGACAAGCACTCTCCAACCCCATTTTTGATTAAGACTGCAAATATTATAAATAGATTTAAAAAGATTAAAGCAATAGCAACATCAAATTTGGGAGAGAATATACATCTACTGGTTTGGGTTCACAAGGAGAAACGGATGGGGGGGGGGGGAAATACCAAGAAAATTGAGACATATCAAAGAAATACTAACCAAATATAGGGATATAAAAAGTTTATGGGACCAGGAGGAAAAACTAACATGTAGATACATTAAGAGAGGGAGAAAAAACAACACTAAATGTAAAGTAGAACAGGAGAACATAGAGATTAACTGGAAAAGAGCATGGGGGCCATGGACCAAAATTACGCTCCATAAAAATACAAAGCCTCTGCTTGAAATACATGCACAATGCATGGTTGATAGGAGAGGTAGCAGTGAGACGTGACATGGTCAGAGTATCGACAAAATGTCATCTGTGTAAAATAAGCCACTTTTAGTAAACTACACACAATGATACAGTGCGAGAGCAGGAAAACATGTAAATTGAAAGTGATATAAGAAATAAGCAAAGGGAGGAGATATTAAAAATCAAATATATAATGACTGCAATAAATAAAAAAAATTATACAAAATTACAGAGTACATAGTAGACACCATGATGTCCTGTGGGCAAATAATTGTGATAAAGAGGTAAACAGAAGTATAAGGGGAAAAAAAGAGTGATTAATTTTTTTCTATCTTTTTTTGTTGTTATTTTTCTTTTTTTTTCTTTCTTTTATATAGACAAAATATACCTGGGGAAAATAAAGACTATGACATCATGGGGCTAAATCACATGTCGCAACGGGAAGTGGACAGGCACGTGAAAGAGTTTTGAAAAAATACCCCATGTAGAACATAAAGAGACCAAGTACAGATATAAAACACAAACAGGGGCTAATTCATAGGTTAATATTTTACTAACTCTTTATCTATCTTAAAACCATACAGCTCCCATACTGTATGGTTTGACCAACCCACAGCTGGAAAATAAACAATTTTGGATTCCTTCTAATAAAATATTTAGATAAATTAATAAAAAGGAGGCCTAACCCGACTCAGGAGAAACATAATGAAAATATAGAGGTGTGGACCTTGAATCGAGCGTAACCTACCTATTGATACTCCTAGAACTACCACGAGAAACGACACATATTAGCACGAGATTAAAACAATATATAAAAAAATTCCCAAGAAGAAAAACAAGAGGAAAATAAAAATAGTACACCTTTTTATCGTCAGAATTAAAAAAAACAAAAAAAAATTAATCGAATATAACATAATAATATATATCGGGTCCTAAATCCAAAATTAGTAGAAAAGAAATACAACTGGGAAAAATAACACAGAATCTAAAATTTATGTCTCAAACATATATATCAAATAGCATGCACACAATATAGCACCACTACATATAACAGATACTGAGACCTAGGCGACCTCTAGCAAAGGAAACAAAAATACATAGGAAATAACTTCGAGCAAGGCGAAGAAGAAAAAAACAGGCTATGACGAACAACCTTTTTACATAACACTAAGGAAACATAAATACCCCATCAAAAATTCTAAGACTATACACAGTACAGCACAATAAGGGTGTACACACATTACAGCACAATAAGGTGTACATACAGTACAGCACAACAAGAAAATAATTGGAAATCGATTTCAGCCAGAGAGATTGACCGTTACTTTAAAACAAAGTGAAGGAGAAACTGGACCGAAATCCCACCAGCTGATGGCAAATAGAAGACAGCAGGCGGTGATTAAATTACCAAGCAAGACGGAAAAGCGTGCCCGCATCAACCTACACACTAATGAGAAACGGTTAACGCAGAAGAGACACATACGATTGATTAATATTAAATACCACAGGGGAGAATTAGCAGTAAATGACCAGGAACTAGAGCCAAATAAAAAAAAAATCTTAAACATAGGGCAAATCAAGAGCTAATGAAACTTAGCCAACAACTTTCCTTATCAGGCCTACAAAGAAACAAACCAAAAAGTCATATTGTCTCCGGAAAGCCATCTTAGGTTGCTAGTAAAATTACACCAGAGATTCTTTTGATCTGCATATTTTCCATCATGTCCATATGTTGGAAAAAAAATTTCAATCCCATCCCAGGGCAAAAGCAAGCGAAGCTTGCTATCTAAATAGAACCCGCATGAGTTGATGTAATTAATAACGTCATCATGGTCACTTTGGCTCATGCATAACTACATACCAAACAAAATATTTGAAAAATGAAAATTCAGGAGCAGGACTCGAAAGTGAGAGTCTTGAAACTGTAATACAATAAAATAAAATAAAGTGGAAAATATATAAATAAAGAATTAAAACAATTTGTGACATAATAGTAAACGGAAGCATGACTCTACAGTGAACAAGCTAATCAGAAATGGAACGCCAATGAGATTTTATGAAAGAATTCTGCAACCGTCCAGTTGAGAACTAATGACAATAAATAAACAAAAATGACATATCTTAACGATAGATTGATGACAATATCCACTTTAACAAACCTTTTTTCCATCATGTCTGCTTGATGGAAAATTTCAATCCCTTTTCGGGGAGAAAGCAACGAAAGTTTTTGATATATAATGCAACACACATATGACGATTTATTTACGTTGATGTATTACCCTAAGGGTATCACTCACAAATCGGTGATGCTGTTTTATTTTTTTGTAAAATTTGATATAATCCAGTATCCATCGCCTTTCGTTGTTATTTTCATACATCAGTACTCATTAGCTAAATTTTGGGTTCATTCAAGCATGATATGTGCTTCTTCTTCGCCATAAAACACTCCAAGAAGGCAAATGTTTATTGGTCACGTATTAGTCTTTCAAAATGTATGACAAAGCCCCCCTCCCCTTCCATTTTAATACTTTTGGAAAGAAGTGTGGTGTTTTAAATGCACTAAGAGTCGCGAATCATGATTTCTAATAAAATTAGTTTCGATTATCCCAGAAGAAAACAAAAAGAGAGAAAAAACAGTAGGAAAAAGAAGATTTCTTACATATAGAACTTGGACGAATAATGCTTATGCACGTATGGCCGGTAACATGAGACATGTTGATCAAATAAAATCAAGATTTAATCTCTTTAGTTGATAGATCTCGCTTTGTTGAAGCAGAAGAAACTCGCGCAGAACTTGAAGAAAGAAAAAAATACACGCACATTCATTAATGTGGATAAAATCACTTTATGCTGATTGGAAAACGTGGCTCTTGTTTATAAAATACGAAAAGAAATACTTGCCTTTGCTTTGCTCTGCAACTGTCCTATGCAAAAATCTCAGCTGAATGCTGTAAATACGACCGTCGATTCTGTTTTGGGGTGCTGACATCATACGTCATAGATAACAGCGCCCCCCTGTGATTGTTTGGATTTACGCTAGTTGATTCGTAGTTTGATCAGATGGTTTGCTTTCAATACGTTTCATTTAATACCACATCATTTGGAATATGAGCTGATCATTCCATTCTGCTCTTCAGACCATTTCAACTAATGCCAGATCATTTGGAATCTGAATACATCATTTCATTTTTGGGGTTAAATCATTTAATTCAAGACTACATAATTTCATTTAATACTACGTCATTTGGAAGCAGAATTCATCATTTCATTTGTTGAGTTAACTCATTTTATTTCATACTACGTACTTTCATTTAATAATATATCGTTTGGAACCAGATTTCATTAATCCGTTTTGTTCTTTAAATCATTTTATTTAATACCAGATGATTTGGAATTTAAATTCATGATTTCATTTGTTTGAGTTAAATCATTTCATGTTAGACTACATCATTTTATCTAATAGCACGTCATTTGGAAGCATATATCATCATTCCGTTTTGTTCTTTAAATCATTTTATTTAATACCAGATCATTTCATTTAACGCCACATCATTTGAAATCTGAATTCATTATTTCATTTTTGGGGTTCAATCATTTCATTTCATGCTACATCATTTCATATCATACAACATCATTTGGAATCTGAATTGATCATTCCGTTTGTTGGGTTAAATCATTTTATTTCACACTTGATCATTTCATTTAATACCACGTCATTTGAAACTTACAAGCTTCATTCGGTTTTGTTCGTTAAATCATTTCATGTGACACCACATCATTTGGAATCTGGATTGATCATTTCATTTGCTAGGTTAAATCATTTGATTTCATACCAGATCATTTGATTAATGTAATTTTGGCGGCGACGGCTGCCCATACAAGACGTTGTAAATACATTACATCCAATTCATTGTTGTTTCTGTGCACAGAAATGCCAGACATCATTGTCAACTAATATCGAAAGTCGGATTATTTTTGTTTTAAGGGTTTAATTATTTTTTAAAAAAAATCTTAATCGAGTTTTATATTAGCCGATTAAGGATGAACTACATGACGATAGGTTCGGTCTAGAGTGGAAATCTAAATTATTACATAACGGATCATGCTGGAGAAAAACCTTTTCAGTATGAAGTGTGTAATAAAAGATTAATTAACGTTGGAACTTTGAATTAGCACACAAGGACACAAGCTGGAGATAAACCATTTAAATGTGAAGTGCGTGATAAAAGTTTTAGCAACAGTAGACAGCTAACGATGCAGGTGAGAATACATACTGGTGAAAAACCATATAAGTGTGAAGTATGTGATAAAAGGTTTATTCACAGCGGAAGTCTGAATGAACACACGAGGATACACACCGGGGAAAAACCGTATAAGTGTGAAGTATGCGATAAAAGGTTTAGTAACTGTGGACCTCTGAATATACACATGCGGATACACACTGGAGAAAAGCCATTCAAATGTGAAGTATGTGATAAGAGGTTTAGTTACAGTGGAGTTCTGAATGAGCACATACGAATACATACTGGAGAAACACCATTTAAGTGTGAAGAGTGTAATAAAAGGTTTAGTCACAATGGAAGTTTGAATAAGCACATAAAGACACATTCTGGAGAAAAACCATTTAAGTGTAAAGAATGTAATAAAGTGTTTGGACAGAGTGGATATCTAACAGTCCATATGAGAATACATACTGAAGAAAAACCATTTAAGTGCAAAGATTGTAATAAAACGTTTAGGCAGAATGGACATTTATCAATTCACATGAGGATACATACTGGAGAAAAACCATTTAAGTGTAAAGTGTGTGAGAAAAGGTTTAGTAGAAGTGATGATCTAAAAAAACATGCGAGAACACATACTGGAGAAAAATCATTTAAGTGTGGGATATGTGATAAAAGGTTTAGTAGAAGTGGAATTCTAACAGTACATATGAGGATACATACTGGAGAAAAACCATTTAGGTGTGAAGTATGTGAAAAAAGGTTTAGTAGAAGTGATGATCTAAAAAAACATGTGAGGACACATACTGGAGAAAAATCATTTAAGTGTGGGATATGTGATAAAAGGTTTAGTAGAAGTGGAATTCTAACAGTACATATGAGGATACATACTGGAGAGAAACCATTGCAGTGAAGCATGTAATAAAATGTTTAGTAAAACTGGAAATCTGAATATTTGAATGAGGACACATATTGAAGATGAATCATTTAAGCGTAAAAAATCTAAGTGTTTAGAGAGAGTGGATATCTAACAGTCCACATGAGAATACATACTGAAGAAAAACCATTTAAGTGCAAATATTATAATAAAACATTAAGGCAGAATGGATATTTATCAATTCACATGAGGATACATACTGGAGAAAAACCATTTAAGTGTGAAGACTGAAGTATCAGAAAAGGTTTACTAAATTTTATCATCTGAAAAATTACGAGGACACATACTGGAGAAAAATCATTTAAGTGTGGGATATGTGATAAAAGGTTTAGTAGAAGCGGAATTCTAATAGTACATATGAGGATACATACTGGAGAGGTACCATTGCAGTGAAGTAAAATATTTAGTAAATCTGAATATTTGAATGAGGACACATATTGGAGAAAAAACATAAGTATGAAGTGTATAATAAAAGGTTTAGTAGAAATGATCATTTGAAAACATGCATGAGGACAAAATGTAAATTTGAATTAGCAAATAAGGATGCATTCTGGATAAAAACAATTTAAGTGTGAAAACTGAAGTATGTGAGAAAAGGTTTAGTAGAAGTCATGATGTAAAAAAAAACACACAAGGACACATACTGGAAAAATATTGTTTAAATGTGGAATATGTGATTAAGGGTTTAGTAGAAATTGAATTCTGACAGAGCAGATGTGGAAACGTGCTGAAAAGAAAGCATTTACATGTGAAGTTTGTGATAAAATATTTTTTGAAATTTGAAATTGAATATTCATATGAGGACACATACAGGAGAAAAGCTGTTTATGTGTGAAGTTTGTTATCAAACATTTAACGGAATGAAGAAAACTGAAATAATAAGAGGATACATTATTTAAGCCATAAGTGTCAAGTAATATAACAAAAGATTTAATTCAAATGGACATTTGGTGATGCATGGGAATTAATAGTTTCTTTAAAAAGCTACATGGGGGGGGGGGGCAGCAGAGTGGTCTAAAATGCTCACTGTTACGGATCCATGCCATCTCAGCTCTGAGTGTGTGGGTTAGAAACTCAGACTCAGCTAATGTGGGTATGTGAGAAAGCTTGCCGGTGGCTTCTCATGGTACAGTGAATTTCTTGCCGAGGATTTCCCTGGTACTAACTCTACCATTAATACTGGCCTCCATGCATAGCCTATCTTGTGCTGATAAATGGCATTAAACCCTATAGCAACAACAACAACAAAGCTTCTATTTCCATGCAAACGGTTACCTTACCAGTGTCACAGTGTGTGTGACACAACATAATCCCATATTCATGTAACTTAAATTATAGACTTCTATGCCTTGAGGTATATTTAAGTTTGTATCACAACTGACTGTAATGACCATACCATTGATTCCAAGTAATCTTTTCTTTAATATGATATATCTTTTTAAGATCATATTTCATTGGAAATGTATTATTATTATAACTACATGATATATTAAGTTTGTTTGAACTCACTTTGTTTAATGACACTGTGGCATTATTAACTGGCATAGTTTTATTTATATTTCATAATAATAATGGCTATATTACAGTCGTTGTTCATATTGTTTACTGTTGTATATATATTCCAAAGCAGGTATTGTTAGTGTGCAAGTACTACATGTACTAATACGTGTATCAGTTACTTTTATTATATTTCTGAAAGACTTTCCTTGAAAGACTAATACCTGTACTAATTTCTAAATTTTGACTTTGATTTATCTGTCTGTACTATCTGAGTGTTTGCATTCTAGTATGTACTTTCATTGAATAAAATATTGAAACTCATGATTAATATTTATTCAATAATGACAACATTGAAAAGAAATATAAAACAAAGTACATAGTCAGATATATTGTGTATACTGTATCTGCATATTCAGGGAGCAGCGGAGATGGTGAACAGACCACTTTTAGGAGAATCCATTTGTGAAAATAATCCTTCCTATTTGTAATGACACCTTTGCCATATCATAACCAAGAATCATGTAAATTTATCGTCATAAATCCATGAGGAATTGTGCTTCTGAGAATAAGTTTTTAAATTTTATTATATCCATGTCCTCTGAGCACCTGAACCGCTATGGTGGCCCAGTGGTTAGAGCGTCCGCTGTGAAAGCAGGAGGTTGTGGGTTCGATTCCCGGTCGAGTCATACCAAATACTTACTAAAATAATCCTTCCTATGAAAATTACATAGTTGTAAATAAAAATAAACAAAGATGTCTAGCAGGGTTAGTACTTTATTTTTTAAAGCTTTTCAAATTTGTATGTGTTTTTATAGACCAACCCAACACTCACTGTTGGTCCTCACCCGTTCTGCTGCTGTGTGTGTATAAAAAATTTAAATTTTCTCAACCCTATGTTTTTATGAAACCTTTCCCATATTGTGACCAAGGATCATCCATGAGGAATTGCACTTCTGAGAATAAGTTTTTAAATTTAATTATATCCATGTTCCTGAACGCCAAGTCTGGTGGATGTTTCTTAGTGTATACTACTAGATTGATGTCAGTGATAAAATCAATGCTATCCTCATCTGTCAACTACGCATTTTCAATTTTAAAACATTTAAGCACATTAGTACATTGCTGATCATATGCAGATGGTGCCACTAAATGTAACTTACCCCACTTGAGCCATCTCATTATCAGATTTAATAACATTTGTATCTTACCAGACCCAGATGGACCTAGGATATTTTCACTGATAGAATTTGGTAGCGCTTGATTATGTTTGACTGGCTCCTGTTTTCTTGTCGCTAAGAAATAAATAGCATCCATGTTGTAGAAATATAATAAATAAAATGGATTTATATTGTATTGAAATGATGTACCCACCCCCACCATTGGTGGAATCATCATTAAAAACAAAAACGACCAAGAATAAAATGGTGCACTTGCAAGTGTGTGAAATGTGGTACAAAAAAGATGAAAATGTATATCTCATGCAACAGGCAAAGATATCACTGCTTCACTGGAAAATGTACCAGCAGCTCCTTGGCGAGAGACATCTTTCTGGATATAATTACTGTGGTCCTGGAACCTGATGAGAAAGATCAACCAAGACCTGGAGAGTATCCAATAAATGCGATTGATCAAGCAGGCCATGTTCATAACGCTGGGTAGAAAATTCAAGATCTCCAACAATGACAAATTGCAGACATGAAAGTGATTCACACTCAAAAAGTCTGTAAAAAATAAATCTCTGAAAATGGCTTGCTAATGCTTTGATATGATCTACGATGAAAGGTGAACTATTGCTACTGGCCAGTAAATTAGTCATAAATAAATATTATATTATATGGACTCATTTTATTATCACCCAAGAGGATATTGGAAGGGTAGAACAGCTATTAGTAAATTTGCTGATGCAACAGGTGTTGCACACTCTTTTGCTACAGATTGGCTAGCACAACAGGCGAAAGGGCAAATCTATCCAACACCACCTAAGAAATTTGGTACGCATATTTTGATGTCGGCAATAACAATGAAGGTCTTAAAGCAGATATTTTGTTTTTCCAACGTGATACTTTTAAAAGTGTTAGACATTAATTGCGCACATACAAAATACGTGTTGTCTGTCATTGACGTTGCAAGTAGATATAAAGAAGCAGAACCAGTATCAACAAACACAGCAATTGAAGTTGCACCTGTGTTTTAACGAGTGTATCAACGTGCTGGTTTACGATGACCACAGTTGCTATGGGTTGATCCTGGCAAAGAATTGTTTGGTACAGTAAATCATTGATGCAACAAGATCAAATTCAGATGAGGACACAATGCAATTCATCGTGATCAGGGAGTAGTTGAGAAATTTAATTGAACACTAGCTGACTGACTATTTTTATTTCAATTCGCTCAGGAAATATCTGTGAACAAAGTTTAGGAGACAAGACATCTTTTGAAAGGTTTGAAGACTACCAAATGTTATAGCTGCGTTAAATAATGCAATTATTTGTGGAATTTTGATGAAACCCATTAATGTAATCTTGATGATCGACAATGGAATCATACTGTTTAAGTGATATGACTTTTTCTTAAAACAACCAGTACTAGGTGATGTGACTGTCAGATGTTTATATGAACCTATTCAACTTATAGGAGGTAAGAAAAGAGCAACTGAGTCAGTCTGGAGTTTAACCACACATACAATTTCCAGCGTGATAAGATCAAGATTCAACTGCTCATCAATATGGATTTGTACATGAACAATTACAAGTAATTCCTGAAGATACACATATATACTCTTGTGAAGGGTGAGTCGTGAGCAAATAAATAGGCACTGGATCATCGACGTCGATTACACCAAGACATGGCAGCAGCACATTTTCGCGCGTGTGTTTGAGGCATCTATTGATTATTCTATCCACGTTAAATTGTCCTGGATTACAATTCAAATACTGCCACAACATTACTGTATTGCAGCAAACACAGTCATTGTTCTGTTGTTTCAGCATAATGATAAATTCAATATTTAGATCAAATGCGCTTATTTTTTCACATATCTGATAACCAGTTACTTTTTGCCTTTCTACATGGTATAACTGCGATGCGTTGATTTCGATTATTATTATTTGAATTCGATTATTATTCATTGCCGAGACATTCTTCTGACTCGAGATACTGCCAGATATACTAAATTTGACCGTTCGATACGATCATCAACAATCCAAATATTAGTATCCAAAATAGTTCATCCTTGAAACGAATTAATTATTATTGCATACCCTAAAGTCTAGCATAATGGCCCGGTGCTAGAACCAGGTGTTAATGCTTTCTGAACAACATCAATCAAACCAAAACATTGTCATGTATTAATACAAGTTTTTGTTTCTCACTGGCTCCAGGAAACTCAATAGCAATAACTGGTTTATGTGTGTCTGCTGGACTATAACAAAGGCAGAGGTAGATCTGAAAACATTTCTTTATGTAAGATAAATATGTGTTGCTGATGTGAATCACGAACTATATCCCAACTTGCAACTATCAAATCAGCAGGCCTCCACAAATTTCAAAAACCGTCGTTTGTTGTTTATGGAATTACCTTACGCATTATCTCACATTGAATATTATATGGCTGCAGTCTGATTAACTCCTTGAACTCTCTCAGCGGTCTATCAAGTGCCCGTTGATTATCAAATATCTTTGCAAATAATCTACAAATTATTTTAGCCACTCTGGCTGAGATGAACCGACAAAAGGTGGTGGTTGATCATGATCACCTCTCTTGAGGACATCAGTATTCTGTATCAATAACCAATCAAGAAACATTCTTAATTAATCTACGGATACCGCACATATCGCATCCCAGATAATGCTGTCAGGAATATATTTCTCACTCATTCTGTCAAGTGTTCACGACTCTCCCTTCCTTCGAAAGAAACTGATAAGAACAACACTTAGCCCCTCTTTAGTTATAATCTCGGGCTTGTCGATATGTAGATAATTGTACAACCGTGTCATGATTCCGAAATAATTCAATCGCACATGGTGGTTTTACCATAACTGCCAGATCAGTTGATATAAACGGTTTAATGTCTGGTCAAAGGATCGTATACCGATGGTACTAATGACTGTTGTGACATTTGACTAGTTTTTCAACAGGTTTTTTTTCCACTCTCCACACAGCCTACGATGCATCAAATCCGAGCTGTAATTCATTGAGCAGTCCTACATTTTTATTTTTCACATATAAAATCAATCGGTATCGATTCTAACGGCTTCCTTATGAAATCAGTTCACCATCGATAATACGTTTATCGAAACGTTCGCTAACATTGAAGATCTTACATGAGTAAACTGTGGTGAGTCACCATTAATGTAGCTCACAAGTGTGCCTACGTTGGTGAGTCACCATTAATGCAGCTCACAACTGTGCCTAAGTTCGATTTACAAATAAATATTTATGTGTTGTATCAGCAATTATGAAGTCGAACTCAGCATCATCGTTGATTACACTTGTGCAATGGCGTCTATGATCATATGATGTGTGTTAATGTCCCAATTATTTTTCTGCCCAGGTCTTTTGCAAGTGCAACTTCATTGAAGCTATCCTTGACGCTGCCTTTAATTCTTTCAAGGTCCAAGCTCTGGCTAGGAGGTTTTGGTAGCCATACTTGTTTTTGTACGCGATAACATATTACTGCTTCAATCACGATTAACGATTTTAATATCTTTGCATCAAGCATGTATCGCAATAACACTATTGGAGTCCAACCAGGCTTGCGCATTGATCATTACCGGATTTATTACAATAATGACCAAATAGAACAAACTACCACATTAGATGATTCACACCATCTATGTAACTTCGCTTGACCTTGTCCCATAGTATGCAATACAAGTGAAACACAAGTAATGCAACTCACTTTTAACTAAATTAGCTGTCAAGTTTCTATCACTCAGCCAAAACAAATAATTAACAAAGGGTGTTTCAAGTGATATGTACTGTTATCATTGTAGATGCTGACGTGATCGATTTATGTGTTACAACTGTCTTGACCATATGTTATAATGTATATCAAATTCTGGTATGTTGACTGAGAATTTTTCATACCAAGCAGCATCACATAAATACCGTATGGTGTTGCAAATGCCGAATATCTATTATAATATATTTTCATTGACGTGGAATTTGCCAGAATCATTTTAATGTGTCAAACTTTTTGTATTTATTTTCCTTCTTGTGTCAATGGAGTCATGTATTCTTGGCAATGGAAATTTAACCCTTTTTTATGACACTGTTGAATTTTCTGTTATGCTTTTTAGAATGTATTATCTAATTTAAGAAAAAGAATACAGGTTACCTCCATTTCGTATGCATTATTCAATAGATATCGATCTCCAGTTAATATTTAATATTCTGTTTTCAAATATTTCAGCTGAAAAAAGAGGATATGTATTTTAAGGGTGGAGTTTAGTTGTAGGATCTATAATTTGATTGTATGATAGATTTATATTTATTTGTATTGGAACATCACGAAATAAGTGCATCCAAAACGTGTGAGTATAATTTTAACTTACAGACTGACACAATAACGAAGAGCGTATGAAAACTGTATTTAACCTCTTACCAGTAAATGTGGGGGGGGGGGTCCGAGTGGTCAAAAGCGCTGTCCGTTACGGATCACTGCCATCTCACCTCTGTCTGCGTGGGTTCGAGTCTCAGATTCGGCTAATGTGGATATGTGAGAAAGCTTTCCAGTAGTTTCTCGTGGGTCGGTGGTCCTTTTTTGGGGGGTTTCCCTGGTTCTTCCTCCACCATTAATACTGGCCGCCATGTATAGCCTATCGTGTGCTGAAACAATTGGCGTTCAACCCTAAAACAACAACAACAAGTGAACGAGGGGGGAGATTCGTTGATTTTAAACGGTCATCGGAAAATTTCTGACGAAATTCGATGACAATCTACTTCGAAGACAATCCTGATAGTGTTCACGCATAATCACAATTTGGTGTCGTATATAAAAATGTATGAAAACGTTAGTTTAAGTCTTCAAATAACAACAATAATCTTGTACGGTGTACGTAATTTATTACTTTTCCATGAATCACATTGGTGCTGGTGGCCGAATGAGAATCATTGATGTGTACAATCTATAACTAAAAGTGCTAAACGATTTATTTTTTAAATAGTAGAGGTTCAACATTTCTTTTTTATTTTTATAAGTTATTAAGTTGAGGAGAAACAATAATGTAATTGATGTAATGTGTTTGCAACGTCTCATGTATGAAAACAAAAATAATTCAGAATTTTTTTCAGAATTTTTTTGAAACAGACTATTCCTAGCAATTGCAAGGCAAAGTTTCTTGAGCTGTCCAGTTGGTATGAAAACTAGGTGTGTGACAACTATTAGCAAAATTAAAATCTCCGATTAAGATGCATTATTGTTCTAAGGTGAACATTAATGTTTTAAATAACATATTTATTATCTGCAAGATTTTCGTATAAGAAAATATTAAATAAGATTTGATAAATTGGGGCGTGAATTCTGGGTAACATCTTCATGAAACTATTTTGACGTTTGGAAGGCACCATTTCAAGTGCATTCATAATATAATTGTGGGATATTTTGTTTTTAAAACATTGTAGTTAATAATAATAATAATAATAATAATAATAATATTAATAATAATAATAATAATAATAATAATAATAATAATAATAATAATAATAATAATGAGGACATTGTAAAGCGCCTATTCTTTAGTATCTATAATCGCTTTACAAAATCGATAATGATATGACAACAACAACCCAACCCCCATGAAATTAGGTACATAAATGATGTTGTAATTATTTAAGGAAGGAAACATTATTTGGTCTTTAAGTTTGTTCTTGCAGTCAAAAAAGGTGAGTTTTAAGAGCTCTTGAAAGGGATCACCGTATCTTTGTGTCTAACTTCAATGGGCATTTCATTTTGTTGCTGGGCCTTGGTAGGCACAAGGAGAGAAAAAGTGAAATTAATTAAATGTAATTTATTTATATAAAATATTATATATATATATATATATATATATATATATATATATATATATATATATATATATATATATATATATATATATATATATATATATATATTAAAATTTAAATACATTATTCATTCAATATCTTTGCAAACATATTTCAAACACAAATATTTTTTTGAAAAATGTATTTCAAATACAAACATTTTTTGAAAGATATTTAAAGTACAATTGTTTTAAAAATTGCTATGAAAAAGAAAAACAGATTAAATAATACAAATATTTGAATAAATATGTCAATATTCGAAAACTACTGATTTTTTGGAATTCGTAGTTGTTGCGCTTAATATCTCGATAAATGATTATTCCAAGTTGAAAATATCGACTATGCAATTTCTAGAGAAAAGAGCTCAACGATTTATAATTCCATGTTACTGTCCTATGCGTAGAACCATTCAGTATTTTACTAGTTGGTTTTTGGGGGCATATAAGGTTAGACAGGCCTCAGACATTGGCCCATCCAGCATTGCCCTGTAGATCTGATGTACTAATGAAACTATTGTAGCAATCAAAATATAAAATAAATTTACCACAGGAAGAAAATTTCAGTGATGGAATCACAAGATTTTTAAGAAGGGACGAAAAAGAAGTAGCAGTAGAAGTACCATTAGAAAAAATATAGCAAATGGTTGAACAAAAAATGGAGGAATGCTACTGCTGCACAGGCTGTTACATAATAGATCCAACAAATGTGTGCAACAAATAATCTGTATCGAATATGCATGTTCATCAAGGAATATTTAATATTTAACAAGTGATGATAGGTAAATGATGCCATAGAAATATGTAGAATAAAATCTTAAAATATTTATTTTCTCATGGAATTAATTGAGCATTATTAATCAAAAATGTCCTGCAAAAAAATAAGACAAAAGTTTCATTTGAAAGTTCATTGTTAATTGCCAAAAATACTTGTAAATTGTAAATACAAATTAGGTAGATTTCAAATTCTGAGGTAAATCTAAGTAACAAATTATGAAATCCCATTGTAACTATTCCTTGTATTATAATCCAATTTTTGTGCAATTCATTTTATTTGTTATTTGCCACCAATCTTCTAAATAATACAAACCTTTTATTTGTTTCATTTTTTTAATAAGAAAATATTCCTTATTTACCTTATCAGTGCATGAAATAATATTGATTTGGTAATCATTTACCACCATGAATGACCAAACTATTATATATTATATTATATTGTGTTTATATTTTTATGTTGACAATAATATTCTCAACTTGGGTATGAAGTCCAATCTATAATCTGAAAAATAACTGTAATCATTCTCTTTCCTTTATAAAGTTAATTAATATTGCCAGTAAGGAGAAAGGCAATAATATATATAAAAGAGGAGAAGTGTCTATGCATGAACTGAGAGTCAATTATTTGCACCTTCCAAGAAAGTTTAACAATCTATTTCTTCAAAAGACATTTGTCATTTGATCTATGATGACTAGATTTCCAGTTTTTAAGTTTTATTTCAGTTGGTAAATGTGTAGCTTTTCCTTTTCAGAACAGTTTGTAATGATTAAAGTATCCCTGATGTTATCAAAACTGATTGCCCTTAGATTATGTGGCACTCTTGTAGTTATGACCTGTATTATGCATCCTTCTGGTGATATTTGGTGAATGTTATGAGAAGAATATCCAACAACATAGATGTTGTCATCCCTGTCCACAGCTACTCCTAAAGGAGATTTGAGGTTGTCTGGACTGTAGGTATACGGCTTCTTGCCTTCCATATTGAAACACAGAAAAGAATTTTTATTAGGAACAGTAACATAGACTTGTGTTTTAGAGTTATTCAGTGCTATGTAGTTGTTGTATATGTAGTGTGCAGGTGATGAGTCATACTGATCAGAATAATTGACCTCTCTCCCATCTCTGATTAGACTCCAGCAATACTTGTTATTAGCACAGTCTCCAACCACAACCATCTCTCCATTCCCAGCTACTGCAATTCCCCTGCACTTATATTTAGTTGTAATTGATCTGACTGGACTGATGACATTATCCCTGACTAATAGAATCTGAATTTTATTTTGATTCCACAAAGACACACCCACTGTCTCATCACTCACCACACAAATGTCATAAGGTCTTTCTGTGAGTTTGTATGTTGTATCTACTTGATGTGAATTGTTAAAAAAAATACATTGACTATTGTCTCTATCAACAATCATCACCCTCTGTCTAGAGAGAATAGTAATGCCAGTATAATTTGGTGGTATATTACCAGTAATATTAACATCAATTGTTTCAGCTTTTTTAAGCTGGCATTCCTTTGTTGGTTTCCCCAAACCAGGTATAGAAAGAGTTGAGCCATTCATGGTCACAAGTTTTCCAATATCCGAAGATGAGAGTGACAGTATAGATTCTAACAGTGGAGTAAATTCAACCTGCACTGTCAGTGTATCTGTCCTCTCATACTTTTCTCTGACCTGAGTGTAATATAAAGGTAGTTGTGACTTTATTTTTTCTGCAGTCAGAAATTTTTGTATATCAATCCCATATTTGTGGAGTGTTTCACATAGAAGTTGAGAATTTCTTATGGCATGAATCAGTGACAAACATTGATGGTTTTCTTCTTGTGTCCTAATAGCAACTTCTTTGTGAATTCTCCTTCCCTCCGTCTTCACTATCGTCTCTAATTCGTCCAAAGCTGTGTTGATTTTCGTTCTTACTTCTCTGATTGTATCAGTCAGTCCATTAACTTGGGACTCTAGATCCTTAATATTCGACTCCTTTACATGGAGAACCGATTTTAAGCGAGTTTCTAGTTTCTTCAACTCTTCAATGATTTCACTTGTTTTGGTTTCACTTAACAGAGCTGGGAGTTCCTCCTTCAACTTTCTCACCTTAGAACAAGTGTTGTGTCTTTCAAAATAACAAATTCCACAACAGGCAATGTTGTGATCATTGCAGTAAAATTTTAGATCTTCATTTCCGTGATCAAGACACGTAAAACCTTCAGCAAATTTCATCATATTGTGTGGATTGTTCAATAACTCCTCCATTGTAAGAATAGAGTGAGATTTTAACATTTTCTGTTTCCTGTGGAACTTAACACAATCATCACACATTGCTTCCTCGCATACTACACAGAAGCCTGTGGCTGTGACAGAGGAGCCATCAGCGGTACAAGCATCACATACACGATCTACTTTGGATTTCGTCGGTTGATGCATTGTATCGCAGTGTCCACTGGAAAGATAGATGCCCATTCACTGGTTCGTTTATTCTGTGTAAAATGACCTGCTGTTTGTCTACATACCGGACACTCGACGCATCTCTTGTCGTCATGTTCTATAGCCTTGCTTGTGATGTATGACTGTAGACAACTCTGACAGAATGTGTGGGCACACGGTAGCTGTCTTGGTACGCTGAATAAGCCCATACAAATGGGACAAGTTGGTTCGTCTTCAGTATGTGTTATAGCAGCCGCCATTACGAATTATCTCCTTTTATTTTCCTTTTCAATATTGACGTACAACTTTGTATGTACTATTGCAAACCTTAAACTGATCACGGCGGTATTTCTTCCTGGTCATGTGTGGGCATGTTTAAAGCTTGACTGGTACACGAACTTGTTTGACAGAATTTAATACTATATTCTCAATCTCTGTTGGATATAAATAGCTCAATAATTATCATTGTGTGTGTACGTTTCCATTAAAATACATTAAGCCAGAATAGAATCGACTAGGAGTTTTCAATTTTTAATAGAAATTACTAAATTTTCTTCTCCATTCATATGTAAAAATATAATGAGGAATTTATATAGAACCTAATCACTAGTAGCTCTAAGCGCTTTACATGAGATAATACCTGTAACATAAAACAACTTATACCAATATGATTACAAAAAACACCATGAAATTGGAAAACATAAAACATGCTTTAAATGTTTAAGGTTATGAAACGTTTGGTATTTATTATTATTAGTGTATTGTTAGTTTGTTATTGCATTCGAAATAGGCGAGTGTTAAGAGCACTCTTGAATGGGATCACTGACTTTTCGTTTTCAGTTCAAATTCGTTCCATGTTGCTGGGCCCAGGTTTGCCATAAAACGTTGTCCATATCACTTCGTATTCAGAGTGGGAATAATAAGTGTACGATTATCAAAAGAGGAGCGTAAGTATATTGTTTGTGTGTACACGCGGGTGGCCGAGTGGTCTAAAGCACTCTCCGTTACGGATCACTTGCATCTCACCTCTGTCTGCGTGAGTTCGAGTCTCAAATTTGGCTAATGTAGTTATGTGAGAAAGCTTGCCAGTAGCTTCTCGTGGGTCAGTGGTTCTTTCCGTGGGTTTTCCCGGGTTCTTCCTCCACCAATAATACTGGCCGCCATGTATAGCCTACCTATGAATAAATATACATACATGTACACTGTTAAGTATATCTTTTTAATGTATTTTTTAAAATCAATTTTGTGTATGCGCATTTAATAGCGCCCCGTTTTAAACAATTCTTAGAATTGTGTGATTATTGTGATTCGGAGCCATGGAACCATTCCTAGCCTGAAATAATTATCCAATTACTAGGAGCAAACGTCACGGAGTAGAGTGTTAGGAATTTGAACCATGCCATGGTTCGCTAGTAGTGAATTTAAGTCCAAACCGAATGACCGTCCATCTTTAAATATAGTGGTGTACAATAGTGTTGTGGCTGAGGTGGCAGTATTTACGGTAGGAAACCGGTAAATTACACAATGGTATCAATAAGTAGGGACTTGGTAGATACCGTTTATGTGTCCATAGTGGAAAATAGGTGCAGTTATATTAGCGTCATAAGCCGGTAAAAGCGTATATTGACTGGCCTAGGGTGGCGGAGTTAAATAGTTCCCAGTGAGAAAGGGGATACTAGTGTATTTTCTATGGCATAACCGTCTGGCGGTACGGAAATCTGCTGAAGGTGAAGAAAACCATGCAAATGTGCGATTCATGGACTTTTGGCAAGTTGTTTTATCTTTGGTCTCGAATTGATTAGAGAAAAATTTAGTTAATAAAAGCAGACACTTCTTGCTTTCCAATTTACAACCCAAATGGTGTGGAAGTCTCTGGAAATTTGGGGAAAACATATGACAACCAGTGGAATTCGCGCTAGGGTTTGACACCGCTCGGTTAAGTGATGCCCCTGTGCTTGTAACAGTGTATTTAATTTAATTTATATTTGATTTAATGTAATTGTTTGTAAGTTTGTATTTTTGTTATTCCATTACTTGCTATTGTAATGTAACTTTACTTACAGGAATAGAGTTCAGTTCTGACTTTTTTATTTTTGAAGTAAACAATTTGATAGAGACATTGTATCTAATGCTGATCTAGTTCCTGACCTTGATTCAGATATCAGTGAGCGTTGTAGTAAGCCAATCTAGTTCCTGGCCTTGATTCAGAAATAGGTGAGAGTTGTAGTAAACAACGTTTTTGTTTTTATGTTTAATTCTTTCTCAGAGTAAGATTCATATAGTGGAATCGAGGCCATAATTGGAGTATGTGACAAATAACATGTATCAATTAGGGTTTTCCAGAGGATTAACCCACATCCGGGCATCTGTTTTGCGTTGTAGCTAGATTTATTATTGATGTTTTGATAAGAATAATCATTAGTGCCTTAACACTTGAAAAGTTAAAGTGTTTTATGTTGTGGCCAGATTTTTGGGCTAATTATATTGTTTACTTTAATTTATTTGGATTACAAGGTTTTTTTTCCTGGAAATACAAGTGTTCTAAATTAATTCTTGGACAAGGACAGGTATCGAAATTTACAGAATTCAAACACTGAATACTATTTTCTATGATTCAACAAAGAACTGTTGACACATCAGTACGATGTTGACCGCAGAATACGTCATCACCTTCCATTTTCAAAGACATTTGCCAAATATGTGGATTTATGACTTATTTGAGTCTGAAAAATTCGTAATTTTTGCATAGCATTTAGAAAATGCCAATAGAACAACACAAACCTTAATAATATCTCCTTGTTTTTACCCACTTTATCGTGTCTTTTTTCTTCTTCTTCAAATTGTACCTCCAATAATGTTGCACTTTCATTTCTCCTTCACTCTTAACTGCTTTACTCGTTTAATTCACCATTAATGTGCTAAAATGCCTAACCCCTTAAATATCTCGAGAGGGGATACGACATTTATACATAGATCATACAATTTTCTAAAACAGATCATTTACTTCACATGGCTACTCGTCCGTTGAATAGGTTCTTAATGCACACAACTGATGTAGGAGGGCCACAGGGTGCAAACTTTTGTCTATCCGACTGTATGTATGTCCCAACTTGGCTAAATTTTTGGCACTGTGAATGGATATTAGAGATCCATGAAAAAAATGATGGTATTTGTGCTATGCGAATAGTACATGGATGTATAAATAAATAAACCATTAACAAAATTACTGCACTTATATATGTGTTTGATTATAGGAAGACATTGACGAGGCTGAAAGAGTATGGAATACTCATTGCATACATCCGAGCAAAAACCAGAATGTACCCAGTGGCAGACCGTATGTGATGTATACAATGCCCTTGCCGTATGCAACACAAGATTACTCAACAGATGTGGATCGGGACACCATCATTGTATGCAATGACGAATGTTGGCTTAACCAAAATAAGCCATCAGACCAAGAACTGCAGGAACTCTTCCAGATTCTAATGGAAGAATATAACCTGGAAATTATGAGGAGCCCTGAAGACGCCCTTAACACTTACAAAACACTGCGTAGACTAGCAGGCTCTGTACGCATGAACAGTGCAGATGAACTTTATCATTTCTTTATTCGAAATTTATGAATAATGCAATGAAATTCTAATGCAACCTATATAGGTAAACCATGCCAGTCTCAACGCTTTGTATCATTTATTGCTGCATTTATGACAGTATCGATGTAGACATCTTCCCTCACCTTCATTCCCGTACAGTGGGCAGAAACCTGGGGTGTATGGCCTGAAATTCATTATATATACATAATGATAAATTCGTGATATATATATATATATATATATATATATATATATATATATATATATTTATATATATATATATATATATATATTCACAAACTTTGATAGGAGTATATTCTGCAGAAAATGATGAACGAAAGATTGTATCAAAGTACATGTAGTATGTTATACGCCTTTGAGGGATTGAATTCATTTCTGTAATAGAACCTCTAGTAAGCCTTGGCATGTCTTCGTCAACCAGCAAATCTCCATAAGGTCAATGTCGCTTCACAATAACTGCATCATATAGACTACGGGATGTTGAATAGTATAACAGGTCACTGGAATTTTATTAATACAGTAACATATACGAGTTTTAAAGAAAGAGATATAGAGAAACCAACCTTTGTAATTAATGTCTTTTTTTAACTTTAAATAACTTACCATTTTAAAATTTTAATGGGATTCCTTCTGTTATATTGGAACAAATTATTTTGCATCTACTCGTACCACATTTGGTTACTCAGGTCTTTCTTTAAATGACATAAAATTTAGTTCTGGTAAGAATTTGTTCAAAATTTTTGGATTGTCTCTAACTATTAATAATTTTCTGTTTCCAAGACATTTTTCATTTTATGACTACGTTTGAGTATTTGTTCACATGTGCAATATTTGTATTCCGTGGAATTTAGGTTGTAATTATTTCCCTTGATTGGTCCATTTCTTTTCGCTTCGAGTATTCCTTGACCGATACTTTCGTTTGGGTATTTTTGGTTCTTAAGATATTGCCGTAACTCTACCAGAATTTTGTGTATGTTTGTTCTCTACAGTTGGTATCACTCTTGAGGCAAGGTTGAAAGGAATGTTCACTTTTATATGTTTTGCATGACAGAATTTAAAATTTAGATAATTATGTGACCAGCACATGTTGGCGAAACTTGCAAGTTGAAGTACATGACTGGGTGTAACAGAATTGTTACCGAGTCGATGGTGGATTAAATGAACAACACAAACACAATATGTGAAAGATGATGTATATTTATTAAATAAATTATTATTGAAAAATAATGATGTATCAACACAATAACTCATGCGTTCAATCCACAATCACAGTTCACAACCATTCACAATTTAAAAATAAATTAAATATTAATACAAAATAAACACAGATCCAAGGAATCTCTTGGACTAAACACAGATCCAAGGAACTTCCTGGACTACACAAATGTTTCAAATAAAATGGAACCTTTACAAAAGTTGTATTATCGCACGTATAAATTGCGATAACAAATACAAACATCAAACTATACTATCGCACGTATGAATTGCGACAACAAGTACAAACATTTACATTTTTTTAATCAAGTTACTAACTGTTATTGAGATTCATGTAATCCCTTGAAATACTACAGATTCAAAGTAACCACGTGTAAATATAAGAATGTATTCAATTGTAACAACAATTGAAACACACACATGCGTCTCGACCATGTACAACCGTACGATTCACCAACTGTTGAATCGCCGCACAGCTTCTCCGAATACCTAGGGTTGACCAAATACTTTTATCGGCCACTTGCCCTTCACGGATCCACTACAGTTATACGTACAGACAGCATACAGCATCTACTAGAACTACCGGTCCCAAACACTTAGATGCTACCCCGGACGTTTACACCTCTAGACAGCTCCGACACTCGGACATTTAGACTTCTAGATTTCCGGATATTTACACATCACGACAGACGTAGACGGACGGACAATCTGACAGACAGACAGTCAGATACCTCAATTTGATCTCATAATCAAATGGCTCAATTAAACAGCATAATCACGGCACAATCAATCACATTCAGCCCTTTTGCTGGAGCAATCAATCACATTCAGCTACAATTCAGCTACAATAAAGAAACCAAACTAATAATAGTTGTTTCTAAAACAATCTAAAACTTAGATTACGCTATTGCATATAAAGTCTAATAGTGACTAGTAATTCTAAATATTTAACGGTTTAAATCTGCATTGTACTAAAGGCATCATTACATGAAATGATAAACTGAATAAAATTTACAATAAAACGAAATATAAATTTAAAACTCACCCCTTTGGCTGGAGAAAGAATGACGAGCTATCTCTCCTTTGACAAGATACTTTTGACTCGTAAAATTATTTTAGAAATATTCTGCCTTATATGTCCCCAAATAGGTGAGCAGAATTCACGGCGAAATTCCCGTGCACCCCATGATTATAATGTTCCCGACTTCAAGTGATTTGTAGTCAGGCACATGCAAATCGCTACATGTCGCTTGCCTTGAAAAAACACTTATTCACCCCAGGTAACGCATGTACGATGAAACAAAAAAAGAATGGTGAAATTAGTTTGTATTCAAGAAGAAATAAATTCAATTTTCGCCTAATTCTGTGACAATTCCTCCCCCCTAAGAATAAAAATGTATTCATTTTTAAAACTTACACAGAATAGAAGAAAAATAACTACTGATGATATCTTACAACATTTATATTGGTTATACTCCAATCTGGATTTTAATACTGGGTAAATTTATAGAAATTTCCAATCATGACCTGCTCAAGTAGTCTGCCCCTATATTTTCAACTCCCCTTATTGACATTTTTGTCGCTCTGTCTCTTGATGTACAACTTAAGCATGTTCGCATGTAATGTCTTTAAATTACCGTCTATGTCATTTTTATAATCCATGTCACCTTTTACCTCTTTGACTTCATAGGGACCTTTCCACTGGACTAATAACTTATTTGAGCTAGTTGGAAGAAGCATTAGAACCTGATCTCCTACAAGAAATTTCCTATTTCGCGCTTTGCGGTTATAATATCTGGCATATCTGCGCCCCGATTTAATTAATTCGTCACGTGCCATCTGGCATGTACTCTCTAGTTTATCTCGCAGCTCTAATACGTACTGGTAAGTAGTTTTGATTTCGCGACATCACCCGTCCATAGTTCGCGTAGTATCAGCATCGGGCCTCGAACTGTTCTACCGTACAACAGTTCGAAGGGTGAAAACCCTAAACTTTCCTGCGGTACTTCACGGTACGCGAACATAACAGCGTTCAAATAACGGTCCCAGTCTTGCGGACGTTCCGCGCACATCTTTCGTAGCATGCTTTTCAGGGTACCATTAAACTTCTCTACCAGTCCATTGCACATCGGATGGTATGGGGTAGTGTTTAGCTGTTTGATGGATAACAGCCTACTTATTTCACTCATGAGGTCAGAGGTGAATTGGGCACCACAATCTGTGAGGATTTCTTCTGGCACCCCTACCCTTACTGAAGATATCAACTAATGCTTCAGCTACCCTTTCCGTTTCAATAGTTGGTAACGCTACGGCTTCGGGGTATCTGGTCGCATAGTCAACCAGAGTAAGAATATACCGATTCTTTCTTTCGGTAACTGGTTGTATTGGTCCTACAATATCTACTGCCACTCTCTTAAACGGTGTATCTATTAATGGCATCTGTCCCAAGGGCACCCTTGTGACCCTTCCTTACATACGGTTTTTTGACATACGTCGCACGACCTACAGAACCGTGTGACATCGCCATTAACACCGGGCCAGTAGAATTCAACGACTACTCTGCAAGTGGTCTTAGCCTTACATAGGTGTCCTGCCATGCTCGACTCATGCGCCACCGTAAGTACTTGAGATCTATATCTCTGGGGTACGACCACTTGCCAATACTTTTCTTACACTCTGGAGCGCTAAACTCCCTATGAACTAATTCGTTCTTACGTACGAATCTCGAGCTACACCCACCCTTGCAGTGTTTAGTCGCGCCGGACGCGATTTTCTCAACAATTTGTTTTGATGGAATTATCACGTTCTTGCTCTCGTTTGAACTCATCACGCGAAATTCCTGAGATCGATTCAGGGACTATTAATTTATGAAACGCGGTTTTCTCTCGTCGTGTTGGCGCTCGCGTTTCGATTGCCTGGGCCAAAGGTATCTTAAAATCTGCCATGGTTGGAAGACCGGAACCTTCAACATTACCGATCGTCAGATCGTAAATAGGGTTTTCCATACAAAGGGCATCAATAGTTCCAATTAGGAAAGGTGTTTTTACCGTGATCCTTGCTACGGGAATGCGACCGATCGTCTGATCAAGTAGCATACACGGGGACTCCCACCCTAGCATTTGGTCATCCTGCACGAGACTACGTTTGATCACTACGCCCGTACAACCAGTGTCACGTAATACTACGACTTCTCGACCGTTGACTAACCCTCTCGCGGTTGGTATTCGCGCTTCGGGAAATAGACACGTGCCAAGCGAATGAATACATGGTTCTACCTGTACGATATTATCAGATATACCTTTACTTTGTATAGCCACTGCTACCTTATGTACAAGTCCCATTATTTTAGGATAGTCTTTTTGAACATGACCCCATACATTACACAAGTAACATTGCACACGCTGAATACCTGGATTCCTTACTGACCTATTTGTCTCAGCTGAATTCACAAGCTTCCTAGGCATCGGTCTCGTAGACTGGTTTCCATACTTAAAATCTTTTGAAACCACGTTATGGGTTCCCCCATGAGCTTCGGCGAAGAAATAAGCTTGCTTAGCCATATCTTTTACGTTTGTGAAGACTTTCTCTTTCAGAAATTGATCTAGTTCTCGCCCAACTGTGTTAAATAATTGATCTCTGAGCAAGAAATCAGTCAACCCTTCAAACGTTTTCACCGCTTTGCTGCATTCAATCCACCGCTCAAAATAGTTCGCAATTCTAACGACGAACTGACCAAAGGTTTCTCCCTTATCGGGCTTGCTATACCTGAACTTTTTACGAAAACCCTGTTCAGTGAGCTCGTACCATTTAAGGAGTGCTTCCTTTAGGACGTCGTACTTAAACACATCGTCTCTAGGAAGTCGTGAGTATACATTCAGCGCTTTACCTTTTAACAGAGCACTAAGATGCAGTGCCCAGTCATTTTGACTCAAATTCTGGTTTTCGGCATACCGCTCAAACCGATGAAGATAGCTATCCATGTTATCTTTTTCATCGTGAAAGGGAGGTAGTTTGTGGCCCCTTAATTTGCTAGAGGCAGAATCGTGTTGTCCTTTTCCAGCTGTTGCTAATTCTACCTTACGCTCATGATCCCGTTGCTTTGCTTTTTCTTCTAACTCTATTCGCCTTTCCTCCGCTTCCCTTTCCCATTCTATCCTGTCCTTTTCGGCCTGCTTCTCTAATTCTATCTTTTCCCTCTCAAAGGCCCATTTCCTTTCATCGGTTTCCCTTTCTAATTCTATCCTGTCCTTTTTGTTATGCTTCTCTAATTCTATCTTTTCCCTCTCAAAGGCCCATTTCCTTTCATCGGTTTCACTTTTTAATTCCCGTTTCCTTTCTTCGGCTTTCCCGTTTTCCCTTTCCCGGGCTTGTTCTTCCTGAATAAATTTCCTTAGACATTCACCTTCATACACAAATTCTTTGCCTAAGGAAACAAAGTCCTTAAGGGATGACATGACAATTGTAATATAAATATAAATATAAATACAACAGACTGAACTTATCTTCCTGATGAAGGTAACCAAACCAATGCTTTAAATATGTTTATACTGGACCCACGGACCTAGATAAACTAAACAAAAATAAACCACTGCTTGAGGATTATCTTGTCAAGAAGGTCACGCTCAAATATAAACATTAAATGTATACTTTCACAAACAAAATAACTGACAGTTCACTTAATCCAGCGATCCCCTTCTGATACCATTGTAACAGAATTGTTATCGAGTGGATGGTGGATTAAATGAACAACACAAACACAATATGTGAAAGATGATGTAAATTCATTAAATAAATTATTATTGAAAAATAATGATGTATCAACACAATAACTCATGCGTTCAATCCACAATCACACTTCACCACCATTCACAATTTAAAAATAAATTAAATATTAATACAAAATAAACACAGATCCAAGGAATCTCCTGGACTAAACACAGATCCAAGGAACTTCCTGGACTACACAAATGTTTCAAATAAAATGGAACCTTTACAAAAGTTGTATTATCGCACGTATAAATTGCGATAACAAATACAAACATCAAACTATACTATCGCACGTATGGATTGCGACAACAAGTACAAACATCTACATGTATTTAATCAAGTTACTAACTGTTATTGAGATTCATGTAATCCCTTGAAATACTACAGATTCAAAGTAACCACGTGTAAATATAAGAATGTATTCAATTGTAACAACAATTGAAACACACACATGCGTCTCGACCATGTACAACCGTACGATTCACCAACTGTTGAATCGCCGCACAGCTTCTCCGAATACCTAGGGTTGACTAAATACTTTTATCGGCCACTTGCCCTTCACGGATCCACTACAGTTATACGTACAGACAGCATACAGCATCTACTAGAACTACCGGTCCCAAACACTTAGATGCTACCCCGGACGTTTACACCTCTAGACAGCTCCGACACTCGGACATTTAGACTTCTAGATTTCCGGATATTTACACATCACGACAGACGTTGACGGACAATCTGACAGACAGACAGTCAGATACCTCAATTTGATCTCACAATCAAATGGCACAATTAAACAGCATAATCACGGCACAATCAATCACATTCAGCCCTTTTGCTGGAGCAATCAATCACATTCAGCTACAATTCAGCTACAATAAAGAAACCAAACTAATAATAGTTGTTTCTAAAACAATCTAAAACTTAGATTACGCTATTGCATATAAAGTCTAATAGTGACTAGTAATTCCAAATATTCAACGGTTTAAATCTGCATTGTAATAAAGGCATCATTACATAAAATGATAACCTGAAAAATTTTTACAATAAAACGAAATATAAATTTAACACTCACCAATTTGGCTGGAGAAAGAATGACGAGCTATCTCTCCTTTGACAAGATACTTTTGACTCGTAATCATTTTTAGAAATATTCTGCCTTATATGTCCCCAAATAGGTGAGCAGAATTCACGGCAAAATTGTCGTGCACCCCGTGATTATAATGTTCCTGACTTCAAGAGCAGCAGAGAGGGTGAACAGACCACGTTTTCAAGCAAAATTTAGGCTTACAGATCATGTTTTCGAGCAAAATATGGCCTACAGATCATGTTTTCAAGCAAAAAATAAGACTTCCAACAAAATCTCATTTAACCAAAAAAAAAGTCTCCATTTTTGCAAAAACGGAGATTTTACGATTTTTTAATCAATTTTGCTCGCAACTATGTGGTCATCCACCCTCTCTGCTGCTAAAGTTTTCAGTTCTGGGTTAATAATTCTTTTACGATTTCAACCGAATATTTGATCAAGTCCGATACGATATCGTGTCCGAGGATCATGTAGATTTATCGTTGCAAATCCGTGCGGAGTCGACTGAGCATGACTAAAGAAATCTCGAAATTGATTGAAGTCCATATCAGAGCACCATGTCTGCCATATATTTCTAAGAGTATGAGTATCAACTCCGTTGAATACAGACAATAAATTGCAGTTATCTCTGATCACTTTTGGAACCTGAGTGTAGCGTTGAGTGACATATATCACGTCAGTGTTTTTATGCCTGCCTCTAGAAAAGATCCTAGCTGGGTTTTTTTGTTTATCCAACATTATATCGTCGTATACGACTAAATTGTTAATATCTCCATCAATATCATCAATACTCGGTGCTTCATCGATATCGGTTATAAACTCAATAATACCCTCTCCGGATTTTTCTACCGCGCTGTCGTTAAAATCTTTTAGCACTTCATAACATCGTTGATCATCTACACTAGGAGCAATTAAATACAACTTATCCCACTTCATCCATCTCATTATTAAATTGAGTAACAATTGCGTTTTACCGGATCCAGATGGCCCGATTATAATCATCCGGATAGAGTTTGGTAGCGCTGCATGATGCTTAATTGGTTCTCTTGTTTTAGTCGCCGAAAAATCAATTATATCCATATCTCTATACATAAATTATGGATCTATATTGTATGAAGTGTAAAACGCGTACTAGCACAAATGATGTGACGACGGTTACAACTAAAAATAACAGATCAGCACTTACTGGTAGATGTGCAACATGTGGTATTAAAAAGTTTAGATTTGTTTCTACAAAATCAAAGCTTTTACAATTCGGAGATGTTTTAAAAAAAAACGAGGAGGTGATATCGCAGCCAAATTGGCAAAGCTCCCTGGAACCCCATGGGCAAAGTACCCCGGAGAAAAGCACCTTCCGGGATATAGCTACTGTGGACCGGGAACCAGACTTGATATCAGACTCAATGATCAAAATCAGTCCCGACCCGGTGAAGAACCAATAAACGCCATTGATAAGGCCTGTCACCTTCATGATGTTGCTTATAAAAGCAGCAATCTGCAACACAGGCATCTCGCAGATGTGAAATTAATTCATGCGTTAAATGCTATTCCTGATAAATCCTTCAAAGAAAAATTGGCTTCATTTTTAATAAAATCGGCTATGAAAAGCAAATTGATGTTAGGTGCTGGTAATTAATAATATGGAATCAATTTATTATTCCCCAAGAGGATACTGGAGGGGTAAATCAGCAGTCCATAAACTCGCTAGCGCTGCAAAAGTGAAAAAAACCACTGCGGCTAATTGGTTATCCAAACAGGCACTATGGCAAATTTTTCTACCACCGCCTAAACAAATTCAATTCTCGCATTTTGATGTGACCGCTCCTAATGAAGTTCATCAGGCTGATATATTATTTCTGCCACATGATCGTGGTTACAAATACGCTTTAACCGTAGTTGATATTGCAAGTCGATACAAAGAAGCAGAACCGTTAAAAACAAAATCAGCCACTGAAGTTGCTTCTGCATTTGAGAGGATTTATAGACGAGGTCCTCTGCACTGGCCAAATCTATTGCAGGTTGATCCTGGCAAGGAATTTCAGGGTGCAGTGTTATCTACAATGAAACATCATAATGTCACCATACGACGAGGGCATACTGCGCTACATCGCGATCAGGCCATTGTAGAACGATTTAATCGGACGATTGCTGAGCGGTTATTTGGATATCAATACGCAAAAGAATTCATCCAAGAAAAGCGATCCCGTGAATGGGTTAAAAGATTACCATCTGTGATTACCGCACTGAATAACGAGATTACTAGAACAATCAACATGAAACCTATCAACGCGATTAAAAAGAAGTCAATACTTGAAAAACCACAAAAAGATTTCAAAGAACCAATTCTTGGTAGTAATGTCATTGTGAGGTACTTATACGAACCAGGAGAGCTTGAGGGTGGTAGAAAAAGGGCTACTGATCCTATTTGGAGTGTTACAGCACACAAGATATCTAGTATAACACGATCAACTGGTAGACCAGCAATCTATAAACTGGATTCAACTGCCCCTCAGCGGGGTTTTACTAGACAACAACTACAGGTAATTCCCGAGGATACTCAATTGCCACCGCGGGGTCTTAACTAGCGCCGTTGCGTCTATTGCACTCAAGACAAGTCAACATCACATTGTTTCTGACATGACCGAGACTGTTATTTTTTCGGTCTACGGTGAATTGGCGAGGATCCTTATCCGAATACTTCCAACGCATTATACAATTGCAACTCGCGCAGTGATTATTCTGTTGTTGTTTCAGCGTAATTATTAATTTAGCATCAATATCAAATTCTCGTTGTTTTTTTTTTTGTCCTGTTGTTTGTAACCGGAGAGTTTTTTATTAATGATGCTAACATCAATATCACTTATTGTTGTGTCATTATCGTCACCAATGATTTCATCATCGAAGACAATTCTTCGAAGTTGATTTATTTTTCGTACTCTGGATACTGCGAGATAGACTAAATTCGACCATTCGATGTGATTATCCACCATCCAAACAATTGTATCCGATATAGTCAATCCCTGTGAAGAGTGTATTGTTGCTGCGTATCCTAGCGTCCACGGGGATTTATTAGCACGCAATGCATTTTCGACGACGCTGATATCAACCAGCACAATATCATTTAATACGAGAATTTGTTTTTCACTCTGTCCTGGAATATCAACTTCAGTGTTCTGTTTTCGTGTATCCGATGGCCTATAACAAAGGGGTACTGGAAGCGTTGCAAATTTTTCTTTATGCAATTCAAATAACTTCATCTGAAGTGTGTCCCTGACTATTTTTCTACTTGCAATTATCAAATCATTTGGTCTCCATGTTTCCCAGAAATCATTCATTGGAGTTTCTGAAATCACTTCACGCGCTATTTCGCATTGGATTCTATCCGGTTGTAGTCTAATTAGCGCTTTGAATTCTCGTAATCGTTCATCAAGTGATCTATAATCAGTGGTGATTTCTTCATAATAGTCTACAAAACCCTTTAGCCATTCATGTGGAGATGCACCGACAAATGGTGGTGGTTGGCCGTGATCACCGCACATAACGACTTTTGTGTTTTTGTTTAACAACCACTCGAGAAATGTTTGTAGTACATCTAATGACACTGTGCATACTTCATCCCAAATGATGATTTCAGGAATGAATATATCACCCATACGCTCAGGAGTCCATTTATCACCCTTCCATCGAAAGAAACTATGGTAAGTACAGGCATTTACCCCTCGCTGTATCATCTCTCTGGCGAGTCTGTGAGTCGGTGTTAGCACAATCATGGTTGACCGACGAAATAATTCAATTGCACGAGTTGTCTTTCCTGACCCACCACAACCGTTTAAATAAACTGTCTTGTATCTACAGATTGGATCAGATACCGGTGGTGCATTAGAAAATTCTGATTGAATTTCAATACGGTTACAACAAAGATATTTATCATCCATGGCAACGTCTGCGGATTCACAATACTCATGTAGCATCTCCTTTTTAAATCGCCAACACCCCCACGCTTCCTCGGGATCTGTGAATTTAGCTACAGCTGATTTGTATTTATTGTGTATATACATCGAATCAGTGGCTACTCTAACCGCGGTATTAGGAAATCTATTTATCATCGAAAATAGATTAATAGAAGCATAGGCTAGCATTGAACTTCTCAAATGTGTGTACTGGGAATTATATCCATCACAGTAGGTAACAACCGTACCTAATTTCTCACCATTGGATAGAAAAGCATCCTTACGGGATACAAGTTTTCCCTGTTTCATTAAATCCGCTACAATAAAATCGTATTCAGCGATATCTATGATCAACCGCGAAGAATATTTTGCGTTGTCATATCGTCCACCTTGAGTGAATTTACCGATTATTCTTCGTCCAAAATCTTTTGCTTGTTCTTTTTTAATTTCAAATAACTTCTTAGACCAATTTATGATTTCTTCTTCACTGAAATCTGGACACTGTTTTCGTAGTTCGCTGATTATTCTATCTAGATCGGGTTGTGGTAGCCAAACTTCTTTCTGAGCTCGATAGCATATAATAGCCTCGGAAACAATCAACGATATTAGCATACCACAATCAATCATATATCTCAATAGCACTATTGGCATCCAGGCCTTTTCAGATAGGTGTCTACCGAGCCAAACATAACTACACGGATGTAATCCTGACGCTAATTCAAATGATATCACACGAGCGAATCCGGTTAAATCAAAATCAGGCAATGGTCCATTAATCGCAACACGAGTCATTTCATGCGTGGGGTGTCCAAATCGTTTGAAGTACTCAGCACATTCTCCATACCCGAGAAAACTTCCGGGATAACACGCGGATATATCAATTGAAATCATACCATCACGTGAGTATTTCGTATTCCACAGTCCTCCATGACCAAATTCGACGCAACTCAATTTAACATCCTCAAGAAAATCACTTCGTGTTGGACGCCATGAGTTTTTTTCTCTTGCGAAGTGAGCTACCACTGATGGAATAGTAAAACTATCCGTGAGTAGTTTTTCATGGAAACTCTCCGGTGAAAAATCATTAGCGATTTTTCTCATTCTGTTATCTAATTCTTCAACGCGATATAATTCGCCATTTGGTCGTACAAATTGATCAAATCCTATTTCGGGATTTTCATCACTTCTAAGTAACCACACTGACACAGGATCATCCTTACACAACGCATGAATAGCATCGAATAATCTCTCTTCATAGAAAACATCCCCGAACTCCCCGGAAAATTCCGGGGGGATATATCTCACGGTTCGTTCTCGTGGAAATACTGTTACCGCAGGTGTCCACGCGTGTTTGTTATGATCAATAATTTGTATTGGAGCTCCTCGCGATTGATATTTCGGTTCGTATAATACTTCTCCGGTTATTGTTGTTACTGATATTGGGAATTTTAATGATGCTTCTAATTTAGATATATCAGAAATCTTTGCACCATGCTGTTTCACTGTTAGTTCCCACTCGGTTATTTTCCTACGTCGCAGATCAGTTAGTTTATTTCCTCGGGATGCATTTGTGAAGTGTTCTAGTACCCGTGTTGCTACACAATTAAGCCCTGACGAATATTTCATAGGAGCTAGTTTTGCGATATCGGGTTTATCATTTAACGGATATATCCCATAAACCATTGCTGTTACAGGATAAGATCTCTCGTAGTATGGTTTGTCAATGCCGGTTAGAATTCCTGGTTTGGAATCTCTACTCACAATGACAGCTTTTTTATTCTTGAGGATTGGTTCAAATTTATCCCTAATAATCCATTTGCCATCGACTTCGATAATGAATTTGATTCGGAAAAAATGCCTTTTTTCCCCAACACGTGAAATGATCACTGCTGCTTTTTCATCAGTCATGGTAGCGTCAACAACACCATCAATTCGAAATGTTGACCAACAATAAGATGCTCCATCACGCTTGAATTCATTAAAACAATCTCTGATTTTACTAATCATGGCTTTATCAAGAATTTTATTCTTGGGTGTATCAGAGACTATATCGAGATTGAATTGAGCATCCTTCCAGGGTAATCTCTTGGACGTTTGTTTTGGTTTATCGAGATTAAATCTAGGATTGATTTTTAATAATCTCTTAAACTCTTTCATGTTTCCGTCTATTAGACGTTTTTTGGGTTTATCGAGATTAAATCTAGGATTGATTTTCAATAATCTCTTAAACTCTTTCATATTTCCGTCTATTGGACGTTTTTTGGGTTTATCGATATTAAATCTAGGATTGATTTTCAATAATCTCTTAAACTCTTTCATATTTCCGTCTATTGGACGTTTGTTACGTTTTTTGGGTTTATCTAGATTAAATCTAGGATTGATTTTCAATAATCTCTTAAACTCTTTCATGTTTCCGTCTATTGGACGTTTGTTACGTTTTTTGGGTTTATCAAGATTAAATCTAGGATTGATTTTCAATAATCTCTTAAACTCTTTCATGTTTCCGTCTATTGGACGTTTTTGGGGTTTATCGAGATTAAATCTAGGATTGATTTTTAATAATCTTTTAAACTCCTTATCAGCATTGAATTCAGCATTTTTCGAAGGCGTTCTCCTTAATTCCCTCATGCTATAATTAAAACAAGCATTTAAATGAAGAATTTATATATAATGAATCACTGCAAGTGGCTTATGATTGGATCAGTAACCCCGTGTAACAAATCATGCAGAAATGAGTTCTGTGGGTATCATATGCAAAGCTTTCGTCGTGGAAGCCTTGGTCCGTTACCCTGTATTCTATGTGGGGTTGGGGTCAGGGGAAAATCTCAGTTGTGTCTAAATTGCGGTGGTAAGCGATACAGGGAATTGAAGCGTTATTATGATAAAAGAATAAAAAATGGACAATCAATCAGAAATTTTGACCCTGAAAAGGTCCTTGACCCTGACAACATCAAGGATAAAATCATAAGAACCCCTCAAGACTACATCGAAAGATTCATTATTGAACCAAACAATGAATTAGACAAACAATAGTATTATGTATACGAATGAACCAAGAATTCAGACAGCACCCTGTGATCACAAATTATGAGGCATCCAGTGATGGTGTTGTAAGAAACCGTAGGCTGAAGAAATCAGTTGGTTCTGATAATGGTATGGGATATTTGATATTTACTGTTAGGGAGGGAAAAGAAACGAAAACTTATCTCAATCATCGTTTCGCATTTGAGTGTTTTTATGGATTGATCGAGGATGATTCTGTCATTGATCACAAGGATTCTAATCTAAAGAATAATTCTTTATCAAATCTGCAGGCTATCACACAAAGTGAGAATACCAAACGAGGGAAGACTGGGAAATGCAAAACGGTTGGGAAGAGATCTGTGAAATCTTTGAATACGATAACTAACGAAGAAAAAATATTTCAATCAATGAATGAAGCCGGTAGGCACTTCGATATTTGTCCGCCTTCTGTACGATATGTTGCAGAGGGGATTTATCGATCTGCGATTTCAAAAAGGACGGGACAAAAAATTCGATTTAGTTACGTCTAATGCGTCATATTTTTCATTTAGAAATATATCATTATTATAGAATAATGAATGCTGAAAACATGAATAGCATCATATCCGAGATTTCAAAATTGAAAAGTTGGGATATTGAACTATCAGATGGGTTAAATCCTGATCAAATCATGTCTGATTTTCAGGATATAGAATACGGAGTTAACAACAATAAATATATGCTACCAAAGAAGTATGCGCTCATCAAAAGAATTCAGAATTCTATTAAGGACTCTCTCGCATTTTCCAGTGACGTAAGTGTGTTCGCTCCGTTATATACCATCGTAGAACGAATACGAAAAGAATTGGGGTACGAATACGAATTGAAAAAGGAGGTTAATTCTAAAGTTAGAAACCTACGGGCGTTAATTCAAGAAAATGAACAATTTTGATTGCCTGACCATTTATCATTCCGTCCCTCATAGAGATTCTCATTTTTTTAGCATTTTTTGATCAAAAATAGAATGGCGAAACTATCAAAATTGTATATATAAATAAATAATACTGATAGTTTCGCCATCAATGATAACGCCGTTAAAACACTTCCATGGTGGTGTCAAAAATCATCCGACATGTCAGATTGATCAAAAATAGAATGGCGAAACTATCAGTATTATTTATTTATATATACAATTTTGATAGTTTCGCCATCAATGATAGAAGCTGTTAAAACACTTCCATGACCATCCGATGGTGTTAGGTCGGGATTGAAAAATTATTTTACAATTGAAAAATTGTTTCTGATTTCAAATAATGGTCAATGAAGCATTAACAACCCGATTGGCTCGTGAACGACTGGATGCAATCAAGAGATTTGTACCAATTCGTGACTCTGTACGGAATAAACTTCAACAACGACAACAAGCGCAGACTGACTTTTCTGTGTCAAGTGAACAACTGTTTACTCCGATAACAAGTGCGACCAAAGATGTGAAAACAGCAACTGAACGAGCGATATACGGTGATATTCCTAAGGAAGGCAAGCGACGAGAAGTGCCTGTTCTTGGTGTGCTTGAAAAGATAGCAGCAGAGACCGGACAAACACGCGCAGGAATACAACAGCTATCCAGTGATATAAAAACTCAACGCGAGTATGAACGACTAGCTGATATTGATGATTCTGCACCTGAACCACAACCTGTTGATGTCGTCACCCCAAGAGGTGTTTCCTTTATAGACAAACTCACCGAAGGAGCTATAACACAAATCAAACGACCTCAATTGGAGAAACACCATGATTATACGACTTTTGGTGATTTCGCCGCCAAAAGCTTTGATTCTAGAAAGGACTTTTTAAAAGACGAGTATAAAAACAGTAGAATAAGCCGAGATGAATGGGTTAATTGGTTGTATAAAACGAATATGGGGATTACTGGTAATTTGAAAAAGGATACAATTGAGTATAGATCTTTTAAAGTAGGAGTTGATAGCTATGGTATACAAAAACAACAAGAACGAGAAAAAAAAAGTCGAGGCCGACAAAGGCAATTACTTGATGATAGTGAGGGCGCAACTGGTACAACTGAGGAAGCAAGCGGAAAAGGTTATTCGATTGGAAATCCAAAGGATTTCAACGCTGGAGTCTTTGACTCTACCATGACATGTCCTGATAGTGTTCTCAGTGATATATCACGGTTAGAGGTTCTCATCGGAGGGAAACGAGCCGGAAATAACTCACCGGAAATAATTAATGAAGCAGCTGATATCTGTAGACGATTATTTCAGGGTGGTATCATGGATATCAGCACATATCGAGATTTCATTGGCGAGTTAGTGGAAAGTGGGTATCATAGTGACTGAATTGAAAAGTCATTCGATTAGATAAATAACAATTGAAAAATTGTTTCTGATTTCAAATAATGATCATACACTATAATCATGATAAACCAACCCCCGTCTACGTAGTTAATTCACGGTTTCCAGTTTATAGAGCATACTACGGAGATGGTTTAGGTAATACCATTGCAGGGTTATTTGCGAGAATGGCTCCAAAAGTGATGCCGTTGGCTAAACAATTAGGAATGAAAGCAATTGATGTTATTCGTGATAAGGGTATTGGTGCTGTTGGAAAAGCGTTTTCAACTGCGAAGAATAAAATAACATCATTAGTGAAATCACGGATGAAATCCAAAGGATTTTCAAAACCGTTACCGTCTACAGCAGAAATGCCTGCGAGTGTTAGTAGAATTATAAATAACGCAGTAGATGAAAAATTAGCGTCGATGGCTTTAACCCCCGACCAAAGCAATATTGCAAATATGATAGCAGGAAGCGGCTTTAAAAAACTACGTCGATGAAATCCTACGGATTTTTACGCTAGCGTTGAAAATCGATGAAAATGGAAAATCGCGATTTAGACTCTGATAAAAAGAATAAAATGTTCAAACAGTCACCTGATCCAGCGTTTGATATAGATGCCCCAGTTCGCAAGGATGATTCTGTACGCGATTATCAATACTATGCCTATCATGCCATAGACTCAAATAGTCGAGCAAGAATTGATCTTCAAGTCCATGATACCAGTAAATACTTTTTACCCTTTGAAGCGTTTATTGAAGTAGAAGGAGAAATTGTAACAGCTGATGATACTCCTGCTGTACCAGCACCGTATCCAGCTGGTACTCAAGTCGGGTTTGTCAATAATGGTATCATGGCGCTATTTGAGAGTGCTAGATATCTCATTGATGGAAAAGAAATCGAGTCGATAGATCGCGATGTTGATGTGGCTACAACAATAATCGGGTTAGCGAGATATTCCGATGATTATACAAGATCAGCAGGACCCTCTATGATGTTTGCAAAGGATAATAAAAATACCGCTGGAGGAAATCCATTTGTTGTAAGACGACCAAAGAATAATGCAGGCACCGCTAATATTGATGCCGAAGATATGATTATAAACAACGATGATAATTTCAATCTAGGAGCTGCAACACGTATATCAATGTTGGGGAAGGGGCGTAAATCATTTTCATGCGCGATTCCACTGCATCACATATTTGGATTCTGTAGAAACATCCGAAAAGTTATCTACGGGGCGAAGCACACAGTATCGCTTGTACGAAAGAGTGATGATAGTGACGCAATCTGGAGGATTTCGGCAGACAATGCAAATCCAAATGCTGATGCTGGTAAAGTCAATTTAACAAAAATATCATTGTGGATGCCAGTGTTGACTCCAGCAATCACCGCAGAAGAACGATTACTATCATTTATGGACCAAGGAGGAAAATCATTACTAAGTTGGCTAACCGTGAGTACAGATGTGAAACAATCAAATATCAACGGGTTATTCACTTGGAACCTAGCATCAAAACAAGGTGTTGCTGCGCCACGTCATATATTTATTGCGTTACAGGATAACGCACGAGTTGGCAATCAACTCTTCAGCCATATGATATTTGATCAATTAGGTGTGAAAGACGTCTCACTGAGAATAAACGGCCAGCAGGAACCATCCGAGGATATACAACTTAATTACACAGAAAATCATATTGCACGAGTTTATCATCGTCTGTTGTCATTTATGGCACGCGATCAAAATGTGGATACTGGTTTGCAAATATCACAATATGATTTTAAAAATCTGTATCCGATCTATTACTTCTCACTGGAACATCTCGATTTGATGAGACAATCTGTTGTTGATATACATTTTAGAGCTAATGTGACTCGTGGTGCTATTGCTGATTATAGAGCGGTTGCTGTCATTCTCAGTGATAAATCAATGCTACTTGAAGGTGTTGGTGGAAGAATGAGAGTGGTAGATGCACCAGTAGAAAATCTTTGATTTTCAAAAACATGTAATTGAAATTGTAAACGATTTAGAATCAATCTATTATGTATAATGTCATATAGTGTTATTAGTGTTGCGTTAACTCCCGGTCAATTAAAAAAATTGCAATCGGAATCAGCTAAAAAATGTGGAACCACAATCACGTTGAAACCCAACCAAATGACTGGTGGTGCAAATAAACTATCGCTGACAACTCGTCAGGTGAAACATTTCAATGATGCACTAGTAGCAAAAAAAGGTGTTCAGATTACTCTTTCTGCGGCTGCTATCAAAAATATGATTAAAACAGGCGGTATATTTCCGTTGTTTGCTGCGTTACCAGCATTGATTGCAGCAGCAGCCCCAGCAGTGGCTAAAGCGGCAGCGTTAGGAGCCGTTGGTACTGCAGCAGGAATGGCACTAAAGAAGGCAACTGGGAAAGGATATAAAAAAAGGGAAAGGGTCTAAGACTACCAGGAACCCCGTATTCGTGGTACAGCGGAAAGGGTCTAACACTACCAGGAACCCCGTATTCGTGGTACAGCGGAAAGGGTCTAAGACTAGGACCGATTTATTAATTGGAGAGTCTATGATGGTTCCCATGTCCAATTTTGATTTACTCGATGCTGCTAAAAAACTCGCGATTAAAAACTTCAGAGGTGTCTTTATGAAAGATCAATTACCACATCAACCAAACAGCGTTGAAACCGGAATCATTAATTTAGATAACAGCACCGGACCCGGAACTCACTGGGTTGCATACGCTATTGATCCACGTGGGATTGTCTATTTTGATTCATATGGATTAGCCCCACCAAAAGAGTTTATGCGTTATATAAAAACCCTTCCAATGAAGACTTGGTATTCTACGCTACCAACACAACAAATGAATGACCCACCAATATGTGGCAGCGAAGTATTAAATGTCCTTAACGCTATTTCTAACTCCTTGAGTAACCCAAGCGGAAAACCACCACATGTTGTCGTGAATGAATACACTAGTAATCGCTGGAAATCGAAACGATTTTAGAGAGAGGTGTATAAAATAACATGATTGATATTTGGGGAAGACCTCTGAAACCCAAACCCGATGACACTACAACCGGTGATGTAAAAAAACTAATCAAAGATGAAATCGCTGAGACGTTAAATTTAGTAAATGTTGACCCGAACGAAATAGTTGTATTTCAAGACAAACAGGGTAAATTGAAAAGCAGTGATGTGTCATTGGATGATATTTTGATACGGCAGCGCGATGCCGCTGAAAACTCTATTGCGCTATATTCCAGCGACGGACGACTTAAAACCAGTAATATATCCGCGGATGACATTTTAACACGGCAGCGCGACGCCGCTGAAAACTCTATTGCGCTATATTCCAATGACGGACGACTTAAACCAGGCGCACTTGTGTCTACAATCACCGACAAGATTGCCGCCCACGACCATGAGTTGGATAATTCTCTGTTAGAACTAGCAACACTTCAATCTAAAATTGAAGAACACGGAAAACAGTTTTCAGTTTTTCGCAAAAATGTCGTACATAAATTCTTTGGAACCCCGCTTCTGGTTGGCATGACTCTCGCTGAAATCAAAAACTATCTATCGCTATTCTTTTTTAACAAGGGCGCGGGAAGGATGATGAATGAAAATGAAATCAAGGCAAATTATCTCGATATTTACAATGATATTTCTAAAATAATAGAAAATCTTGAGCGGGTACAAAAACCCACTAACGATGTCATTGTTAGGTTTTTTGGATCCCCACCTGTGGCAGACTCGACTCTCGCTGAAATCAGCGAGTTTATTATCAGGCATACTCACAATTCCTACGTCGCTAATAATTTCTTTGGTGTCCCCGCTACATCTACGATGACTCTCAACGATATTATTAGGTTTATGGTGAGACAAACAACACTTAATACCATCGTTGATAAATTTTTGGGGAGAACACGTGATGAATCTGAAACCACATCGTTGACAGGCCCAACCCTCGCTGAAGTTAAAAGCTCTATTGACGAACAAAAACTCATCAACGAGTTTGTTAATAAGTTCTTTGAGGGCAGTAGCCTCCAAGATATCACGACGAAATTTTCTAACATCGACAACCATATTAAAGAACAAGCACGGATTAGAATCAACGAACTTCTGGTTTCATTCTTTTTTAGCAAGAGGGATGGGAGGATGATGCTTTTAAACGAAATCGAAGCAAATTATCTCGAGATTTACAATGATATTCTTAAACTAAAAGAAAACTTTGAAAAGGTAAGGATTCCGCACAAGCGCATTAAAAATATCGTATACACGGTCAGACATGGAATCGTGGATTGGACAAGAGAGAGAGCTCCTAGAATTACCCTCTTTCTCACGGGGGATGGGGAAGCGAAGGTTGATGGTATCTACAGGTTAACGTGGGCCTCTATCGATCAATTTAATCTGATCACTGATAATAATAGAACCTACTCTGGTGGCGTCGCGACGTTAATTATCGAGACTGGCATAACACCAGAATTTCACTTCGTCGCGGTTGATAGCTCCATCATTAAATCAAAAATAGCCTGGTGTTTAGAACTCGTAGATCATTTCTCCGGCTGAAGTACTAGCAATTCCCGCTAACGATGACAAATAATTGAAAACACTAATGTTTTTAAAATAAAAATGATTTCATCAACGCAATGTCGCTATGATCAGGTCAGAGAATTTCAAAATAGACTCAAAACCCTCACTGAGGAGTATCAAATAAAAATGAAAAAATACCGACGAAGAATCACCGCAATAGATGTTATTATGTACTCGGTGTCAAGCGTTCTCACTGGCGCCGGAATAATACTTGCATCGGTTATAATGATTGCTCCGGTCGTAGTTCCAATTTGCATTTCTGCGGTGGCTACAATCGGGGGTATATCAACCGGGATAGCAAAAAAGATATCATCATGCAGCCAGAGTAAACTGCAGAATTACTTAATTCAATTTCATATTGCATCAACCGCATATTCGCAGTTATCCCTGATGATATCGTCGTCACTCGATAATACAATTATATCAGATAGTGAATTCTCAGCGATGGTCAGTATTTTTGATTCCGCGATATCAAAATTAGAGAGACAACATGAATATAATAACAATGACAACACCGATGGAATTGGAAAACACGAACCCGAAAACCAAAATGATCTCAATAACCTCAACCATACCAGATTGTGAGTTCTCAGTGACGGTCAGTATTTACATTTCCGCGATGTCAAAATTAGAGCGACAACATGAGTATAGCAACGATGACAACACCGATGGAATTACTTCAACAAATAGTGGAGAACACGAACCCAGTACAAACGAGCATGATATCAATTACATCAACGAAACCCGAGTTTAGTGTGAATTTCCCTAGCCCAGTCCCCGTGAAGGAGATAGCGCTAGCAAAACTACGGGTGTATCACAGTTGGCCTAATATCAGATCAAAATCATTTGGTGGTCAACAACCCAATAATTCTTTAGTGTTTGCAAATAAGAATAAAGACGACGGTACCCCAGACTGGAACGTTGTTTCGATACCAACAGGGTCATACCAAATCGAACAAATCAATAATGAGTTCGCGCGTAGAATAAAATCGATTACTGGAACAGAATCGAAAATCGCTATAACAGTTCATGAGCCGACGCTATCATCCGCAATTGAGATAAGCACAGAAGGATACGTCGTAGATATCTATCAGAGTTCTATTAGAACCGTATTAGGATGGCCTGAAAAACCACCGGAAAAATCCACCACCGACTTAACCACGGACGTACAATCATATCATGAAATCAATCCCAGTTATCGAGATGATTTATCTGATATAAGAAAAGAAAAAATCGCCGATAGATTTATATTCACCAACAAAGACACATTGCAATGGGATTTTATCATTAAAAGAACAGCCGACTCATCTGTTACTATTTCATTTACGCTAAATGACGTCACTGGTTATTTTAATGAGATTAATCAATTACATAAAACACAACTAGAACAACTACGGAAAACAAAATCGCGAAAACACGTTGAAATAATAAATCAGCTTATATCGGACATGAAATATATCAATGAACGAATTATTCAAACAATAATTCATGACAACAGCGACAATAAACAACGATTCCTAACCGATTACAATATCACAGAAGACAATCTGCGTAATTTCAAATTTCCGAAATACAACGCTGATGAATTAGCAAGAATTGTTAAAACCGATATCAAAGCGCTACAAAAATCAGATTCAACTGTCCTCCTCAAATATAATAATGACCCAGACGGTGGCGGCAGGCATATCGCTCCGTTCAACGTGAATATATCCTCAGTGATTGCGCTCAATTTAGTATGTGATGTTATCGAAGGAAGCTATCAAATTAATCTCGAACGATCAAATCAAGCTCAGCAAGGATATATTCTTTATTCGTTTGCACCAACAGCTCCTCCAGGATTCCTAATTATTGAAAACCCAATTAATCCTGTCTACATGCGATGCCATAATAATTCATTAACGAGAATTAATTTCAAACTCACCGACCAGTCAAATAATCTGATTGATTTACAAGAAGAGGTGTTAGCGATTAGTTTGTTTGTGAGATCCTAAATGATTTTCGTCCTAAGGACTTTCATGATAAAGACTGGATCAAATCATTTATTATTTTTTGTTAACCCAGAACTGAAAACTTTAGCAGCAGAGAGGGTGGATGACCACATAGTTGCGAGCAAAATTGATTAAAAAATCGTAAAATCTCCGTTTTTGCAAAAATGGAGACTTTTTTTTTGGTTAAATGAGATTTTGTTGGAAGTCTTATTTTTTGCTTGAAGACATGATCTGTAGGCCATATTTTGCTCGAAAACATGATCTGTAAGCCTAAATTTTGCTTGAAAACGTGGTCTGTTCACCCTCTCTGCTGCTTCAAGTGATTTGTAGTCAGGCACATGCAAATCGTTACACCTCGCTTACCTTGAAAACCACTTATTCACACAAGGTAACGCATGTTCGATGAAACCCCCAAAAAATGGTGAAATTAGTTTGTATTCAAGAAGAAAAATAAATTCTATTTTCTCCTAATTCTGTGACACTGGGGGTGCTATGGGTCTCAACAGATTCAAATATTGACTCAGCAACTGGTTGTGACTGACTGGGTGTGACTTTGAGCACTGACTCAAATGAAAACTCTTCTTTTGACTGAAGATGTATTGGTACTGCTATATCCAAAGGACATTGTAATCAGAATACTTTCAGCTTCTTTACAGTTTGATTCTTTAGGAATTCTATTCAGAAAAGTTACAGGTGGTTTGAGATAGGACTCTAAGCCATCATGTAATGTTTCTGGTACACTTATAGTGTTCTCTTCAGTGAGTGGCTCAGAAAGTATCGTTATTTGATCTTGAACAGTGAGACTTTCTGTACTGAGTGAATTTGTTTTCTCTGTGACCATTTAAAATCTCAGCAAACTTACCTTTGAGGATTCATATAATTCTTCAATTGTTTCATTTTGGATTTCTCTACTGCATAACAGGGTCCGGCGACGTGGTACGAATTGCCCATTGAAATTACACACAAAGACACTGTGGTCTTTTTTAAGAGTGCTCTCAAGACTCGCCTGTTTCGACTTCAGGGACAAACTTAGCGACCTAATCATGTTTTGTATCTTATATATCTTCAGCATATTTTTATGTTTTCCAATTTCATTGTTTTTGTCATTTGTTGTTCTGTAGTGTAGTCATATCATTATTGATGGTGTAAAGCGCTTAGAGCTTTTAAAGATTAGGCGCTATACAAAGTCGTCATAATTATAACTATTATTATGAATCTCAATGGAGATAATCAATTATCTGTTTTGCAATAAAACAAATCAAATACCAATCCAAACATAACAACACGGATGATGTCCTTAAGCCAGTTTAAATGATACCACACGAGCGAATCCAGTTAAATCAAAATCAGGCAGTGGTCCATTAATCGCAACACGGGTCATCTCATGTGTGGGATATCCAAATCTTTTGAAGTACATAGCACATTCTCCGTACCCGAGAAAACTCCCAGGATAACATGCAACCATATCAACCGAAATAATATTTTCGGGGTCATATTTTGTATTCCATCATCCACCATCTTTGTATTCGATGCAGCTTGATTTGATATCTGATAGAAATTCTGCGTGTGTTGGTTTCCACATGCTTTTCTTTCTCGCAAAATTTGCTGCAACCGACGGAATTGTAAGACAGTTTGTTAATAATTGTTCGTCGTGTTCTGTTGAAAAACCATTAGCTAGTTTTTTCATCTGGTTGTGGAGGGGTTCAGTATGGTATAATTCGCCGTTGGGTCTTACAAATTGATCAAATTTACCCTCTTCGTTTTTAAAACTGTGAAGTAACCACACTGACACAGGATCGTTTTTGCTTAACTGATAAATAAAATCAAATAATTTCTCCTTAGAGAATTCTTCTCGCGAGATTTCCGCGGGTAGATATTTTATTGTTCTATCTCGCGAAATATTGTTACTGCAGGTGCCCACGCGTGTTCGTGATGGTCAATAATTTTGATTGGTGATCCTCTCGATTTATATTTCGGTTCATATAATACACCTCCTGTTATCGTCGTTACTGATAATGGAAATTTTAGTATTCGTTCTAGTTCTGCCACATTTTGAATCGTTGCTCCATTTTCATTTACTGTTAGTCCCCATTCATTTATTTTTTGCGTTTTAGATCTGTCAGTTTGTTTCCACGCAACGCATTTGTGAAGTGTTCTATTATTATTTCTGCTACACAATTCAGCGATGACAGTTTCATGTTTTTTTTTCAATACTAGGTTTATTATTTATCGGATAGATTCCATAAACAACTGCTGTTACGGGATAAGATCTCTCGTAATACGATTTGTCAATTCCAGTTAAAATTCCTGGTTTGAAATCTCGACTGACAGTGACAGTTCTTTTATATTTCAAGATTGGTTCAAATTTGTCGTGTATAATCCAATTTCCCGTTTCTGAGCGGATAATGAATTTCACTCTAAAAAAATACTTTTTCTGGTCAAGATGTGAGATTATCACTGCTGCTCTCTCGTCGTTCATGGTAGCACCAACACTACCAATAATTCGAAATGTTGACCAACAGTGAGATGCTCCATCGTGCTTGAATTCATTAAAACAATCATGAATTTTACCTATCATGCTTCTACCACTTATTAGACCCTTGGTGTATCTATCGAGATTGAATTTAGCATTTTTCCAAGGCACAATTTTCGATAATCTCTCGGACTCCTCCATATTATAAATAATTAAAACAAGTAATAAAATAAGAAAATTATTATATAATAAATCATTGCAAATTGTTGATGATAGGATCAATAACCGCATGTAACAAATCATGCAGAAATTAATTCTGTGGATATCATTTACAAAGCGTTCGTCACGGGTGTTTTGGGTCACTCCCTTGTCTCCGATGTGGGGTAGGTGTGATATGTAAGTCGCAGTTGTGTCTCAGTTGCGGAGGCAAACGATACAGAGAGTTGAAGCGTTATTATGATAAACGAGTCAAGGACTCCATCAATGACCCTGTCCCTGACAAAATCATAAGAACAGCTCAAGACTATATTGAAAGATTTCCAAATAATGTGATAATTAAACCAAATAATAAATTAGACAAATAGAAGAATAGGTATATAAATGAACAAAGAATTTCAAAAGCATCCTGTGATTACCAATTATGAAACGTCTCATGACGGTATTGTCAGACACCGCAAACTGAAGAAACCAGTTGGTTCTGACAATGGTATGTGGTATTTGAAGTTTGACGATGGAGGGAAAACTAATCTTAATCACAAAATCGCATACGCGTTTTTGCATGGATTGATCAAGGATAGTTTTGTTATTGATCACATAAATGGTTTTAAGACTGATAATTCTTTAGATAATTTACGAGCTGTTACACAAAGTGAGAATACTACATTCGGAAAAACTGGTACTTATAAATCAATTGGGAAGAGACCTATAAAATCATTTAATACAAAAAGTAACGAGCAAATAATATATCAATCAATAAATGAAGCCATTAGGTATTTCGATATTTTTATACCCTCAGTAGGAAGTGTAGCAGAGAATATAACACGATCGGCTCTTTCTAAAAGGACTGTACAAAGAATTAAATTAACATATTTCTGAATTCAATTTTGTACTATGTGAATATAACATCAAAGGAAAATAACTCGTGCAGATATGTCGGCTTATGAAAGAGTTACAAATCTCATTGAGTTTTTTTGAAACGCAACATCACCTGATTTCAATTGGTTTCATTGGTTGGTTTTAACTGTCATGAATCTCAATGTAGATAATCAATTATTTTTTTTAAGAAAACGTATCAAATACGTAGTATTTATAAACAATTATATTCTTTTTCTAGTTTTTTTTTGCAAGTATTCGGTCTTGCTTAGATGTTGTCAATTCATTGTAAATATGCCATTGACGTCATTCATTGTAAATACCATTGTCATCCTATGATTCATTGTAAATAATTGTATCTATGTATATATGTATAAATCATGTGACGTAATTTCCCTAAACATACCTTCTTGGAGTTCTAACCCGTTATTTGACGAGTTAAAACCCCTCTTGGAGACTATGCTTTCAGGTATATGACTATGGACGTAAAAATAAACAATAACATGGATGCAAAAAGCTCTATATTAAATTAGGGTAACCCCAACAACAGAAAAGAAAAAGAACCCTACGAAAGACACCAAGGCCAAATAAGAGTCCCAATAAATGATAATCCCTCATCGTGGTTACTGTTTATTTTAGAAAGATATATCAATATCACATATTAGATATATATATATATATATATATATATATATATATATATATATATATATATATATATATATATATATATATATGAATTCTGAAAATATCAACGAGGTTATAACCGAGATTTCAAATTTTAAATATCAAGGAATTCAATTGCCGGATAAATTAAATTGTGATAGGATCCTTCCCTATTTTCAAGATATTGAAGATAATATGCAAAGAAATAAATACATGTTGCCTAAGTCATACAGTTTCATTAAACGCATTCAGCAGGCTATTTACGATTCTTTCATATATGAAAATGACTTAAACAAGTTTGTACCGTTATTTACTGTTGTGGAAAAAGTCAGGAAATAATTAGGAAATGAATACGGAATCAAACGCGCAGTTAATTCAAAGATCAAGAATATAAAATTGTTTATCCGCCAAACCGAAAATTCCCCCTTCGTAACCGCAACAGTTTAAGTTCTAACCATGGATTTGACATGTACACAATTCTCATTTCTGTTTGCAAATACACAATGGACAGGTTCGCTTACTCAACAAAATTCTATACGGGTTTATAATCAGTAGTGGCTTTGAAACTCTTTGAGTTTTGTGCATGGACTACACGGAAGTAATATAAACACTGTAGTGAAATTCGGGTGGAGGGTTGGGGGATTCACGGATTTATTATTTTTTTTGACTTTTGGTCATTTTTGTTGTATTTTTTATATGAACAATTAGGTAAACTATTGGACGTTCTCTAAGTCATTCATTTAGAGATATTGTTTATGGTGTCACTGAATTTAGATCATACATTAATTTATAATGGTAAACGAAGCACTAACGACTAGATTAGCACGCGAACGATTAGGCGCAATTAAGAAGTTCAGCCCAATTTCAATTATTAAAACAGAAGGATTATCACACTTTTGGTGATTTTGCTGATAACATCTATCATTCAAGAAAGGAGTTTTTAAAGGACGAGTATAAAGATAGTGGAATAAAACGGGATGACTGGTTTGATTGGTTGTATAAAATAAACAAGGGGATTGATCGTTTAGATAAGAGGGAGATGGTGTAAAAAGAATTTAAAAAAGGAATTAGTAATTATGATAAACAACAAATAGTAGTGCAAAAACAAGAAATTGAAGAACGAAAACTAGAAAGAAAGTGCCCAACACCAACACGGATACAAACACGAAGACAGAAAAAAACAAGAAGAACCCCATTTTGATACATTACTTGACCAACTCAGAGGTCATGATAATGATAATGAACTTTTAAGGTATTTACAAGATCAGGAAAGGGATACAGTTTGCAACCGGGGAGGGATTTTCTCAAAGTGTAGTCCCAAAGAGAGTTAGAAACTCCGTTCCAGGCAGTGGTTTAGTTTGTTGTCCTGGTAATATTCTCTGCGATATAGTACGATTAGAAGTACTCATCAGAGGGAAACGAATCGGAAATAACTCACCGTAAATAATTAATGAGGCAGCTGATATCTGCAGGCGGTTATTTCAAGGCGAAATTATGGATATTGATGTATATCGGGAGTTTTTTGACGAGCTAGCCGAAAATCCAAAGGATTTTTACGGTTATCATAGTGAATAATCACCACATTAGATAAATATCATTTAAATAAGATGATCATACACTACAACCACGATAAACCAACTAGTGTCTACGCAGTAAAATCACGATTGCCAGTTTATAGAGCGTACTATGGAGATGGTCTCGGCAATACCATTGCAGGGTTATTTACAAGAATGGCTCCAAAAGTAGCACCATTAGCAAAAACATTATCAATGAAAGCTATTGATGTTATTCGTGATAAGGGTATTAGCGCTGTTGGAGACATTACCGGGAAGGCGTTTTCCGCCGCAAAGGAAAAACTAATGTCGCTAGTTCGACGAAAAAAGAAACCACTGATGGCATCGCAATAACCATCTCCAGAAGTGATGCCTGCAAGTGTTAGTAAAATAATAAATAACGCAGTGGATCAGAAATTAGCATCGCTGGTGACTTCGTCGTTGGCGGCAAGCGACCAAAACGATATCGTAAACATGATAGCGGGATGTGGCTTGAAACCACGACGAAAACCACGACGAAATTCATGATTTAGATCGAGGAATATATAAGAAAATGTTCAAACAGACATCTGATCCAGCGTTTGATATGGACGTCCCAGTGCGCAAGGATGATTCTGTACGTGATTATCAATTCTTTTCCTATCACTCAATACAACCGAATATTCCATGATACAAGCAAATATTTTCTACCGTGTGAAGCGTTTATCGAAGTAGAAGGAGAAATTGTACATTTAACTCATTATACAAGATCGGCAGGCCCTTCTATGATGTTTCCAAAAGATGCTAAAAATACTGCTGGAAAAACTCAATTTGTTGTAAGACGATCAACAAATAAAGCTGGTAATGCTAATGCTGATGTTGAGAATATGATTATTAATACTGATGATAATTTTAACCTAGAAGCTGCAACACGCATGTCAATGTTGGAAGGGCCGCGTAAATAATTTTCATGCGCGATTCCACTACATCATATATTTGGATTCTGAAGAAATGTCCGAAAAGTTATATATGGTGATAATGACGCAATTTGGAGAATTGTAGCGGATAACGCACATCTAGATTTTGATGCCGGTAAAGTAATTTTAACAAAACTATCATTGTGGATGCCAATAATGACTCCAGCACTCGGCACAGAAGAACGATTACTATCATTTATGGATACAGGAGGAAGATAATTGCTAAGTTGGCAAACAACAACAACAGGTATTAAACAATCAGCTATTAACGGCATATTTACATGGAACTTGGCATCACAACAAGGTGTTTCAGCTCCACGTCATATATTTATTGCATTCCAGGATATGGCGAGAGTTGGTTCACAATTACACAGCCATATGATATTTAATCAATTAGGCATTACTGACGTTTCGCTGAGAATAAATGGTCAACAGCAACCATCAGAGGATATACAACTTAATTACGGTCAAAACCATATTGCACGCGTGTATCATCGTCTGTTGTCGTATATGGGACGCGATCAAAACGTTGACACTGGTCTGCAAATATCTCAGTTTGACATATGGAAATCTATATACGATCTATTACTTTTCGCTGGAACATCTTGATTTAACAAGACAATCTGTCGTTGACATACATTTTAGAGCTAATATACTTCGTGGTCCTATCCTCGAATACAGGGCAATTGCTGTCATCCTCAGCGACAAATCAATGTTACTTGAAGGTGTTGGTGGACGAATGAGAGTAATCGATGCACCAATGGAAAATATGTAATATGTGGCAATTAGATCAATCTATTATTAATAAGATGTCATATAGTCATGTTAGTGTTACGTTAACTCCTAGTCAAATTGAAAATTGCAATCGAAATCAACTAAAAAATGTGGAACAACGATAACGCTGAAACACAATCAGATGTCTGTTGGTCAGAATAAATTTCGTTGACAACTAGTCAGATTGAACACTTTAATGAGGCTTTCAAAAATAAAAAGGGTGTTCAGATCACAGTCTCCGCAGTTGCGATAAAAACATGATAAAATCAGGTGGTATATTCCCGCTGTTAGCTGCGATTCCAGCATTAATTGCGGCAGAAGCCCCAGCGGTAGCTAAAGCGGCATCGTTTGGAGCCGTTGGTACTGCGGCAGGGATGACACTAAAGAAAGCTACCGGACAAGGATGCAAAAAAAGAAACGATCAGGAAAGGGTCTAAGACTAACAGCAACCCCGTATTCATTGTACAAAGGAAGCGGCCTGAGAATACGAGGAACAGTGTATTAACAACAATAGTTCCAATGTCAAATTTTGATTTACTCGACGCTGCTAAAAAACTAGCGATAAAAAACTTTAGAGGTGTCTTTATGAAAGATCAGTTGCCGGCACAACCAAACAACGCTGAAACCGGTATTATTAATCTCCATAACAGCAGCGGACCTGGAACTCACTGGGTTGCATACGCGATTGATCAGCGTGCAATTGTTTATTTCGATTCATATGGGTTAGTGCCGCCTAAAGAATTTACGCGTTATATAAACCGCTAAAAACTCCTATCTGGTACCCTACGCTACCAACACAGGAAATGAATGACCCATCAATATGCGCATAGAAGTATTAAATGTCCTTGACGCTATTTCATCATCGAGAAAACCACCTCATCAAGTAGTAATATACTAGTGGTCGCTTTTTAGAGAGAAATTTTATAAAATAACATGATTGATATTGGGAGGAGATCTTTATCAATGTTGAAGAAACCCAGTGCCGATTGCACTGCAACCGGTGATGTAAGAAAATAATCAAAGATGAAATATCCGAGATGTTGAACTTAGCATGTTGATCCCAATGAAATAGTTGTATTTCAAGATCGTCAGGGTAAATTGAAAACTAGTAATGTTTCCCTTGATGATATCTTAGTTAAACAACGCGGTGTAACAGAAAATGCTAACGCGGTATTTTCCCGATCAGGGTAAACTCAAACCAGGTGTACTTGTTTCAACTATTGTGGATGACCAACAAAAACTACAATCAGAATACAACGATCATATAATTAATTTTGGTCTATTACAAAAGAGTATAATTGATAACATCGAAGCCCCGATAAATACTTTTTTCGGTGTTCCACCTTCGCAACCCATGTTGCATATCATAAACGTAAAAACTGCTATCAATAATTTGGCAAAATTGCGATCGGAGTATGACGCTCATGTATCTCAATTTACTACGTTACGTAAAAATTTTAACAGGACCGATGACTCCATTGATAAATATTTTGGTAAAACAATTTCGAAACCTGATGATGTTAAAATAGATCTCACTTGTATTATCACGAAGCTCGATGAAATAACAGCGATTAATCAGCGATTAGGGGTTATTCGCGACGAGAGATAATTTTCAGATGCAATCGTGGAAATAAGGAGAACTGTCACGGGTATTAAAACGATCACTGATGCCATCAAGGATGATCTACCGAGAATGATAGAAAAACTTGAAAACATAAAAATCCCTCACTATGATAAAGATATCATAAATAACGCGAAAGCGATCCAACACGGATTATTTACGTGGACATCTACAAACAACATATTAAATATCACCGCGACCATCAAGGGTATTTATCGATTAACACTAGTGACACCAACTCAATTTAATATTTCGTCAACGAGTTCATCTGGTGGCAACAATATGATATCAACGATCATCGACAAGGGAAAAATTGAACAATTCACAATCTCATCCACTGATAATAATTTGGCTAGAGTTTCAGTAACATGGTATGTGGAATTCATCATTGGCAACGTCACAACAATATCGCTATGATCAGGTCAGAAAATTTCAAACTAAACTCAAAACCCTCACTGAGGAGTACCAAACAAAAATAAAAAAATACCGTCGGCGAATAACCGCAGTTGATGTTACTGTATATTCGGTATCAGGTGTAATCACCGGAGCTGGTATTTTACTCTCATCGGTGACAATGGTTGCTCCGATAGCTGTTCCAATTTGTATATCAGCGGCGACAACAATCGCGGAAATAATCTCGATAATAACAAAAACAATATCATCGTGTAGCCAGCGCAAACTACAAGATTACGTAATTAAGTTCCGTGTTGTGTGCACTGCATACCCCAATTATCCTCGATGATATCATCGTCACTCGATGACACATTAATATCAGATAGTGAGTTCGCAGCGATGGTACGTGTTTATGATTCCGCGATGTCAAAATTAGAGCGACAACGTGAGTATAATATCAATGGCGACACCGCAAGAACTACTTCAACAAATAGCGGAAAATACCACACCGGTGAAAACCAGCATGATCTCAATAACATCAACCAATCCTGAATTCAGCGTGAATTTCCCTTCTGCGATTCCCGTGAAAGAGATAGCACTAGCAAAATTACGAGCGTATCACAGTTGGCCAAATATCAGATCAAAATCATTTGGCGGTCAACAACCGAATAATTCCCTGGTGTTTGCGAGTAAGAATAAACACGATGGTACTCGAGAATGGAAGGTTGTTTCGTTACCATTTGGGTCCTACCAAATTGAACAAATCAATAATGAATTACAACGCAGAATAATATCCATTACTGGAAAAGAATCAAAAATCGCTATAACAGTTCACGAGCCGACGTTATCATCTGCAACTAAGATACACTCACCCGGATATGTCGTATATATATAAACCATTCAAATGTGAAGTAAGTAATAAACGATATAGTGACAGTCGATCTTTTATAGAGCACATAAGAATGCATGCTGGAGAAAAACCATTTAAGTGTGAAGTGTGTAATACAGGGTTCAGTGCAAGTAGAAGTCTGAAAACGCACGTGAGGACACAAACTGGAGAAAAACCATTTCAGTACGAACAGTGTAATACAAAGTTTGTACAGAATTTATATTTATTAACTCACATGAGGATACATACTGGAGAAAAGCCATTTAAGTGTGAAGTATGTTATAAAATGTTTATTAAATGTGATCGTCTAAATAACCACATGCGGATACATTCTGGAGAAAAACCATTCAAATGTGAAGTAAGTGATAAGCGGTTTATTCACAGTGGTAGTTTGAATCGGCACATAAGAACAGATAACGGAGATAAACCATTTAAGTGTGATGTGTGTAATAAAGGGTTAGGTGGAATTACAAGTCTAAAAAACCATGTGAGGACACATACTGGAGAAAAAACATTTCAGTGCGAACAGTGTAATAAAATGTTTAGGCAGAGTGGATCATTATTACTTCACATGAGGATACATACTGGAGAAAAACCATTTAAGTGTGAAGTATGTGATAAAAGGTTTGCTGTAAGTGGAAGTCGTACAAGGCACATGAGGACACATACTGGAGAAAAATTTTATAAGTGTGGAATCTGTGGTAAAAGCGTGTGTGTGAAAAGAGAGTGTATTGTTTGGAAAGTTTAAAGACTGGGGGTGAAGAAGGAGTGAGCACACTTAAAAAGCCATTTAATTGTGAAGTAATGTAACAAACTATTTAATTAAAATGGACATCTAGTGATGCTCATGAGTACGCAAACGGGATAAAAGCCTATCGAGTGTGATGTGATGAAGGTTTAGTCTCAATTGTAGTTTGAATGAATGAAAAATACTAGAATATTCCAGATGAATTCCAATAATTATGAAAGTCACTTTATATCACAATAATATAAAATTTCTTTGAATGAGTTCTCACCAATGCCAAACGCCAGTGAGCACATTGGCAGATGAATTCCATTAGTTATGAAAGTCATTTGTATCACAGTAATATAAAATATCTTTGAATGAGTTCTCACCAATGATAAAGTTTAAAAAAATGCAATGTGCATATTAAACCAACAAAAGAGTTGTTTTTCTGTAATTGTGCTGAAAAGAGATGGTTTTGGTTTTCCACCAGACTCACTATTCATAAACAAATCTAGGAAGCCGCAAAAAAGATCACAAACATAGTCCATTTAGCCAAATCATCCCACTACAGTACTAAGATCATGGAGAATTCCAGTTGCAAAGAGCTCTTTGAGATAACTAAGAAACTAATGGCAAGGAAGAAATGTACACCACTTCCAACAACCGTCTCTGCACTAGACCTACCAGACCAATTTGCAAATTTCTTTGATGACAAAGTAAAAGTACAAGCCATTAGAGATTCGCTTGACAGCACAATTTCAACTGATTCGTCACCATACAATTATGATGCAGAATTTAAGCGACAACCGTCAGGAGCATTTTAACCTGTTTCTATTGATTTAGTACGGACAATCATGATGAAAAGTGCACCAAAGTCTTGTGAACTTGATCCAATTACGACATCACTGCTGCTTGCGTGCTTAGATCCAATATTTCCTTCACTAACTGATGTTATTAATATCTCTCTCTTATCAGGGTAGTTCTGATCATTTGTCAAAACTGCATTCGTAAAGCCACTGCTGAAGAAACCAACGCTGGACCATAACGATTTTATTTCCGGCCAGTTTCTAATTTCACATTCATATAAAAAATCTTAGAAAAGATTGTTCTGACTTAACTTGTATCTCATTTGAATTCAAACAGTCATTTTAGCAATGTACAGTGTGCATATCACTCTTGCCATAGTACGGCAACTACTCTTCTGAAAGTATTTAGTGACATTCTCGCTGCTTTGGATAGTGGAAAGATTACAGTCCTCGCTCTCCTGGATTTATCTGCAGCATTTGACACAATAGACCATGATATATTACTTCACCGTCTCCAGCATATATTTGGCATTCAGAATATAGCTTTACAGTGGTTCAAGTCCTACTTAGTCAACAGGTCACAAATTATATATATACAAACGGCATACACTCCAGCCCAGTTGAAGTATGTTGTGGTCTTCCACAGGGATCTTTTTCTTGTACCTATTCTCTTCATTCTGTACACTCAGCAACTCTTAAGTGTCATAGATCATCACCCAATGTCGCACCAATTGTATGCTAATGACACCAAAATATACAAGTCTAGTCACCCAAATGAAGTTGATGCTACCATCCATGGAGTAGAGAAGTGCATTTCAGATGTGAAATCATGGATGACATGTAACATGCTGCAGATGAATGATGATAAAATAGAGGCTATGCTGATCACATCACAAAGACTTTGTCATCCACATCCTTTATCTCAGACAATAAATATCAGCAACACCAACATTAAATTCTCAGTCGGTACGAAACCTAGGCGTCACTCTAGACAGTACTCTCACATTGCACCAACATGTCATTAACATCTGCAAGGCTGCATATCTTGAATTGAGATGCGTCAGTTCCATTGGTAAATATCTTACTGTTGATTCCACGAAAACACTTGTGTGTTCATTAGTACTCTCAAGACTGGACTATTGTAACTCAATTCTGTCTGGTTCATCACAACATTTACTCCAGAAACTTCAAAATATTCAAAACACAGCTGTACGGATCATCTTTAGAGAACCTCAATCAGAGCACACCTCACCACTGGTCTCTACCCTACACTGGCTATCAATCAATCTGATACAGAATCAAACACAAAATTTGTTATCTGTGCTGTGTTTCAATAACAGACTTCAGTCTAACATACCTATCCAGCCTCACCCATGTGTATACACCAGCTAGATACTGATGCTCTTCTTCTGATAATCGTATACTCATTGTTACCAAGGTGAAAACAAAGTCATATGGACAACGTTCGTTTGCACACCAGGGCCCGGCGACGTGGAACGAATTGCGCATTGAAATTAGACACACAGACAAAGTGGTCCCTTTTAAGAGTGCTCTTAAGACTCACCTGTTTCGACTGCAGGGACAAAGTTAGCGACCTAATCATGTTTTGTATCTTATATGTTTTCAGCATGTTTTTATGTTTTCCCATTTCATTTTTTTGTCATTTGTTGTATTGTAGTGTAGTCATATCATTATTGATGGTGTAAAGTGTATTGTTTGGAACGTATAAAGACTGTGTGGGTGAAAAGTGTGAGAGCACAAAAGACAAAGAGAAGGCATGAGAACAGATGATGGAGACTTTTTATGCATAAACATTACCATATCTATAAAATGTTTTTCATTTACTATATCTTTTCAAGAAAATGTTATCACTTACGTTTAGCATTATCTGGTTAACCTACATAGAGCATTTGTAACTGGTGTAAATTTTCTATTTTTTTGTTGATACATGTATCAGAATCGGTACATATACTGTAAATATTAATGAACAAATAATGTCAAAAGTTGTATTTGTTTGTTATTACAAACAAGTTTCCAGTTAAACAGAGACAAAATAAATTGAGTCTGCTGTACATAAAAGATTTAAATTGTTTTTTTTTATAATGTAACTAATGTAAAGACAGATAGAAAATTCAGGTTACAAATTAAAAAATTTCAGATGATGCTTGTATAAAAAAGCTACAAATGTGGAAGGGTAGTATGTCAGCAACAGATCCCATATTACCCTGTATGCTATGAAAATTGGTCTATTATCACATAAAAATTAAATTGGCATAATTAAACACAGGCATTATAGATGTACAAAAACATCTTGTTAAATTACCTTATCAACAAATTGTTATAAGTAAAGTAATATGTTTGCATTTATATTTATAAGTTTTGTCATTGTTTAGTTGCAATCTGCTTTTTCGTCCTATTTCTTAAACATGAAATAAAAGAAGACCACTACCTGTAAAAGATTCACCAGGCCGCATAGCAAACTTATGGTCTATGCTTAAGAGTGTACTCTATTAATTAAAAGTATATCGTTTGTTTGTAAAAGAATGATATGATGTAATTTTGTTTTATTCATTCTTTTAGAATACCTCATTCTTCGTGATTACATTTTAGCAACGGGTCCATTGATATTTTGATGCTCCAGTATACTGTTAAACACATGTGAGTGATTATCGCCATAGCATTTTCGTTAATCTAATCGATTCAACAAAGAGATGCAGTCCATATTTACTTGAGCATTTCACGATTATTTCATCTATTATTTAGAACCAGGCAAGCTTTCTCACATAATTACATTAGCCGAATCTTAGACTCGAACCCAAACAGAGGTAAGATGGCAGTGATCCATAATGGACAGCACTTTAGACCACTCCTCCACTCTGGGCCCCTCAGAGAGAGAGAGAGAGAGAGAGAGAGAGAGAGAGAGAGAGAGAGAGAGAGAGAGAGAGAGAGAGAGAGAGAGAGAGAGAGAGAGAGAGAGAGAGAGAGAGATGGAAAACTCTTTGATCATCATGGATCCATCTTAGTTTCGCATTTCAATGTAAAGAAAACTAATGTCAGCAGATCACCTAAAGAAATTAATTCTTGGCTGCAAAGCAAGATGGATTAATATTCAGAATCAATTAGTATTTGTCTTGACACAACGTGGCACATGTCATGGAATGAATCAAATCAAAGGATAATGCGACGGAAGTAGGAATAATTGAAAGGTTCAAATGAAATGTGTAATGGTGTTTTAGGTTCAATGTTCTTTAATGGCACAGAAACAACCCGTAAACTTGACAAATTGAACAATTTTCATGAGGATATCGAAGACAAGATTTGACAAACAATTTGGAAATGACTAACATGATAAACTAATTATGTTTATTATCTTATATGTTTTCAGCATGTTTGTATGTTTTCCGATTTCATTGTTTTTGTCATTTCTTGTTCTGTATTGTAGTCATATCATTATTGATGGTGTACAGCGCTTAGAGCTTCGAAAGATTAGGAGCTATACAAAGTCCTCATTATTATTATTATTATTATTATTAGCATTCCAATGAACAGAACACTTGAGCTCATTAGATCTAACAGTGTTGCTATTAGGAAAGTAGGTCATGATAAGTCAAACTTCACTCTAATTCTCTAATGTTCTGCCAATGGTGGAAAGTTGCCACCAATTTTGATTTTTCAAAGAAAGCAATGCCAAAAGAGAATTTTTTTTATTGTTACCATCGCCAAATTTATCTCATCTGTTTAATCTTGCACTCAAGACTGGTTTCAACTGGAATAATCATGTTAATTTTTTAGACCCTTAACATGTACATAGCATGCACAGCCATGTGGCTCTTGTTGCATTATATATCAACATTAAAACAAGCATGAATTGTTTATTCATCAGTGTCAATTGATAACAGAATATTGCAATGCCTTGTACAAGAATAAAATCACAAGCATGTTATCATCAGTGATGCAATTTGACGAGTGCTTGTAATATGGATTATCGTACATTGAGGCCATTAATATTCATGAAATCAGAAGGTATTTGTGCAAGATCAGAGGTCTCAGAAACCGTTAATTACGCGTTAACAATTTTTTTTTATCTCGCACGCAGATAATACCCATGCAGGAGCCCTCCGTATGATTGCAAATCGCTTGGTAAGAATTTAAAGTCTTGCCACTCCTAGTTCAGCAACCTACTGAGTTGGGGAAATATTTGCTCATTTGATCAATTTAGCTGTGCTGATATTTACAATGACAGATTCATGTGGTTAAAATACCCCAAGATGTGCCTACTCTATTAGAGTACATGAAAATCTTATGATGCAATTCCTGGGTGGCCAGTTCTAAGATTTGCACTAGAAGCCTGGGTTGGAAAACATATTGATATTTGTAATGCCTGAATTCAGAGGCAGAAAGACCCTGAGATGTACATGTGATTACTATAAAAGTACATCATAACTTTAGCTTCCATTATTGTGTTCATTTCTAATTGTAGCCAAATAAATAGTGCATGTACCTCAAAATCAAGGCACATCAAGACTTGATCAAAATGTCCTTTGTAAATTTGGATAAATATTTTGGGGTTAAATGGCAAACTGGCAATGATTTTCATGAGATTCAGAAGAGTGTTAGAGTTGGTGGGTGGGATAGATGCTAAGTTTAAGAAAGTGTGTGATGCCTGGCTTTGTGTTTGGGATAAGACCATTCCACGTAGTGACAAAATTCAGTCTCACTCCGAAGGACTAACAAGAATTATACCGCTGTCTGGCTATTTTGCACATCTAATATCACCTTTACTGGCGCAAAACCCAAACCAAAATTCAATTGACGAAAATAAAATTCTGCAATGATTACCAAATGAAAAGTGACAATTGTCACTAGAATATTGTATTCAAAATAATGTCAAATTTTGACGAACGGTATACCACCCCTATGTTCACACGACTCCATACATGATGGACTATTCTGTGCAAGGCTTTGAAAAAGATGTAATGTTTATGCATCAGGCTATGGAAATAAAATACATTACTATGGAATCTTTCTGTCACCGTTTCAGCCCAAAATTTTAATTTTCAACTGAACAATGAACTTGATCCAATGATTATAGAAATGATGTATTATTGTGCAGAATTATCAGACGCGCAGAATAGGCTGACACAGTTTTATATGTCAGTGTTATAAAGAATGTGGAAAATAAACTCAGTGGCAAAGTAGTAGAGAGGGTGAACAGACCAAGTTTCCTAACACAAATAAAGCCTTTACGGGGAGAAGGCGCGAACCCAGCTTTGATATTTATCAAACTAAAGCCTTTACGGGGGAGGGCCAGGTTTTCTATTTGGCAAACCAAGTACTGTTTACGAAACAGAAATTGTCTCAGAAGTTTTGTTCTCGCAGTTTTGTTAGTTATTAATTAAATCATATGATATTACAATAATGGTAGGAGAATTGTTTACAACTAGACTAGCTCGAGAGCGATTAGAGGAAATAAAGAAATTTATCCTCGTGAGAGATTTCTGTCAGACAAAAACTTCAGCAGCGAAAGGAATATCAAGTTGATTTTGCATAAGGCGCTGAACAATTATTCAAACCTGTTACTACAACCACGAAAGAGGTTATATATGGAAAGAAAGAGAGATGGAAGAAGAACGGAAAGGCGTTTTCCTGAACTTAACAGAATAGCAAAGAAAAATAAACAAATATCAAAACTTTTACCAAATGTTCCTGATTCAGCAAGATTTGAATCCGGGCCGAAAAAGACCAATGAAGAAATAATCAAATAATTACGAAATAAATTTACCGAAGATGCTTTAATAACAATCGATAAATTTGATACAGTTAAATTTCCGTCTTTTGTTGTTGTGAGATATGAAAATAGAAGAAGAAAAAAATGTTGAAAATGGGAGGGGACGTGAAAAATATGTCACAGGTATGCAGCTCTGGTCTGGTGTACTTTATAAAATTAAAACTAACACAAGCCGAGTTAATACAAAAAGTAAATCGTATACAGGATATTTCGGTGTGGTAGATAACGTATATGATCAAATGATCAATATGAAACTCTAAAAGAGCAAGAAATAGAAACACTACAAGAGCGAAAAGAAGGGAGAAAAAAACGGCAAAAATGAAAGAACAAAAACAACGAAGAGAAGAACTAAAACAGCCAAATGAAGAATTAAAACAGCGTAAATCGCAAAGAAAAAGAAAAGAATATTTAAAGCAAGAGTCTTTCTCATTTCAACCATAAGAAATAACAGATAATATTTTAGAAAGAATTAACAGATCACTGGAATCTTTGCAACATTAATCTGATGATACGCAAGGCGCAACTGCTGAAAGATTTTCAGCTGGATTTTCTCATTCTAGAACTCACGGTGGTGGTCTTGTTGCCTGTCCAAATTCATCACAGGGGTTAACCATCTCTGATACAATTGTTTGGATCGTAGATGATCGCATCTAGTGGTCTAATTTAGTTTATCTCGAGGTGTCGCGAGTACGAAGATTAAATCAACAGCGTAGAGTCGTCTTAGATCCTAATGACAACACAATCAGCGAAATTGTAAGTGATGATATAATAAGAAAAAGAAACGCTGGTTATAAACAACAAGATAAGAAACATAATAGAGAATTTGATATTGATGTTTAATTTATGAGGCTGAAACAACAACAGAATAATCACTGGGCCAGCTGTAATTGTATAATACTATGGTAGTATTCGGATACAGATCCTCTCCAATTTACCGCAGACACAAAAAATAGCAGTCTTGGTCAAACATAAGAAAATGTTATGCTGGCCTGTCTGGAGTGTAAGAGACGCAGAGGTGCTAGTTAAGTGTCACTTGTAACTGTTCACGTGTAAATCCACGCTGAGGATCAGTTGAATATAATCTATAAATTGCAGATCGACCCTTGGATCTTGTTATGTTAGATATTTTTTTGCGATGTGACACATTTTTTACCACCTTCAAGTTTATCTGGTTCATATAAATATCTTGTACTGCCAAGTATTCCTTGTTTTGAAAAATCATTTCGGGCTTTTTTTACGGGTATTTAATTATTTTTTATCGCAGTTTACTTAATCTAATAATGAGGTGGTTAAACTGGGATAAATTGTATTGGGTAGCACCATCTAAATTTGGTCACCGATGTTACTATGTACTCAAAGATATTAACCAAAGAGCAAAATCGGTATCCGACGAAGATGTTATTGAATTTATCATTGATATTGAAGAAGCACCGAGTGTTGATTCTATTAATGGAAGTATTAATAATTTAGTCGTATATGATGATGTGATGTAAGATAAAATATCAAACCCTGCCAGGATAATTTCCAGAGGTAGACATAAAAATACTGATGTGATTTATGTTAGTAAGAGACATACACAAATACCAAAAGTTATCAGGGATAACTGTAATATTCTTGCTGTGTTTAATGAAGTTGATACACATACATTACGAAATATTCACCAGACCTGGTGCAGTGGAGATATGGACGTAATTCATTTTAGAAATTTCTTTAGTGTTTCTACATCAAATCCGCATGGATTTATAACGATAAGTTTGCATGACCCTAAATCGAGATATCCTATCGGGCTTTATAAAATATTCGGATAATCAATAACAACTAACATAACCGTGACAACAAATACGTCTGTTTTCGACTCAACAGTCCTGGTTTGACAAATAGAAGCCTCGTACGAAACCGAAAATGTCATATATTAGTTTATCTGAAATAGTTTCGATCTGTAAAACCTCTCTGTAGGAGGCTTTAGTTTGACAAATATCAGAGATTGGTTCGCGCCCTCTCCCGACGAGGCTTTATTTTTGTTTGAAAACTTGGTATGTTCATCCACTCTACCACTGACAACTAACAATTACTCTAGTCTGCAAAGTTCAAGATTTTCTGGGAGATTTCTGCAACTTTTGGTGATGTGACTCCTATTTTAACAGAATGGCAGTCATGGACTACTAGTATAAAATCCTAGCAAAAACTCTGCAAACACGAAGACAAATTATTAACCTGACCTCTTCTTATACTCTAAATCGACTTATATATGAACAAAAACGAATGGAAAATTGTCAAAATTAATGGATTTGACTTATACTCTGCATTGATTTAAAGACATGAAAACTCGTTACTTTTTTATCATCCTAAAAGATATTTCAAGTGTATTTTGTATTGCTATCTTTTAATATTTAGTCATTGTACAAATGTATTATATTTTATTATTACATTTTAAAACCAAATATTAATAAATTATTTATACACTTCATACCCTTTTCAATAGTATGACGTAGAAGATTGTTTCAGAATGGAAACATGAGTGAATCCTGGCTATTTAGCATCGCAGTTTGTAATTGTAAGATTTGAATCACACACCATCTGAAATTTAATTAAATGAAATTCAATCATATATATATATATATATATATATATATATATATATATATATATATATATATATATATAGTGTTTACGGGGACAAATGTTTATAATCGACAAATATGCCTGGATTCAACTTTAAATTTTTCTCACATGTTTAATGACCATAAAATTGATTCCATATTATCTTTCCTTAATATGATATATCTTTCTAAGATAATATATCTTTGGAATTTATTATTGTTATAACTACATGATATTTCTCTGGGTTAATCACGATATAGCATTATGAATTTGCATAGTTTCATTTGATATTTCATCTACCAAAGCAAGTACAAGTACTTGCGGAGGCCCAATGTGGCCGATTGGTCTAAAGCGCTCTCCTTTATGGATATCTGTCATCTCACCTCGTTCTGCAAGGGTTTGAATTTGACATGTATATCATAAATTGTGTTCAAAAATGGCGTTAAACCCTTCAACAGCAGCAACAACTACTACTATGACATATATTATTTTCATTACTACAATCAAATTTCTTATAGACTTTCCTTGAAATTCTAATACCTGTACTAATTTCAAAATGTTGACATTGGTTTATTAATCTGTATTATTTGACTGTTTTCATACTAGTATGTACTTTCATTGAATAAAATTCTGAAACTCTTGAATCAGGATTGCATCAGTATTAATATTATTTCAATATTGATAGCAATGAAAAGAAATAGAAAAACAAAGAAATATAAAGTAAAGTACATAATGAGGTAATTTATTGTATATGCTTTACTTGCATATTAAAGGAGTGAAAACACATCTTGTTGACATAATCCTGTTCATTTTCTTAGGTTGCAATGATTTTGACGAATGTTACATTAATGCATTAAATCAAAGTAGGAAATTATAGACATAGATAATAAACAGTGATGACCAGTAATAATTCTCACAAATTACACATTTAATGGTTTATTTAACATATACACGTCATTAATGATGATGGGGTGGTGGTGAAGTAGGGAGTCATACAAGGGAAAGCTTCACAGGTATATAATGCTAATATCTATTATAATTTTTCTCAGCTGTATTGCACACGAGATTGTCAGTCAGTCCGTTTATGATATGATGGACTCTCATTAATTGCTATAAATCACAATTCCATGGCTCTTCATACTACATTGTTCTCAAGAAAAATCGAACTCAAACTACATTCATCACTACTTAAATGTGAACGGAAGCGAGAAGAGAGAAAATAACACGTTGTTTCAAAGCTGGCCGGCGTAGATCTGGAATTAGAATTCAAGTCATCTCGCTTTCGTCCTTTCAATATAAACAATTTAAAAATTCGGCCTTTAATTTAGACAACCTGGTGCAAATCCATCTTAAATCGTCAATCGTTGGGTGAACCCGTCCCAGAGATACCACTGCGTATTTCATTACTCTATTCTCAATGAGTAGGACTACCGGAAAAGCGCACATAAAACAGTTAACTTTAGCAACGATCAGAATATCGACGTCTTCTTCCTGACAGAAACATGTCTAGAAACATCAGGCGATGAGCCCAATTTCGCTGATCTAACAATCACCGGTTACTCCATCATGTCGTTCCCACGACACTTGCGCGTAGGTGGAAAATATGTCATTACAACGAATTTCATGATAGAACGTCTTAATATAACACAACCTTCACTTTCCTCAACACATCGTTTTAACCATAAACACATAATTACGGGGTTAAATTAATGTGTACTCTGACCATATAACACAACTAGAATGAGTACGATTATATAAATCGTATTGGATAAAATATATGGAGTTTCTTCTTTGCCTTGATGAACATTATGAGTGAATTAATGCACGGATAGTGTCAGAAAATTAGTTTGGGGTCATCAAAGGGTCAGAACTTGAATGGCGATAGTTAGGTTCCTTGCGTTATATGGTGAGTGTACACATTAATTTCACCCGAATCAAATGCATGTGGTTTAATCTAGTCCAAACAACACTCACGCTGAAGCAAAGGTCAGTCTATTTTTATTTTTTTTGCCTCCTCCTAGTAGAAAAAAGAATCTGACTGAATCTCTTCTTTTGCAGCAGTTTCCGAATCTCCTGAAGTATTGAAATGATGGTTTTATCCATCCAACATTAAACACAGTCCATCAGAAGGATGGAATAATGATACTCAATGAATAAGGGACGAGTAATGCTATACAAGGAATGAATAATGCTATACAACAACAAAATTCGTATATTTTCAACTATGTTTTGAAATTGTAATAATTGTACCTAGTTCAGTGAATGGGAGACTATGCATTAGAAAATAAATTAATACCATAATCATTGTTGCTGTTGTTTTTATTATGATTAATAAAATAGTTTTTTTAAAAAATAAAATTTTGATGTTATTTTGAATATATTAAACTGTCTCATAAAATTTTCATGCGTACCTTGGCTTCATATTTTTCTAAAACTACATTCGTCCAATTAAATCTTTCCAATATTTCCAGCTCTTCTTTTGGGACTAAAGTCTGAAAATTTCTTTCAGACATTATTAAACAGATAGGTGTACAATTCGTTAGTGAAAAATATTTCCCTACCAATAGATCAAAAGTTTCCGCATTCACTGTCTATTTTGCATATAGTTCTGTACAACATTCTAGAATGTTTTGATTTAGTCTTATCCAGGATCACAAAATCAAACTCATTATAATAAATATAAATAAATAGTTTTAGTCGTTAGATAAATATAAATAAAAAAAAAAATATCAATCAAAATTAAAATTTATTATTTATTAATATTTTTGCAAACAAATTTCAAGTACAATTTTTTTAAAAGTATTTAAAGTACATATACTTTTTGAAATATATTTAATGCACAATTAATTAAAAATATCGATGAAAATGAAAAATCAGATTACAGTAGTTAATGGGGGCGATCTAGCGACAATGGAAAATCTCGTCAAAAGGGCTTGGGCTAATCTAGCGACAAGGGGAATTTAACATGGGAACTATTTGGGTCTATCTAGCGACAAGGGGAATGGAACATGGTGGGCCTATCTATTTGTATTTGAAAAGGAGACTGTCTAGGGACAAGAAAAAAATGGAGGCAAAGAAAGCTAATATCTTTTCGAGGTATAGAAGTGGCCCTCAAAAGGGCCTTCGGATACTTCTTATTTTATTGTCTCCCGTTGTTCCACCACCTTTTGATTTTACCAAGGATCCCCGTTTCTTCTTCTTCTTCTTCTTCTTCTTCTTCTCGTCCCCGGGAATCCAGTTAGGATGTCCCATAGCTCTAAACTTTTCCTGAACTTTGATCCATCTTTGGTTTAGTTGATCAAAGTCCTCTTTCTTCTTTTTGTTCTTTTGTTTCTTTCTCTCCTTAGCCCAGTTATCTTTAATCTGGATCACCTTTTCTTCCATCACTATTCTCATGATTGCTTCTGCTTTCTTTAGCCGGCCTAGACCCCACTTCACATATTCCCACTCTATTAAATGTAATGTTTTTTCTAGAAAGCAATACTTTGACGACATTATCAAGGGCCTCCTTCAAGTCTCCTATTCTTATATATGTTTTTAATAAGTCTTCTTAATTTCTTGACTTCCTCCTCTATCATGCCTTCTAATAGATCTCTCGCTAATTTCAAATGGTTTACAAAGCCCAGGTTACACTGAAATTCTTCCTCAAGTCTTTCCACTTCATATTCTGCATCAAGGATCCCAAACCAGCTGTCTCGGAGTTGGATAAACAAGTCGATATTCATCTTGATATGTTCAAAATTGAATTGCTCCAAGGACTGACGATTGCGTATATATATCTGAAGCACGGACGTAAAGGAAAACACCCCTTACATTCACAAACCATATTATATACTATCCAACATCACACCATATACTACACACACACACACACACACACACACACACACACACACACACACACACATACACACACACACACACACGTGGAAGCAGCCAAAAAACACACCATATCATTTACTATCCTACATCTTACCCTATAATATCCACACACACGGGGAAGCAGCCAAAAACACACCATATCATTTACTATCCAACATCACACCCTATACTATCCACACACGCGGAAGCAGCCAAAAACACACCATATCATTTACTATCCAACATCGCACCATATACCATCTAAAAGGAGTTATATTTTATAATCAGACTACTCCTCTCTCATATCCATTGGCAATTGACATAGTATTTATTTTCTAGACATTTAGGTAGCCATGAGAAGGGCTGGTTTTCTTAAACTTCAAATTGCACTTGGCTAATGCTGGCATCTTCCAGGTCTAGCCCCGCACACACATCTCCTACTCCAATCGTTCTCACAATTCACTTTTGTGATTGGGAGCGCAGAGGGAGAATGAGTGGCTTCACTATCCCAGTCTTCACTTTGAGGGATAGTGAAAACTTCCTTCCCTATCCTCCTATTCCGCAACCGTGGATGCGACTGTGGTTGATGCGGTGGGGGTTGTGCCTCTAGTGGACGAGCTGGTTCTGGTGGTGGTGAAGGTGTCCTCACCACAGGTGTGACCTTACTAGTCTGTCTCATGAAAGGGTGAGGTAAAATTGTCAATTACATTTCCTTCTCTTTCCTCTCCTGTTCTTCTTTAATCCTGGCCTCTTGTTCTTTGGCTTCCATAACCAGCTCGTCCAGGAGACGCCTAGCATTCTATAGGTGCATCTGTAGTTCCCTCAACTTTTCTAGTCTACTCATCTTATTTGAGATGATGCGCCAACGATAGGTAGCCAGACTGTTACTACTACTAATGTTAAATTAAAGACGTTTTCGCCTATAGGCATTCACGTCTAGTTAATGCCCCAAGGGGGGCTGTTTATTTGATTCAGGGGGTGGAATGGTGTCACACACCCCGCTTTAATGCACAATTCTGTGCTGATAAATTAAATCAACCGTCGGAGACGATCTATGGAAGAGGCGAAGGATGTAAAGGGTCTGTAGCGAAAGGTGGCGCTGTATCCAAGGTAATCTTTTGGTACCATAGTCCTAAAGATAAATAGTGCCGTCTTGTAACTTAACAATTTAGAGAAAAACATTACTGTGCTGTTATAGTAGTAGGAGAAGAGGTTGGCATATTTTGTTCTAGTTAGTTTAATATTTTTTTTGCTACATTGTGCAGCTGGGCCTGATGGCTTTGGGTTTGTAGCCACCTTATTAAACTATTTAGGGTCCTAATTAGTTGAATAATTATAATTTTATTATGCTACCTTGTGCAGCTGGACCTGATGGCTTTGGGCTTATAGCCACCTTATAGAACTATTTGGGGTCTTAATTAGTTAATGAATTATGTATTTTTTTTGCTACATTGTGTAGCGGGAGCTGATGGCTTTGGGCTTTGAGCCACCTTATAGAGCTATTTAGGGTCGTAGTATAAAACTAATTAAATATTGGGGGTATTGAAAGGATAACACTTCCGTTCTTGTGATTGGGAATCACATAGAGGTGAACCGTGCTGTTTGTCCGAGTGGACCCAATCCAGGCAATTCTAGTATGATTCCTAGAGCCTGTGTACAGAAAGAAGTGCCAGCCAAACCCCTTATAATGCCCGTATGCTTTAAGAAGATAGATAACCCTGATGGCTAAGAACGTGCCACCTTATAGTACTAATTTAAGTTATATTAGCACCTAGGTCAATATTATTTATGCCAAAAAAGTATAGAGATAGAGATAGTAAGTATAGAGAGTTAGATAGCTCTAATTTAGATGGGTGTGAATTGTAATGTGATATTGGGTACAAGAGATTGCTTGCCATTATGTCGACGTTTGGATACAGGATTTGTGGTTGGGGAGGTGGTAGTTAAGTATAGGTTTTTTTTAAGTTATACGACGATATGTGGTAGATGCTGTCTGTATTGCTATACCAACTTGCGTAGGTGCGTTGGTATAAATTGCTTTTGCATACAGTCATTGTGACTGACTATTTATACCCCCCCCCCTCCTGCGTTTCCGTGACAGCGTACAGGCTGAATGTCCGTTAGATCGACGTAGGGGTGTAGGGTCTTGGGTTGGGTAGGTGGTTGTTAATTGTAGGGTGATTTAATGTTATACGGTTAGCCAGACTGACTTGAAGTTGAATTAAAGTGAATCCGGCTACATAGGATCATTTGTTCACTGGTTTTGGTCAACATATTGTTGAGCATTTGTTTTTCCCGTGGGGAAGGAATGGTGCCACATTCCCAAAGGGCATTTGTGCACATAAGTGCACCTATTAGTTTGAGCGTCATGTCAAGTCACTAACGAGTGACTATTGACATGAATGGTAGCCCCTGAGTGGGTAGGAATAGAACCAACACACACTTCCCCTATCAACCAATCGGATTGCTTGATGCATTAGCGGTGTGCAATGGCACTGATAGCGAGAGAAAATTAGTTTTCTCACTTCGCTATATTCCTGGGCACTGGACGAGGACAAGGAGGAAAAAGTCCCGGAGTAGTCGGCCAGCCGACGTCGTAGATGGATGTCATTTTACGCCCTAAAAAGCCGTTGTCCGTACTTAATTCAAATTCAGTCCAGTTGTACTAATGGACAAAAATAATACCAATATCGTGTAAACCACCAGTGCAATTGAGTCAAATTTTATAAGTCGTAAAATTTTCCTATCGCTTAACTTCAACTAAAACTAGTACAGAGTGTACATATATTAATTCTCTAACTGTTTTACGCTAATTATGTCTATGCGACATATATAGTTGTGTCACTGTTAGGTTGGAATAGCTTGTAAATTTTGAGGAGGCATTTCGAAATATATCGTATTTGTTTTTTTCAAAAGAGCTTATTCGAAAATGGTTCTCTAGCCAATTGAGAACCCTATATGGCAAATGAATGGCAGAAATTGAAAGAGCCCTGTGAAGGGCTAGTACTCATCGTACGAGTAAGTACCACGCTTGCACTCAATCTTCACCAAATGGGCGGCTGTTCTCTCCGACTCCCGTAGACTTCTTGGAAAATAAATTCCGTGACGGGAGGCGATGAAATTTGCAGCGTCAATAAGATGTTGAAGGGGTCGCTCCTCAAAGGCCTGGTGATAATGGCGGGTAAGTATGGTATGAGCGAACTGCCATTGTTGAGGTTTTGGTGGTGAGGTTTGCAGCGACCGGAAGCCTTTGTAGGTTACTGCTGACAAAAACCCATTCGCTTTTCTCTTATTCGTCAAGAGATTTTGCAGTCCTAGTTCGCTACATAACCTCCCCATTAATTCCTCCTTCTTTTTTTCCGGCATCCTTGCTGCCTTTGCCGGTGTCTCCCATTTTTCCTTTGGAGTGGTGGTAGTGGTGGTGGTAGATTCCTCAAACTTTTTATCCAGGTTTTCTGCCAACCCTGGTGGATGAGTGGGGGTGGGCGTTGATGAAATTATCACCCCTTTTGCCCCCTTTCCCTTTTCTTTTCTTGTAGGGGGTGGTGGTGGTGGTAATGGTAATGGCTCAGGTGCGGGTTGAATTATTGGTGACGTGGCCACCTCCACTGTCTCCTTTTCATAAAAAAGCTCCTGAAGATGTTGCGGTAGCGCCGCTATCTGTTCTTGTAGTGCCTTGGTAGAGCTCTCCTGTACAGTAGATTCCACTATGGGATCCTTGGGGCTCGGTACTCCATTAACTGCTGGTATGGGGGTGGGTGTCCTGTGGCACGGTTCGGTTTCCCGCCACCGCCGTTGTCTGCCCCTATTACCTCTGTACTTGGGTTCCCCTCTATATTCATTTTGCTTTTCTTCTTTGTCCCATATAAGCAGCAGAGAAGTACGTTTCCCTGCTGCTCTAAGGCTCCAACTTGTTGCCTCAAGCAGCCCTATGCCGAATATAGCATTGAGGGCTGGCTGCGGGATAACTTCCATCGCTAGCGTGGTCAATATAGACATGATGCTTGTTGCTTCGTTCACTGCGAAATATTAGCCAGACTGACTGACTGACTGATTTTTAATTTAAGTCGTGTTCGCCCACTGGGCATGTACGACTGGTTAATTCCCCTTATGGGGATAATTAATTGTTTCGAGGGAGATAGTAAAGTGCCACATCTCTCTACGCTTTAATGCACCATTTGGTGTTAATTGAATTATCCGATTTCGAGTCATTTCTGCCTCACGGGATATAATTAATGATACAACGAATGGGAATAGTTGCACACATTCGTTGATGTTATAGCTATGATAAATTGTCGGAAGAGGAAAAGGCTGCACAGATTGTCCGGAAAGGCAAGGAAAAGGCGGCGCAAGCATCACTTCATCGTCTTGACGTACTTAAAATGAATTTATTTATCATACAATCATTTGTGATTTAGGAAAGGTGTAGATGGCATGGTTATTAAAAGTTATTAAAAATTAATTTGTATAAAAGTGCCCTGATGACTGGGAGCAAGCCACCTCATAAAGTTAATGTTTTGGTTTCCTCATTTCCTTAAATGTTTAATTGCCGCCTTGTGCGACTGGACCTGATGGCTCTTGGAATTAAGCCACCTTATAAAAGTAAATTGGGGTCCTACATAAGTCCTATTATTATATTTATGAGTTACCACATTGTGCGGTTGGGCCTGGTGACTCTGGAATTAAGCCACGTTATAAATCTAATTTATGGGAGATATCTTTAAGCTAATATTCTAACTATTTAATTACCGCCTTGTGCGGTTGGCCCTAATGGCTCTGGGAATTAAGCCACCTTATGCATCTAATTTGGGGTTCTATATAATTTATTTAAGCTTTTAGTTCGCTCTAGTGCGAGTAAGATTGGTTAATCAGCATGATTAAGTCTTTAGATTGAGAATCACACAGCAATATACCGGGCTGTTTATTTGTGTGGACTCAACCCAGGTATCTCCAGTATGATTCCTGGAGCCTGTTTGCAGAAATAAGTGCTGATTGAACCATTATAAGCCCGTAGGTTTAATATATCTAAATAAATATAGTTTATACCTTGCCATAGTTGGAGAAGAAAGTAGAGTTGAGTAGAAAAATAGGAAATAGTAAAGTAGAAAGAGTAAGTAGTTATTTTGTATTTATCTTATTGGTTTGTATTAATTATGAATGTATTTGTAATAGTCCAAGCGCATTAGTGGGAGTGAGAGTTTCCACAATGATGTTTCAGATTTGTACTGGTGTCGTTTGACAAGCCTGTTGGCTATCCAGTGTTAATGATACTCCATCATTGCTGTCCCCCCACCCCCCAATGGCTCAAGACTTAATTAATTTATATTTATATTCAGAGTAAATAGTGTATCATTGATTTATTTAAATTGATTATAGTGTGAATTTAATTTTAATAGTCCAAGTGCTATTCTTGGAATAGTGTAGGACTTGGTTGATATGAGTTAGATTTTTCCTATTTTATTGATTTCAACGATGAAGGTTAATATTAATTCGTTAGTATGGTTTGGGTTGGGGATGTTTTCTAATACTAATTCTGGGTATGTTGTTGGTGAGCCTATGTTCCTAAGTGAGTTTTTTAGTTTGTTGCGTTGTGCTTTATATTTATGGCATATGTTAAAAACGTGCTGAAGATTTTCATCACAATTGCAGTATGGGCATTTTGAACCATTTGTATTTAAGGCTATTATATATTGTCCCATACTGCCTGCTAATAATGTTTTCCCAGTTCTAATTCGATTGATAATTCTTTAGTGATGAGTGTTGTTGGTAATTGGTCCTTTCGTATTGCGACTCACAGTTTTTTGAATTAAATGAAGTGTGCGTCCTTTTGGGCATAAATTCCATTGTCTCTGCCATTTGTTGTTGATCTTTTTTGCTATAATACTATATAATTCTGGGACGCTGTAGTCGATGTTTGTAATATCGGAATATGTGAGTTTGTTTTTTGCTGCTTGGTCTGCTTGTTCATTTCCGGCGATATTGATATGAGATGGTATCCATAAAAATTCAATGTTTTGATTTGAGTTGGTCATGTTCTGTAAAAAAAAGAAGCACGTCTTTAAGTAGGTTTTCTCTTCCATTGGAATGTTGAGATTCTATAGTCCTTAATACACTGAGTGAATCACTAATTATCAGTGTATTTTTGTATTGTTCTTTATGTATTAATTTGAGCGCTTCTGATATTGCCCAAAATTCGGCTGTATATATGGAGCATTGGTTTGGTAATCTATTTCCAAATTGTATTTGATGTTCTGGGATGGTTAGGGCTGCTGCTGTTCTATCTGGTTGTTGTGTTTTTGAACCATCGGTGTATATTTTAACATAGTCCTTGTATGTGGTAACTAATAAGGTCATTATCCTGGATCTGATTTCTAGGGGATTGACATCTTTTGATCCGAACGATGTTGCTATGGTATTAACGTTTGGCTGTTTGATTTTCCAAGGGTTGGGGTCTGGATAACGAATTTGTTCAGCTTGAAGTTTTCCTATCTGTAATTCTTCACATAGTGTGTGGATCAATTTTCCGGATGGTGGGTTTGGGACGAGTCTCTTATTAAACATTTTGTCACATTTTTTAATGGTTGCTCTTGTGGGGTGTTCTATGTTGTGTGGTGATATTCTGGCTGCGTATCGAAGTAATAGTTCTTCTCTTCGTAGTGATAACGGCATTTCTCCTGTTAGTATTAATAGTTCTTCCTTTGATGTGTTTTTTACAGTGACTGTGCAGATGCGTAGCGCTTGGGTTTGGATTTTATCCAGGCGTTTTAATACTGTGTCCTTAGCAGAGGCATATACTTGGCATCCATAATCTATTTTGGATCTAATTAGAGATCTGTATAGCGTTGTTAGGGTATTTTGATTAGCTCCCCATTGAAAACCTTTTAGATTTTTCAAAAGGTTTAGATCTCTGTTACATTTAAGTATTAGTTCGTTGATAAAATAGTTCCATGTGAGATGTTGATCGTAGTACATACCAAGGAATTTAGCTGTAGTTTCAAATTTAATTAATTCTCCTTGTATATAAAGTGTTGGTGGTTCTATCGGGCGTTTGTGGGGTGGGGTGAATATAATTCCTGTAGTTTTCCCTTTGGATAGCTTGAAACCCCATTTATCAGCCCATTTGCTGATGTTGTTTAAGGTTAGTTGTAATTCAGCTATTAATTTATGGCGTTTCGGGTTTCCTGCTTTCCAGATTCCACTATCGTCTGCAAATTGTGATATATCAATTGTTGTTTTGTTAGTTACTCGTCCAAGGTCGTTTATCATAACATTGAAGAGGGTGGGGCTTAGGACACTTCCTTGGGGTGTTCCGTTTTCTAATGTATATTCTTCTGATAATTGATCTTCTATCCTGACTCTAATATGTCTGTTTGTAAGAAAGCTCTAGATCCAGTTGAACATGTTTCCATTGATACCATAATGGTTTAATTTAGCTATTAGTCCATTGGTCCAGCCTAGATCAAAAGCTTTTTCTAAGTCTAAAAATATTGCTATAAAATGGCGATTACTTTTTCGTTTATTGTTAAAGGCTAGTTTAATGTCGGATTCTAATCTTATTAATTGATCTAAGGTGGATCTATTATTCCTGAATCCACTTTGGTTTTTTGATAGATAATTGTTGCTTTCAAGGTGATGCTTAAGTCTATTATTAATCATTGTTTCGGTCACCTTGCAAATTGTATCAGTTAGTGAAATTGGGCGGTATGATGATAGCTCTGTAGGGTCCTTTCCTATTTTTGGTATTGGGATAACTATAGCTTCTTTCCATTTTCTAGGAATGTTTCCTGTTGACCAAGATTGATTGATCATGTCTAATAATATTGCTACAATGTTATGAGGAATATTTTTGTAAATTTCATAGCCTAATTTATCTTCACCTGGTGATGTTGATTTCTTATGTTTAATAGCTAATGTCCATTCTGTGTAAGTGAAGGCTACATTCAGAGGTGAAGGTGTTGTATCATGGTCTTTAAAGAATTCCGGGTGTTTGTTTTCTGTTATTTTCCTATAGTTTTGAAATTGGGTGGTATGATTACTATTTTTACTAATCCCGGCAAAGCGATTAGCTATAATTTCAGCTTTTTTTAAAGTGTTGTTGTGTTTTTGATATTAGGAGTATTAATGTTTGACTTTCCTTGCATGGCTTTTATTTTGTTCCAGACATGTTTTGCATTACATGGTTTTATATCTATATTAGAGCAGTATTCTCTCCATGATGTTTCTTTTGCTCTTTTAATAGTTGATTTTGCTAGTTTTTCAAGTGCTTTATATCTTTTGTAATCTGATGCAAGTTTAGTGTGATTAAATTTATTAAGTGCTTTTTTCTTTTCTTTTATTCTAGTAGTGCAATCTTCATTCCACCAGGGAATGGGTTTTTTGGTGGTGTAACAGAATTGTTACCGAGAGGAGGGTGGATTAAATGAACAATACAAACACAATTTGTGAAAGAAAATATAAATTTATGTAATAAATTATAAATGAAAAAAATACAGGTGTAACAACACAATAATTCATGCACTCAACCCACAATTACACTCACAACCATTCACAATACATGAACAAATTAAATAACAATACAAAAGGAATCTCAGATGTAAAGGGATCTCTTGGATTATACACAGATCCAAGAATCCTTTACGAAAGTTAAATAAATGCAAGTATGATTTACGAAAAAAAAATAAACACAAACGACAAACTATCTATCGCACGATGGATTGCGATAACTAGCACGATCATATACTTGTATTCAATCAAGTTGCTAGCTTTTATTGATATCTATGTGATCACTTGAAATATTATTGTGATCTGACATAAGCATGCAAATACAACAATGTATTAAATTATATTACAATTTCAATACACCTATGTGTCTCCCCTGTATAACCGCACGATTCAGCAACAGTTGAATCGTCTCCCAGTTTCCCCGAGAACCGAGGGTTGACCAATACTATTCTAGGACGTTACCCTTCACGGATCCACCACAGTTATACGTTCAGACAGCATACAACATCTACCCGAACCAACGGTTCCTCACTCCCCTAGATGTCTACCCGGACGTTTTACAACTCTAAGACAGCTCCGACACTCGGACTTGTAGCTTTCCGGATATTTACACGTTACACAGATGTTGACAAACAGACAGTTCGACACACAGACAGATACTTCAATTCCGTTTGCACAAATTAACGGCACAAGCACATTCAGATATTTATACAGAGATGTTCCAGAACAAACAATAGATGTCCCACAACAAATCAAACGATATCAAAGACGTTTATCAAAAGATGGTATCAGATGTGTTAACAGCTACGGTATCAGAAATGGTATCAACTACGTTAGCAGCTACGGTATCAGAGACGGTATCAACGATGTTATTAGATGCGCTATCAGTGATGTACTTCTACGGTATCAACGACGGAATCAGCCCTTTGGCTGGAGATTTGCAAGACGAGGTTATCTATCCTTTGATTAGATATTTTGGTTCCCGTCAATAATTATGAGAAATACTTCGCCTTATATACTCTCAATAGGTGAACATAAATCACATCGAGCTTGCCGTGCACCACGTAAAACGAGTATTTCGGATTTCATGTAAATTACAAATTGGCACATGCAAATCGTTACACGCCACTTAATCACCCCAGGTAATGCGTGTACGACGAAATCAAGAAAATGGTGAGTTTCGTTTGCAATTGAAGAACAACAAAAATCAGTTCAAATTTTCGCCTAATTCTGTGACAGGTGGGGTTATTGATTCCATTTCCTGATTTTGGAATACTAATTGATGCTGCTTTATTTATAACTTCCATAACATTATTATTATATATATCGATGTTGTCGTCTTTTAGATCTGATATTTTATATTTATTTAGGGATTCCTGAAATAATTTCCAATCTGCTTTATCTAATTTCCATTTTGTAGTTTTAGTATGGAATATGATTGGTGTGGTAAGACTAATTGTTATGATAATTGGGAAGTGGTCGCTACCTAATGTGGATTGTTTATCAACTTCCCAGTGGGACAATGCAGCTAATTTTGGTGTGCATATTGTTAGGTCAAGTGCTGATAATGTGCCATCTATTGGAGAGAGTCTAGTCCTGCTACCGTCATTGAGTATTACTAAATTTTTGTTTATAATCCATTTTTCCAGTAATTCTCCTCTTAAATCTAAGTGATTTCCGCCCCATGTTTTACTATGAGCGTTAAAGTCAGCACATATGATACATTCTTTAGTTTTACTAATTAATTGTTGATAATTTTGGATAGAGGCTGGGTGTGGTTGTCCTGGGTCATAGATATTAAATATTTCAAATGATAAGTTTCTAGTATGTATAAGTATAGTTTGATATTCTAGACAGATATTATTGTGTGTATTTGTTAGTAGTTTATTCTGTTGTTCGAATGATGTATTAGGGAGGTTGTCACTGACAAAAATTACTAATCCTCCCCCTTTTTTCCCGTCGTTTCTTGTGGTGTATTTGGAGTTGGCATAGCCAGGGATTTTATGTAGATATTTAGAGTTTTGGTGAATTAATGTTTCCTGTATACATATTATATCGGGTTTATTTGGAGTGTTATTTATTTTATTTAATAGTTCAGAAATGTTTGGTTTTAATCCCCGGCAGTTCCATTGCCATATAAGTAGTTTAGATTTGTTTTTGTTATCCATTGTAATGGTTAAATTTGGTCATAAATACAATTAATTTATTGTAGTCATTCTATTACCACTAGGTGTTTTTCTAGTAAGGCCAAAAGTAGCCGTATTAATGGGATGCAAGGTATCATATTGTTTTTGGATAATAAGGTGATACCAGTTTGTAATTCTTTAATGTAATTAGATACTGTTGATTGTGTGAAGTATTCTAGTTTGTTTTCATTTGTTTCTTGGTTATTTTTATGTGATTCAACTCTTATTAAGTTATGCTTATCGGTTGGTTGTGGGCTTTGGTTTATTACAATACGCGAATCTGATTGTATATAGTTATCACGTATAATGGGGTGTGTTTGATTGCGCATATCTTTGATAAGGGTGACTATTCTCTGATCATGATCTTGAGAGTTTTTAGTAGTTACTGTGATGTTAGGAGTTGAGAGTTGCATATTCTTAGATGAAGTCGATATTTGTTTATTAACTAAATTTTTGGAGTTTGGTTTTTCAGTGATATTGTTTCCTTTATTAGTTGTTGTAGTTTCAATATGTGCATTAGTTGTTGTTGAATTTTGGGTATTTGATTTCATAGGTTTTTTGTTCTCACTGATAACTTGGGTTTTAGCTTTATTGTATGGTAAACAGTGCGTATTCATCTTATGTATTATTTGAATTTCTTGTTTAGTGAACACGCACTGTTCAGAATTTGGGTAACGTTTTTCATTTCAATTGGCACACTTCGGATCTTTTCGTGTGCATTTGTTTGCATGATTACCCCCACAGTTGTTGCATCTCGATCTATTTTTGCAATTGCTAGTGTAATGACCCCATCTCCTACAATTGCTGCAAAATCTTGGTTTGTTAATATAATCTAATGTAGGGTATGAGTGTCCATCAAAACGCACCAACAATGGGGGCGTAGAGTTAAAATGTACAATAATCACATTTGATATAAATGTATTGTTTGTTTTTACCCTGATTGCATTATTAATGTCTGCTCCTTGTCTGTATAATTCATGTGTTAAGTTTTCATTAGTAATGTGGTTATGTATTGGGTGTAACTTGATATAATTTTTTTGTATATTGTGTTGGTATGTTGTGCTAGTTGTTGATGTGGAGTTTGAATAGGTTGTTCATGGTTTATATGGATAGTTTGCTGCTGCTTATTATTTTCTTGTGTATTATTTGCAGTATTTGTTTTTTGATTTCTACTTTCATTACCTTAGTTTGAATAGGTTCCTGCTGATTTGGGGTGTCCAGTTTCAGAGTGTTATTGGTTGGTTTGGGTGATTTGGTTCCATTGTGTCTTGTAACCTGTACGTTTATGGATCCTATTTTCTCTAATTCCATATATTTGGCAACTTGTCTTGCTGTATTGCATTGAATTATGACGTAATTTGTGTAAGTTCTTATAATTTTAAATTCTCCTTGGCGTGCCTTAGATAACGTTGCAGCTATTGATTTTGTACTAAGGTTGAAAAATTTAGAATTTCCACTACTAATGAATATAGTATGTTCTATGTTATGGTATAGAGGTTTTCTCTTTCTGTTTTGGTCCATAGTATTTGATTGCTTATTATTGTTGTTGTTGTTGTTGTTGTTGTTGTTGTTGTTTTGTTGTTGTTGAACATTCTTAGTTATTACTGATGCCTGATAATTGTTTTCTTTTGAAAGGTTGTTTGCCTTTTTGTTTAGGTCTTTGTTGGTTTTGTGATTTGTAGGTTTGTGTATTTCCTGGGGAGAGAAGGTGAATGATTGTGGATTAATCAAGGTCGCTGAGTGCGTCAAGATCACATGAATGAGCCAGATATGTTGTGTTCCTGTTGTTGGGTCTCATACAATAAGTCTTCTAGTGTAATTTCTTTAGACGGTCCTGGGTCCTGACTCATGTGGTATTTGGTTTTATTCCCTGTAGGCCTCGGCGACTGAATAGGGGATGTTGGTAATGGTGATAAGCACGGTGGTATTGTTAGAGTGGGTGATGTTAATGATATGTTTTCATTATTGCAAGTAGAGGGTAGCATGCCGTCATCCAGTTCTGAGATTGGTTTGTTTTGATTTACATTTTTGTCTGGAGAGGCAATTGGTGATTTAGGTACTTGCTTATTTCCGTTTACATTGCTGATTGTTATGGTTGTTGGTCGTTTGGTTGGAGAGATAGGGGAAGAGTTCATTTTATCCAGGGTGCTCATATTTGGTGTGGTGGTTGGAGAGCTAATATGGTTGGCAGGCGGTTGGTGTTGGGTATTAATTGTTTTTCCCCCTTCCCCATTTTCCTTTGCTTGTTTAGTATTATCAGGGATGCGTGAGATGACAACAAGATTCCCGGAACACGATTAGATATCAGACTTGATGATCAAAATCAGCCCCGACCAGGCGAGTATCCGATAAACGCTATTGATAAGGCGTGTCATGCTCATGATGTTGCGTATAAAACCGTATAAAAGCAGCAATCTGCAAAACAGGCATCTCGCGGATGTGAAATTAATTCATGCGTTAAATGCTATTCCTGATAAATCTTTCAAAGAAAAGTTGGCTTCATGGTTGGTAAAATCAGCTATGAAAGGCAAATTGATGATGGGTGCTGGTAATTATTAATATGGAATCTATTTATTATTCTCCAAAATGATACTGGAGGGGTAACGCTGCAATCAATAAACTCGCCAACGCCGCAAAAGTGAAAAAGGCCACTGCGGCTAATTGGTTATCCAAACAGGCTATATGGCAAATTTATCTACCGCGTCCTAAACAAATCAATTTCTCGCATTTTGATGTTACCGGACCCAATGAAGTTCATCAAGCTGATTTATTGTTTTTACCACATGACAACGGTTACAAATACGCGCTAACCGTAGTTGACGTTGCGAGTCGATACAAACAAGCAGAACCGCTAAAAACAAAATCATCACCTGAAGCTGCTTCTGCATTTGAAAAGATTTATCGACGAGGCCCACTACGCTGGCCAAATCTGTTACAAGTTGATCCTGGCAAGGAATTTCAAGTCGCTGTTTTATCTGTGATGAAAGATCACAATGTCACCATCAGACAAGGACATACTGCACTACATCGCGATCAGGCAATTGTTGAACGATTTAATCGGACTCATGCTGAGCGGTTATTTGGATATCAATACGCAAAAGAATTCATCCAAGAAAAGCGATCTCGTGAATGGGTCAAAAGGTTACCAGGGGTAGTTGCAGCGCTAAATAACGAGATTACCAGAGCAATCAATATGAAACCTAACATCGCAATAAAAAAAAATTATATACCACAACCACAGCGGGATAGCGTTTCCCAACCAATTCTTGGTAGTAATGTCACTGTTAGGTATTTATACGAACCAGGAGAGCTTGAGGGTGGTGAAAAAAAGGGCTACTGATCCTATTTGGAGTGTTACTGCACACAAGATATCTACTATAAAACAATCTACGGGTAGACCATCAATCTATAAATTGGATTCTACTGCCCCTCAGCGGGGTTTTACACGCAAACAATTACAAGTGATTCCTGACGATACTCAATTGCCACCGCATGGTCTTAACTAGCGCCGTTGCGTCTGTTGCACTCAAGACAAGTCAACATCACATTGTTTCTGACATGACCGAGACTGTTATTTTTTCTGTCTACGGTAAATTGGCGAGGATCTTTATCCGAATAACGCCAACGCATTAGACAATTGCAACTCGCGCAGTGATTATTCTGTTGTTGTTTCAGCGTAATTATTAATTCAGCATCAATGTCAAATTCTCGTTGGTTTTTTTTGTCTTGTTGTTTGTAACCGGAGAGTTTTTTTTATTAATGATGCTAACATCAACGATGCTAGCATCATCCATTGTGGTGTCATCATCGCCTGACTCTCTCAGGACAATTGTTCGAAGCTGATTTATTCTTTGTACTCTGGATACTGCGAGATAGACTAAATTCGACCATTCGATGCGATTATCTACCATCCAAACAATTGTATCCCATATAGGTAATCCCTGTGAAGAGTGTATTGTCGCTGCGTATCCTAACGTCCATGGGGATTTATTAGCACGCAATGCATTTTCGACGACGCTGATATCAACCAGCACAATATCATTTAACACGAGAATCTGCTTTTCACTCTTCCCTGGAATATCAACTTCTATATTCTGCATTCGTGTATCCGATGGCCTATAACATAACGGTACTGGAAGTGTTGCAAATAATTTTTTATGCGTTTCAAATAACTTCATCTGAAGTGTGTCTCTGACTATTTTTCTACTTGCAATTATCAAATCGTTTGGTCTCCATGTTTCCCAAAAATCATTCATGGGAGTTTCTGAAATTATTTCACGCGCTATTTCACATTGGATTTTATCCGGTTGTAATCTAATCAGTGCTTTGAACTCGCGTAATTGTTCATCAAGTGATCTATGGTCGGTATTAATTTCTTCATAGTAGTCTACAAAACCTTTTAGCCATTCATGTGGAGATGCACCGACAAATGTTGGTGGTTGGTCGTGATCACCGCACATGACGACTTTTGTATTTTTGTTTAACAACCACTCGAGAAATATTTGTAATACATCTAATGACACTGTGCATATTTCATCCCAAATTATGATTTCAGGAATGAATTTATCACCCACACGCTTAGGAGTCCATTTCTCACCCTTCCATCGAAAAAAACTGTGATAAGTACAGGCATTTACCCCTCGCTGTATCATCTCTCTGGCGAGTCTGTGAGTCGGTGTTAACACAATCATGTTTGACCGACGATATAATTCAATTGCACGAGTTGTCTTTCCTGACCCACCACAACCGTTTAAATAAACTGTCTTGTATCTACATATTGGATCAGATACCGGTGGTGCATTAAAAAATTCTGATTGAATCTCATCACACTTTAAGTACTTTTCATCCATGGTAACATCTGCCGATTCACAATACTCATGTAGCGTCTCCTTTTTAAATCTCCAACATCCCCAATTCGCCTCTGGATCTGTGATTTTAGCTACATCTGATTTGTATTTCTCGTGGATATAAATAGAATCAGTGGCTACTCTAACTGCGGTATTAGGAAATCTATTTATCATCGAAAATAAATTGATAGAAGCATAAGGTAGCATAGAACTTCTCAAATGTGTGTACTGGGAATTATATCCATCACAGTAGGTAACAACCGTACCCAATTTCTCACCATTGGATAGAAAAGCATCCTTACGGGATACAAGTTTTCCCTGTTTCGTTAAATCCGTTACAATAAAATCGTATTCAGCTACGTCAATGATCAACCGCGAAGAATATTTTGCATTTTCGTATCTTCCACCCTGGGTAAATTTACCGATTATTCTTCGTCCAAAATATTTTGCTTGTTCTTTTTTAATTTCAAATAACTCCTTAGACCAATTCATGATTTGTTCTTTATTGAAATCAGGAAATTGTTTTCGCAGTTCGCTAATTATACGATCTAGATCGGGTTGTGGTAGCCAAACTTCTTTCTGAGCTCGATAGCATATAATAGCTTCGGAAACAATCAACGATATTAGCATGCCACAATCAATCATATATCGTATTAACACTATTGGCATCCAGGCCTTTTCAGATATATGTCTACCAAGCCAAACATAACTACACGGATGTAACCCTGTAGCAAGTTCAAATGATATCACACGAGCGAATCCGGTTAAATCAAAATCAGGTAATGGCCCATTAATCGCAACACGAGTCATTTCATGTGTGGGGTGTCTAAATCGTTTAAAATGGTTACTACATTCTCCATATCCGAGAAAACTTCCAGGATAACACGCGGATATATCAATTGAAATCATACCGCCACGATGGTATTTTGTATTCCACAGTCCCCCATGACCAAATTCGATGCAACTCAATTTAACATCCTCGAGAAAATCACTTCGTGTTGGACGCCATGAGTTTTTTTCTCTTGCGAAGTGAGCTACCACTGATGGAATAGTAAAACTATCCGTTAATAGTTTTTCATGGGAACTCTCCGGTGAAAAATCATTAGCGATTTTTCTCATTCTGTTATCTAATTCTCCAACTCGATATAATTCGCCATTTGGTCTTACAAATTGATCAAATCCTGATTCGGAACCAGCACTACAAAGTAACCACACTGACACAGCATCATCTTTACACAACGCATAAATAGCATCAAATAACTTCTCTTCATAAAAAACATCCCCGACGAATTCCGGGGGGGATATATCTCACGGTTCTATCTCGTGGAAATATTGTTACTACAGGTGTTCACGCGTGTTTGTTATGATCAATAATTTTAATTGGAGCCCCTCGCGATTGATATTTCGGTTCGTATAATACTTCTCCGGTTATTGTTGTTACTGATATTGGGAATTTTAATGATGCTTCTAATTTAGCTATATCAGAAATCTTTGCACCGTGCTGTTTCACTGTCAGTTACCATTCGGTTATTTTCCTACGTCGCAGATCAGTTAGTTTATTTCCTCGGGATGCATTTGTGAAGTGTTCCATTACCCGTGTTGCTACACAATTCAGTGAACTAGAATATTTCATAGAGCTAGTTTTGCAATATCGGGTTTATCATTTAACGGATATATCCCATAAACGATTGCTGTTACAGGATAAGATCTCTCGTAGTATGGTTTGTCAATTCCAGTTAGAACTCCTGGTTTGGAATCTCTGCTTACAATGACAGTTTTTTAATCCTTGAGGATTGGTTCAAATTTATCCCTGATAATCCATTTGCCTTCGACTTCGATAATGAATTTTATTTTGAAAAAAATACTTTTGTTTGGAATTTCTTTGTTGAAAATCTTTGATTGGAAATTGCTGTGCAATTTCACCTTTGGATTTTACACCCTTGAATTTCCAGCCCCTTGGCGGGCCAAGGTGAGAAATTATCTCAGCTGCTCTTTCATCGTTCATAGTAGCATCGATGATGGGTACATTGACATCTTCATCAATAATTCGAAATGTCGACCAACAGTATGCTGCACCGTCTCGGTAGAATTCATTAAAACACTCCCTGATTTTACCCAGTATAGTTCTATCACCGATTAGACGTTTTGGTGTATCAGAGACTGTATCAAGATTGAATTTAGTATTTTTCCAAGGCTTAATTTTCGATAATCTTTGGAACTCCTTATCAAGATTGAATTTAGTATTTTTCCAAGGCTTAATTTTTGATAATCTCTTGAACTCCTCCATGTTATAATTAAAACAAGTATTTAAATATAAAAATATAGTATAATGAATCACTGCAAGTGGCTAATGATTGGATCAACAACCCCGTGTAACAAATCATGCAGAAGCGAATTCTGTGGGCATCATTTACAAAGCGTTCGCAACGGTTCTTTCGGTCCTCTCCCATGCCTCCGATGTGGGGTGGGCGTTAGAGGAAAATCACAATTATGCCTCAGTTGCGGCGGAAAACGATACAGGGAACTAAAACGCTATTATGACAAACGAATCAATGACTCGTTCAATGACAAAGTTATCAAAACCCCTCAAGATTATATCCAGAGATTTATAATTAAAGCAAATATAAATTAGACAAATAGTATTATTATACAAATGAGCCAAGATTTCAGACCTCATCCAGTGCTCGTTAATTACGAAGCCTCCAGTGATGGTGTTGTCAGGCACCGCAGACTAAAAAAATCGTTTGGATATCTGAATAATATGGGGTATTTGCTGTTTAGTGTTAGAAATAAAACATATCTCTGTCATAGGATTATTTTTGAATGCCATAACGGATTAATCGAAGACGGCCTTGTGAATGATCACATAAATGGCGTGAAGACTGATAATTGTCTTGGAAATCTTCACGCCGTCTCACAAAGTCGGAATTTAAAATTAGGTCGAACCGGTAAATACGCAAAACACCCCAAGGGTGTGAAATCGTTTGATTTAGAAACCAGCGAGGAGAGAATCTTTTAATCAATAAATGAAGCCAGTAGATACTTTGACATTTGTGGGGCTTCAATACGATTTGTTGCAGAAAATATAATTAAAACATCTCTTTCAAAGAACAATGGTCATAAAATAAAATTCGTATACACCTGAAATGATTCAAGGGAGATAAATCCTTTATGTATAATCCAACAATTCAACACTCTACTCACTAAGTTCCCTTGTATTATGTGTCGTCTGCTATTACCTGTAGGAGAGTATAATGACATGTGCGCGCCCACGTGACTGTAATGGAGTATATAATACATGAGGTTCGCTAGAGAATAAAACTTTTTATTGTCGCTTGGGCTAAAACTGCATTATTTAAACAGTTGTATTTTTATTTATCTACATGTCTCATGTGTGGGGGTGGGTGGACCAGCAGTAAAGCAAACAGCTAACCACGTTCTTTCAGTACAAAAATTCTTTATAATCTAACGCATTACATATGTTCGCTCAGCCGAAACTGTGTTTCCCCATTCATTGAAGTAGGTGGGCGTGGTTAAAATTCCTTCTATACAGCTCTTTGTGGCCTAATCGATAACGTATTTGTCTAGAGGATTAGAAGAGTAAATACACGCTGTTATCTAACAACTATATTCTTTTGTTTAGTGTTTTATTTAACTATTTCGTCTCATTTAATGTTGTGAAACAGCATTAATAAGTAATTCAAGAAAATAAAATAACACACTCGTGAATCAACGCTGCTGTATTAATCACCTTATATAGTATATGAAAGGTAGAAAGCTAGAGCTTTCGAAGGCCAATGCGACCGATCAAAACTAACCAACGCCATTAACCCGGGCGTGTGGTTGTCTTTTGTTCACAATCATGCAACCGGGTTAATTTAATTGGGTTGCTTTTGATTGGTTGGTTGGCCGTAGAAAATCCGCCCCGTCGTTTCATGTTTGTGCTGTCTTGTGCCGTCCCAAATCATTACCATCATCGTTTCATTGAATTATAATCATTCCTTAATTAAGTTAATTAAGTATATGTTACGCCTAAAATCTGCCGCAACACTCGAGCGGAGATATATATGGCATTGTGCCGTCCTTAATTAAGTACATGTTGTGACGTCACCCTAAGCATATCTTCTGGGCGGTCTAAGATGGCGTTTGCCACCTTAGGCCTTCCTTCCGGAGATGTATGTTTCGGGTCCCCTAGGGCTTACTTCGATGCGAAGGCAACCAAGGAGTTCCAAAGATGTGTTGTCGTATATGTAACCTCTGGGTCTCTCTGACGTCATAGGGCGCCAGCGGGATTGCCAAATGAGTGTTATTTTTTTTTTTTTTTTAATAATTAGAGATGCAGTATACTATAAAAATATGGATATGAAAGATGTAAATTCTATAATTGCTGAAATCTCAGATTTAAAAAATAGAGGGGTAGTATTATCTGAAGATCTCGACTGTGACAGGATTGCCTCGGAATATGAAGACATAGAGTATCAGTTTAGTAAGGGTCGTTATGTTTTACCCAAGATGTACAGGCTCGTAAAAGGAATTCAAAAGTTCATCAATGCTTGTTTGTACGGTAACGACATTAATTTATTTATAACGCTATTTAACACCGTTGAAGCGATACGTCAAAAGCTCGGCCAAGAGTATCAAAAACGAGCTGAAATTAGTTCTAAGGTTCGTGATCTTAGAAAAATGTTAAACGAGGAAAAAACAGTATCTTAACCACGTGAGCGATAGGCTTTCAGTAATTTTTATTAAAAAATAATTTTTTTTAGTGTTTTTTTTAACACTTACATAGGATTTTCTCCTGAAAGAATACTCATCAGTTTGGACTTGCCAATGCAGTTATGTGCATAATGGATGATCGTAGTAGCAAGTAATCACCGCGACGCCTCCATTTTAACGTAGTTGTTGTTGTTGCCGCGTCGTTAACACAAATCGTTCATCGTCGTTCTCAGATATTACAATTCTGAAACCCCCAGCGATGTTATTTCTGAAACACTCGCGGATAGCGTCGTACAGTTTAACCCTGTCGAAGATGGATACGTTAGCTTGATGGTACATTATTTAATAACTCATCTTTTAATTGTGATAGTTTCACATTTAAAAATTCAGTTCACAAACAATATATGGTAGGTGAATCGCTTATAACTAGATTAGCCCGAGAGCGGTTAGCAGCAATTAAAAAGTTTATACCGGTTCGAGACAGACTTCGTGAGAAACTTCAACAACGACAACAAGCGCAGACTGACTTTTCTGGGTCAAGTGAACAACTGTTTACTCCGATAAAAAGTGCGACCAAAGATGTGAAAAAGTTAACTGAAGCAGCGATATACGGAGATATTCCTGAGCGAGAACGAGCAAAGAAGGCGCCGCTGCTTGATACGCTTGAAAAGATAGCAGCAGAGACCGAATAAACGCGCGCAGGGATACAACAGCTATCCGGTAATATAAAAGCCCAACGCGAAATTGAAGAACGCGAAGAAGAACAAGAAGGTGCAGCTGATATTGATGATTCTGCGCCTGATCCACAACCTGTTGATGTCACCCCAAGAGGTGTTTCCTTTATAGACAAACTCACCGAAGGAGCTATAACAGAAATCAAACGACCTCAATTAATAAAAATCAAAGATTATAAGATTTTTGGTGATTTCGACGCCCAAAGCTTTCATTCTAGAAAGGACTTTTTAAAAGACGAGTATAAAAACAGTAGAATAAGCCGAGATGAATGGGTTAATTGGTTGTATAAAACAAATAAGAGGATTACTGGTAATTTGAAAAGGATACAATTGAGTATAGATCTTTTAAAGTAGGAGTTGATAGTTATGGTATACAAAAACAACAAGAACGAGAAAAACAAAGTCGAGGCCGACAAAAGCAATTACTTGATGATGGTCAGGGCGCAACTGGTACAACTGAGGAAACATGCGGAAAAGGATATTCGATTAAAAATCCAAAGGATTTCAATGCAACCGTGACATGTACTGGTAACATTCTCAGTGATATATCACGGTTAGAGGTTCTCATCGGAGGGAAACGAACCGGGAATAACTCACCGGAAGTAATTAATGAAGCAGCTGATATCTGCAAACGATTATTTGCCGGCGGTATCATGGACATTGATGTATATCGAGAACTCATTGCTGAATTAGTTGAAAATCACAGAGACGCCCATGGTTATGATGAAAATCCTATAGATGTAAGCGATTGATCATTAATTGAAAAACTACTAGTTTTATAACAAGATGATCATACACTACAACCATGATAAACCCGTAAGCGTCTACGTGGTGAACTTACGATTGCCTGTTTATAGAGCATATTACGGAGATGGTTTCGGCAATACCATTGCGGGGTTATTTACAAGAATGGCTCCAAAAGTGGCACCGTTAGCTAAACAATTATCAATGAAAGCCATTGATGTAATTCGTGATAAGGGAATTAGCAAAATCGGAGATTTCGTTGGAAATCTCTACCGCGAAAGATAAAATAGCATCATTGGTACGAAAGAAACCAACAGTGCTGCCATCAACTACAGTGATGCCTGCAAAAATCAGCAAAGCAATAAATAACGCAGTGGAAGAAAAACTAGCGTCGTTGGCTGCTTCGGTGACTCAGTCGCCATTGACAACTTCATCGGTAGCAGATAGCGCTATCATGAACGCAATAGCAGGAAGTGGTTTGAAACAAAAAAGAAATTCGAAGAATTTTCAACGACGGTGATTACAAAGAGTTTCACAATTAGGAACACTAGTATTTTAATAAAATGTTTAAACGAACAGCTGATCCCGCGTTAGATATGGAAGCCCCAGTGCGCAAAGACGATTCCGTCCGCGATTATCAATACTATTCCTATCATGCAATACAACCCGACCTACGATCGTGGGTTGAACTTCAAGTTCAAGATACCAGTAAATACTTTTTGCCTTGTGAAGCGTTTATTGAAATCGAAGGTGAACTCGTAACAAATGATGCTGTTCATAATGATCCACCATATGACATTAGCCCAACCATCCGAGTTGGTTTCGTCAATAATGGCATAATGGCGTTATTCGAAAGCGCTAGATATCTCATTGATGGAAAAGAAATTGAATCAATAGACCGTGATGTTGATGTTGCCACAACAATCATAGGGTTAGCGAGATATTCTGATGATTATACAAGATCGGCTGGTCCGTCTATGATGTTTGCAAAGGATATTACTGATCACCCTGAACACGTCCAGTATTCTAGAGTAAAGGCAACACATGCTTCTTCAGTTAATCCAGCACCAGAAGGATATACAAGACCAGCTGGTGATTTTGATCTCATAAATAATATTACTAACTACAACCTAGGGTTTGCAACACGAGTAGCAACGTTGCATGGGCAGCGTCGACAATTTTCATGCGCGATTCCACTGCATCATATATTTAGATTCTGTAGAAACGTCCGAAAAGTTATTTATGGAGCGAAGCATACAGTAGCACTTGTGAGAAAGGGTACTGATAATGATGCAATCTGGCATGATGCTGGTGTCCCGGAGGGTAAAGTTAAAATAACAAAACTATCATTGTGGATGCCAGTGTTAACTCCATCAATCACAGCAGAAGAGCGATTACTATCATTTATGGAAACAGGCGGCAAATCATTGTTGAGTTGGTTATCAGTGACCACGGATATTAAACTGGATAATGTCGATAATATATTCACATGGCACCTGGCATCAAAACAAGGCGTTTCAGCTCCACGTCATATATTTGTAGCTTTACAGAATAATGAGCGAGTTGGTAATCAACAACGCAGCCATATGATATTTGATAAATTAGGAGTCAAAGAGGTTTCGATGAGAATAAACGGACAACAAGAACCAACCAAGGATATACAACTTGATTACGACAACAACCATATAGCACGTGTGTATCATCGGATGCTGTCATATATGGGTCGTGATCAAAACGTTGATACCGGTTTGCAAATATCACAACTTGATTTTAAAAACCTATATCCGATTTATTACTTTTCGCTGGAACATCTTGATTTAACAAGACAATCTGTCGTTGATATACACTTTAGAGCCCGTGTAACCCGTCCTGGTGGTATTATTAATTATAGAGCAGTTGCTGTCATTCTCAGTGATAAATCAATGTTGTTAGAAGGTGTTGGCGGACGAATGAGACCTATTGATGCACCAGTGGAGAATATGTAAATGAAACTTGAAGAGTTTTCAATTAGATCAATTGAAAGCATAAATGTGTTTTACAATGAAATGACATATAGTGTTGTTAGTGTCAAGCTGACTGATGGTCAGGTCAAGAAATTGCGATCAAAATCTGCTAAAGAATGTGGAACAACAATAACGTTAAAACCAGCGCAGATGTCCGGCGGTACACATAAAATATCACTGACGGATCGTCAAATAAAACATTTCAATGATGCAATGAAAAAAAGCGGGGAGTTCAAATTGAATTTTCGAAGGCTGCAGTCGCGAACATGATAAAATCAGGTGGTATATTTCCATTGTTAGCCGCAATACCAGCATTGTTTGCTGCGGCTGCCCCAGCGGTGGCGAAAGCGGCTGCGTTGGGAGCGGTTGGTACCGCGGCAGGGATGGCGTTGAAAAAGGCAACTGGGAAAGGATATAAAAAAAAAGGGAAAGGGTCTAAGACTACCAGGAACCCCGTATTCATGGTACAGCGGGAGATCCGTGAACGGATCGGGTCTAAGAATACCAGGAACGGTTTATTAGTTGAAAACCCAATTGTTGAGGAGTCTATGACTCATATGTCCAATTTTTATTTAATTGATGCTGCTAAAAAACTAGCGATAAAAAACTTCAGAGGGGTTTTTATGAGAGATCAATTACCAAGAAAACCAAATAACGTTGAAACCGGTATCATCAATCTTGATAACAGCAGCGGATCGGAAACTCACTGGGCTGCATACGCGATTGATCCGCGTGGGATTGTCTATTTTGATTCATATGGGCTAGCCCCACCGAACGAGTTTATGCGGTATATAAATTCTTCGATGAAACTCAAAGAGTTTCCGATTTTTTATTCCACGCTGCCAACACAACAATTAAATGATCCACCGATACGCGGCCGTGAAGTATTAAATGTCCTCGCGGAGATTTCATTAAAATCCTTTGGATCTCCGTGGAAACCACCTCATATTGTTGTAAACGAATATACGAGTGGGAAATTACAAGATAGTTTTAGAGAATCAATAAATTGAAAATACAAGTTGCGATAACAATAATCATTGATATTTGGGGACGATCTCTGTCAATGTCGAAAGCCACCGCGAAAACATCTGCGGGTTCTATCGAGGATGTACAAAAAATAATTGAAGATGAAATCGCTGAGACGTTAAATTTAGTAAGTGTTGATCCGAACGAAATAGTTGTACTTCAAGATCGCCAGGGTAAATTGAAAAGCAGTGATGTATCATTGGATGACATTTTAAAACGACAACACGACGCCGCTGAAAACTCTACTGCGCTGTATTCCAACGGTGGACAACTTAAACCAGGCGCACTTGTGTCTACGATCACCGACAGCATTGCCGCCCACGACAGCATGATTACCACCCACGACAACAAGATTGCCACCCACGGCCGTGAGCTGGATGATTATATACGAGGTTATAATAGTTTTCGCAAAAATGTCGTACATAAATTCTTTGGAACCCCGCTTGTGGTTGGCATGACCCTCGCTGAAATTAAAAACTTTCTATCGCTATTCTTTTTTAACAAGAAGGCGGGGGGGATGATGAATGAAAATGAAATAAAGGCAAATTATCTCGATATTTACACGGATATTTCTAAAATAGTAGAAAATCTTGAAAAGGTACAAAAACCCACCAACGACGTCGTTGTTAAGTTTTTTGGAACCCCGCTTGTGGGACGCATGACTCTCGCTGAAATTAGCGAGTTTATTGGCAAGCAAACTCACAATGCTTACGTCGCTAATAGTTTCTTTGGCGTCCCGACTACATCTACGATAACTCTCAAAGATATTAATATGTTTATGGTGCGACAAGCAACACTTAATACCATCGTGGATAATTTTTTAGGGAGAACACCTGTGTCTGAAACCACATCGTTGACAGGCATGACTCTCGCGGAAATTAAAAGCGCTATTGACGAACAAAAGCTCACCAGCGAAATTGTTAATAATTTCTTTGAGGGCAGTAGCCTCCAAGATATCACGACAACATTTTTTTAACATCGACCAGCATATTAAAAACCAAGCACAGCTTAGAATCAACGACCTTCTGATTTCATTCTTTTTTAGCAAGAGGGATAGGAGGATGATGCTTTCAACCGAAGTCCATGTAAACTATCTCGAAATTTACAATGATATTCTTAAACTAAAAGAAACCTTTGAAAAGGTAAAGATTCCACACAGTGTAAGCGCCGTTAAGCCGTTAATAACATCGTATACACAGTTGATAGTGGGACTTTTGATTGGGTCAGAGGAAATGAAAATTATCTTCGTGTCGGCCATAGACATACTGGTGTACCAGGTTGCTACCGACTTACAATAATACATCACCGTAAATTTGATTTAGAATTCAGCAACACAGCTATCACCGGTGTTAACACGCTGACGTATATACTCGATAAAATACCAAAACCTCCACCCGCTATACCAATCCCGTTGACAATCACTATAAATAATTCCGACGAGTCCGTGGTTATTGAGTCGCTACCCTGGATAATAGAATTTTTATACGGTATCCCCGCGTCCGATCCTAAAGCCATTTCAATAATAGAATAATTGAAAACGCCAGTGGGTTTAAAATAACAATGTAAATGATTCCATCATCAATGACAGCGTCAATGACGCCGTCATCGCAATATCGATTCAACACCGTGAAAAAGTTTTCCGCGAATTTGAAATCAATTTCTGAGCATTATCATGAAAAAATAAAGAAATACCGCAAAAGAATTACCGCCATCGATGTAACTGTGTACTCGGTGTCCGGTGTGATGGCCAGCGCCGGGGTTATTTTGTCGACGGTGACCATGATGGATCCGATTGCAGTTCCAATTGTTATCTCCGCGGCAACAACAATCGCGGCAGTCGCCACCGCGATAACTAAAAAGTTATCATCGAGTTCTCAGAAAAAACTCGTCAATTATACAGCTCGGTACCGGGTGGTATTTGACGCGTACTCGAAATTATCCGAGTGGATCTCGCTGTCGATAGATAATTTGTTTATATCCGATGTTGAATTTTCCGCGATGATCCAGTTGTATAACTCCGCGATGTTGAAATTGGAAATTGAAGACAGCGTTAACAATAATGTCACTCGAACTGCTTCAACGAATCGCGGAGAATACCACTCCGATACGAACAAGCATGATATCAATAACATCAACAAACCCTGAATTTAGTGTGAACTTCCCTTCTCCGATTCCAATGCGTGAGATCGCGCTGACAAAATTACGAGTATATCATAGCTGGCCTAATATCAGATCGGTTGCATTTGGCGGTCAGCAACCGAATAACACACTGGTGTTCTCGTATAAGAATAAACCCGATGGTACTCCAGTGTGGGAAACTGTTTCGTTACCAACTGGGTCGCACCAAATTGAGCAAATCGATGCTGAAATTCAGCGTAGAATAAAATCAATCACTGGAAAAGAATCAAAAATAGCTATTAAACTTCATGATCCGACGCTCACATCGTCGATCGAAATAAGCACAGAGGGATACATTGTAGATATCTATAACAGCTCGTTAAGAACAGTGTTAGGATGGCCTGAAAAACCAACGGAAAAATCCGCCACCGACTTAACAACGGACTTACAATCATATCATGAAATCAATCCCAGTTATCGAGATAATTTATCTGATATAAGAAAAGGAAATATCGCCGATAGATTTATATTTACCAACAAAGACACATTGCAATGGGATTTTATCATTGAAAGAACAGCCGACTCATCTGTTACTATTTCATTTACGCTAACTGACGTCCGTGGTTATTTTAATGAAATTAAACAATTATATGAAACACAACTGAACAACTACGGAAAACAAAATCGCAAAAACACGTTGAAATAATAAATCAACTTATATCTGACATGGAATATATCTATGAACTAATTATTTAAACAATAATTAATGACAACAGCGACAATAAACAACGATTCCTAACCGATTACAATATCACAGAAGACAATCTGTGTAATTTCAAGTTTCCAAAATACAACGCTGATGAAGTAGCAAGAATTGTTAGAACCGATATCAAGGCGCTACAAAAACCAGATTCAACTGTCCTCCTCAGGTATAATAATGATCCAGATGGTGGCGGTAGGCATATTTAGTATGTGATGCAATTGAAGGAAGCTATCAAATTAATCTAGAGCAATCAAATCAAGCTCAGCAGGGATATATTCTTTATTCGTTTGCACCAATAGCTCCTCCAGGATTCCTAATTATTGAAGACCCAATTAATCCTGTCTACATGCGATGCCATAATAATTCGTTAACGAGAATTAATTTCCGACTCACCGACCAGTCAAATAATTTAATTGATCTACAAGAGGAGGTGTTAGCGATTAGTGTGTTTGTAAAGTCCTAAGGACTTCCATCATATATGATTTTCGTCCTAAAGACTCGATCAAATATTCGGTTGAAATCATTTATTATTTTTGTTAACCAGAACTGAAAGTTCCAGCAGCAGAGAGGGTGATGACCACATCATTGAGCCCAAAATTGATTGAAAAATCATAAAGTCTCCGTTTGCTAAATGGAGACTTATTTTTTGGGTTAAAATGAGATTTCGTAGGAAGCCTTATTTTTGCTTGAAAACGTGGTCTGTTCACCCTCTCTGCTGCAGTTATAACGCAAATTTCAATGCTTATCTGTTTAGTCTATAAATTTCAATATCTTTAAAGTATCATATTAGGTTTGTTTAGCACAGGTACCATCCGGGGCGTTATACCCAGCGTAGTGTAGGTGGGCTCTTTTTCAAGTAACGGAACCTTCAGGTCCTATGCATTCGCATTCCTTATGGATATTGTTTATTTTATTTTTGTTATTATACAAATTCCGCTTAACGTATTTACGCGGTTGCAGGTCCTGTCCTCTGATTGGCCAATGAACCCATGTGACCAACAGGAGGCATTCCTCATGGGTGTTATTTATTATATAGTATTATTTGCACTATATTTTTTCAAGGAGCCCTGATGTTCTAAGTAATTCTATTACGTGTTGAATTGTTTTTTGGGGGTTGGTGTTATTTAATTGAATTACTTCCGGGTATGTACTTGGTGCAGAGATGTTTAGTTGTTTAGATCTAAATATGTTCCTTTCCTTCTGGTTGTTTTTACAGTTATTAAATATGTGATGTAAGTCTTCAGGTAAGTTACAACTGAAGCAATTAATGCTGTGTGGAAAAGGTCCTATATATTTACCAAAGCTGTTAGCCAGTTTTGTTTTTCCCAAGATTATTCTATTTATTTTAGACTGTTCATAACTATTGCACCTAGGTGGTATGATTTTTCTATTGACTTTCTTAATGATGTTATGTAAAATTCTCCCTTGTTTGTTTTTGTCCCAATCAGTCTGCCACTTTTGATTAATCATTGAGTAGATTAAATGATATATTTCAGTTTGACTATATTTGAGTGCAGATAGTTTGGTTCGGCGAGTTTGTTTTTAGCCAGTTGATCTGCTAAGTCATTTCCTTTTATGTCTATGTGGGATGGAATCCACATAAACTCAACTACTAGATTTTGAGAATTTAGTATTTTTAATATCTGATTAATGTGTTTTAGGAAATTTTCTCTATATTTGGTGTTGTTGTTTTGGATAGAAGTAAGGACGCTGAGCGAGTCACTAATAATCAGTGTCTTATTTGGTTTGTTTTCTTCTATCCATTTTAATGATTCAAGGATGGCCCAAACTTTCGCTGTATAAATGGAACAGTGGACAGGAAGACGCCTGCCTATTTGTATGTTATGTTCTGGTATGACCCAGGCTGCAGCTGTTTTAAAAGGATTTGTAATTTTTGAGCCATCCGTGTAAATTTTTGTGTAGTTTTGATATTGATTATTTATGATTTCCAATGCCAATATTTTTAAATGTTGTTGTTGATTTTCTTTGTTTCCGTTATCTGTAAGGGAGATATTTACTTTTGTTGGTACATTACTCCAAGGTTCTTTATCATATATTATGTTAGCTTCTACTTGGAATATATGTAATGGAAGTTTGTTTTTTAACTCAAGTACTATTTTTCCCATTGATGTATTATTTTTCAAGGTTTTCCTAAAGGGAATGTTACATTTATTGATGGCCAATAGAGTGGGGTGCATTTTGTCATGGGTCGACAGTCGGGTTGCATATCTTAAAATGAGTTCCTGCCATTCTGAGATGTAATGGCGGTTCCCCAGTTAAGACCTGCAGCTCGGCTGTAGAGGTCGATGGCAGTGCGCCAGTACCAATAAGTAGGGCCTTTCTCTGAATTTTAATTAATTTGTTTAAATGAAGTGTAGATGCAGTGGTATATACTTGACAGCCATAATCTAGTTTGGATCTTATTAGTGCCCTATATAATATTAGAATAGTTTCTTGATTAGCACCCCACTGAGTGCCTTTGAGGCTTTCCTAATAGATTTAGGTCCTGATTGCATCTTTTAACTAGGTCATCTATATGATAAGCCCATGTTAAGTGTTCATCAAAGTACATACCCAGAAATTTGGCTACTTTTACAAATGTCATAACTTTATTTTGAATGGTAAGTTTGGGGTAGTTTTTAATTTTTTTGCAAGGGGTAAACAGAACAGCTACCGTTTTTTGGTGCGACAGCTTAAATCCCCATTTATCAGCCCATTTTTCTATGTTGTTTAAGCTGGTTTTTATTTCAGCCATGTGTTGGTGGTTGGAGGGGTTGCCTGCTCTCCAAAGTCCACTATCATATTAGCCAGACTGATTGATTGATTGATTAATTGGATTTAAGACGTTTTCGCCCATTGGGCATTTACGTCTGTTTAATGCCCCAAAAGGGCTAATCAATTGTTTCGGGGGACGGAATAGTGCCACGTCCCCACGCATTATTGCACAATGTTATGCTAATTAATTGATACCAACCGTCGGAAGCAGAAGAGGTAAAGGCGGAACGAGACTGCATTGGAAGGAAGGTGATATACCCAATAATTTAATCCCCCGAATATAATTTAGAATAATTGTCGTCCGGCATTTAAAAATAAGTGGTTGGGTAGGGACAATTGGAATTGGGTGCAGTATTAAATACTGTCAGACTTGTCTATTTCCCGGAGGAATAATAGGATCAGTTCTGCAGTTAGGTTGAGATTAGGGTTCGTGATACTAAGAAATGATGGGTAGGTTGTGCTCGAGCCTATTTTAATAAGAGAGCTTGCAAGTTTATTTCTTGCTACTCTATATGCTGGGCACACATTAAAAACATGTGATAGATCTTCTAATTGATTGCATGATTGGCAAGAAGTATTTCTTCCAGGCTTGGATTTACTGTATTTGCCCATACTTCCGGCTAGTAGAGTTTTTCCTGTTTTGATGCGATTGAAGATTCTTTCGAGATGTGTATGTTTAATCTCTGCTCCAATAATATTCCTGGATACTTGGTTTTGGATAGAGTATAGTTTACGTCCTTTCTGGCTTGAATCCCATTGTTGTTGCCATTTTAACATGATTCTTTTGGTAATGACATTATATAATTCTGTTACCGAGTACTCTATATATTCAATTTCCACGTTGTTGAGGATATTTTTTGCAGCACGGTCAGCTTGATCGTTCCCAAACAGATCTATATGAGATGGGACCCACATAAATTAAATTGTTTGGTTAATGTTAGCAAGATCATTGACAGTTAGCCTAGTTAGCTTTTGATAGTTGCCACGCCCTTTTGAACATCCAGATTCAAGTGTTTTTAGGACACTTAAAGAATCACTGATGATGAGTGATTTGGGAAATTTATTAATTTGGATCAGATTCAGTGCCTCTAAGATAGCCCAAAATTCCGTGGTGTAGATGGAACATTGGTCCGGAAGTCGCCTCCCTATTGTTATATTTAACTCTGGAATGGTGACTGCTGCAGCTGTTCTATCTGGATCTGTTGATTTGGATCCATCAGTGTATAATTTGGTATAATCCTTGTAGTTGACTTCTAAGTCATTGAGAATTTTTGTTCTTATTTCGTTCGCCATTGATTCTTTAGGTCCAAATGTTGTGGCTTCAAAGTTAATGTTTATTGGTATGTTCATCCAGGGAGTATTGTCCGGATAGGCGATTTGAACAGCTTGAAGGTTGTTAATGCTTAGTTCTTTGCTTAATATGTGAATCCTTTTCCCGGAAGGTTGGGATGGTACTAACCTCTTGCTAAAGGCTTTGTTGCAATTTTTAATTGTTGTTCTGGTGGGGTGATTTGCGTTATGAATTGAGATTCTGACTGCATATCTAAGAGTTAGCTCATCTATTCTAAGTGATAATGGCATTTCTCCAGTGATGATTTGCAATTCCTCTTTTGAGGTGCTTCTCAAGGTACCTGTGCAAATCCTTAGTGCTGTAGTTTGTATTTGATCTAGTTTGCCCAAAAGACTTTGTTTAACAGATGCGTATACTTGACATCCGTAGTCCAGTTTGGATCTAATAAGGGCCCTGTAGATCATCAGAAGAGTTTTTTGGTTAGATCCCCATTTTAATCCTTTGATATTTTTCATGAGGGAAATGTTTTTTTTGCATCTGTGGATCAGATCTTGGATGTGGTACTTCCATGTTAGGTATTGATCGAATGTCATACCCAGGAATTTGATTGTTGTTTCAAATTTAATTAACTCCCCTTGAATGTAAAGCTTTGGTGCTTCTACTGTTTTCTTTTGATTTGGCGAAAAAATTATACCCCTTGTTTTGCCCTTTGAGAGTTTGAACCCCCATTTGTCAGCCCAAGTTCCAATTTTGTTGAGGCAAATTTGGAGGGTGTTGATGACTTTTTGACTTGTTGGATCACCATCTTTCCATAGACCGCTATCGTCTGCAAATTGCGAGAGGTCTACTTCTTTGGGATCAACGTTGATTTCCAGATCATTAATCATAATGTTGAACAGCGTAGGGCTAATGACACTACCCTGAGGTGTGCCGTTTTCCAATAGGAATTCCTCAGAGAGTGTATCTCCTATTCTAACTCTGATGCGCCTATTAGACAGGAATTGTTTTATCCAGGCATGCATTTCACCATTTATACCGTAGTGGTTAAGTTTGGCTATAAGGCCATTGGTCCAAACCAAGTCGAATGCCTTTTCAAGGTCTAGAAAAATTGCAGTCAAGTGTCGATTTTTTTTCCTTTTATTGTGAAATGCTAGTTTTATTTGGGATTCAAGTCGGACTAGCTGATCTATTGTTGATCTATTATTCCGGAAGCCGCTCTGGTTGTTTGATAAAAGGTTTTTACTCTCTAAATGATGTTTCAATCTGTTGTTAACCATAGTTTCCATTACCTTACATATGGTGTCCGTAAGGGAGATGGGTCTGTATGATGAAACTTCGGTTGGGTCCTTGTCTGCTTTTGGGATTGATACTACTATTGCTTGTTTCCATTTCTCGGGGATTTGTCCCGTGGTCCATGATTGGTTAATTAAAGCAATTAGAGCTATTTCCATGTTGGTTGGGATGTTTTTATATATTTCGTATCCCATGTTGTCTTCTTCTGGTGAGGTTGACTTTTTTGGTATGATTGCATTTATCCATTCCTCTCTAGTAAAGGGTTCGTTGAGAGACGGGTTTCTGGGTTCTCTATCCATAAAGAGATGTGACTGCTGTTTCATCCACTTTTGCTCAATATGCTTGGAATTTTGCAGTGTGGTTTTTGTTGCTGCTCATTCCTGCAAAGTGAGATGCTATCGCTGAAGCTTTTTCCATGTTTGTTATTGCTCCTTTGATATTTGGTATAGTCGTGCTAATTCCTTTTTTCATGGATTTAATTTTATTTCAAATTTGTTTGGAATTGGACTGTTTGATTATTAAAGTGGAGCAGTAGTTTTGCGACGCTGTCTCTTTAGATGTTTTGATGATCTGCTTTGCTAATTTTTCTTTTTTTTTGTAGTCATCGAAGTCCGTTGACTTACCAGTGTGCCTAAATCTGTTGAGGGCTTTCTTCTTATCCTTGATCGCCATCTTGCAGTTGTCGTTCCACCAAGGTATGGGCTGTTTATTTGTAATTTTTGTTCCCGTGGAAGGAATGCTATTATTGGCTGCTTCCTTGATACACTGGATTATGTTGTTATTAAACTGGTCGATGTTGTCGTCTTGTAGATCATGTATTGTCTTTTTTTCCAGTAGGGTCCGGAATTTCGTCCAGTTTGCTTTGTTTAAAATCCATTTGGAAGTTTTTTTAATGGGATCGATTGGCTTTGACAAGTGTATGTCAATAACTATTGGGTAATGGTCACTACCTATTGTAGATTCTCTGTCTACTTCCCAGTTGGTGATTGCAGCCAATCTGGGCGTACAAATAGTAAGATCTAATGCAGACATGGAGCCATTTGTTGGTGATAGACGGGTTTTTGTTCAGTCGTTTAGTATGACAATGTTTCTTTTGAGTGCCCATTGTTCAATCAATGAGCCTCGCTTGTCAGTATGATCACCGCCCCATGACTTATTGTGGGCGTTAAAATCTCCACGAATCATGTATTCTTTTATGCAGCTGTTTAACTGCAAATAGTTTTGTAGGAGCGCTGGAGCTGCTCCACCAGGGTCATACACGTTAAGAAGTTCAAATGAAAAAGAACCAACGTGTATGTGTACTGCTTGATATTCTACAGCGTTTGCTGTAGAATTATCTTGTTTTTGGATTGTGTTAGTACAAAAATAAGTATTGGGTAGTAGGTCACTAATAAATATTCCTAACCCACCTCCCTTTAATCCGCTAGCCCTTGTCAGGTATTTATATTTGGAATATCTCTTAATTTTTGGTTGGGATTTTGATGAACTGTGGGTGTGGGTTTCCTGAATACAAATGATGTCAGGTTTTTTAGTGGAATTTTGAATTTTAATTAATAATTCAGGTTTATTTATGTTTAAACCCCTGCTATTCCATTGCCAGATAGTTAATTTATTTTTCCCTTGTTTGTCCATTTAAATTATGATAATTATTACCTTATAGCTATTTCCTATTTAAATATGCAAATGTTTTTCAAGGAGATCATTTAGTAATTTAAAGTACGGTACACTAGGTACCCCCTGGTAATTTGAGATTTGAACAATCCCTAACAAAAGATCACTAAGGAATTATAAAATTTGAATGTGGGGAAAGGAATCAATCCCGCTATTAATGTTAAAGTTTATATTGTTTATATTGTTTATATTGTTTATATCGTCCCCCTTGTTATTAACAGTACTAGTTGATAAATCCTTAGTTTTTTGCACGTTAGGATTTGTAGTACTGGTTTCTCTATTTCTATTATTTTGAAAAAAAACAATTTTATCTCCGACGAAGTCGGTTTATTTTGTTTTAGGTTTTTTGAGGGCATAGATGAGGGCTGGGGTTATAGTGGATTCTTACCCTTTTGAGTTAGTTTTTTAGTTTTTGATAAAGCAGTGATGCTTGGTGCTGTAACATTTTGGAGGTCTTTAATGTTTGTTGGCTGAGGGTTTGCAGCAGTTTGTTTCTGTGCTACCTCAGAACTGGATTTGGACAACTTATACGGGATTTTTTCTCTATTCATTATGGAAACTATTGTCATTTCCTTAGTGGTATAAGGACAATCTTCGGCCGTTGGTCCGTGGGGTCCTTTACAATTGGGGCATTTGGGTCCATCATGTTTACAAGGATCACTGTGATTACCACCACAGTTTCCACATCTTGGCTTGTTTCTACAACTAAAAGTGTAGTGGCCCCACGATTTGCATTTATTGCAAAATCTTGGTTTATTGATGTAGTCTTCTAGTAGATAATTGGTTCCATAAAAATAAGCAAGTATTGGAGCTATTGTGTAAAATTCCAGCAATATTTTCCTTGATATATGATCCTTTGTAGATCGAAGTCTGGTAACTTGTTTGAAGTCGGATCCCTGTAGTGTAAGCTCCTGCCCAATTTCTTCATCTGTCAAATGGAGATACCTCTTTGGAAGCTCAAACACTTTTTGATATCCTTTGGAATACATTTTGTTGTTTGGTTCCAATATGGAATTAGTAACCAAAGTAGTTTTCTTTTCCTTCTGTATGATTACTTGAGGTCCTTTGTTGCCATTTTTTTCCACTCCAGGTGGTGGTAATTCAACGGAGGTATGTTTCTTAGGAGTAGTTTTGTTAGTGGAAGCTGTACTTTTGATATTATTGGTTACCGTCTTATGTCTGGATACTTGAATTTTCATTGTTCCAATTGATTCCATTTCCATATATTTGGCAACTTGTGACAATGTGCTGCAGCGCACTATGATATAATTTGTTCGTGGCCTTATTATTTCGAACGTTCCGCTATGTTTTTGTGTTAGTGCTGCAGCTATACTTTTTCCACTGAGATTGAAGGTTTTTGAGTTACCGCTTGTAATGAATACGGTATGTTCAGGGCTGTGGTACTTGGTACCTGCTGTCTTCTGATAGGCTGGAACCTTCTTTGTTTGATTTGTGATTTTTGTTTCTGGACGTTTCTTGTTGTCACTTTTTGTATGTGGTGGTTTTTTTAGTGTTTTTTGCTTTAGGTATGCCATTCTTTGGGGTTTTCCCTTTACTCTTAACACTTGAGGGCGATGTTGGTGCTTTTCTTCTGTGCTTGGATGGTTTTTGTTTGTCAGTATTTGTTGAGAGCATTTTGATGTGTTCTTCAGTATCTAGGTCCTCATCCGTTGTTAATATTAAGTCTTCAATGGTGATTTCCTTTGAGGGTCCCGATGGTTGGCTATTGTGATAAAATGTTTTTTTCCCATTTGTTTCTGTAAGAGGGGCCAGTGTATTCAAAGGAGATGTTGGTGTTTGAATTTGGGTTGTATTTGGAGAAATAATATGGTAAGTGAGTGGGTCAAAAAATGAGGGAGGAGTTGGAGGGAGCATTTGGGTTAGGGGGTCAAAGAGCAAGGGTGATAAGGGGGACAAGGGGGACATCTGGGTTTTAGTGGATGGGGTAGGGCTACATTTATTGAGGGGGGTTGCGGGAGGGATTACGAGAAGGGATACAGGAAGGGTTACAGGGTGAATCGATAAGTTTTGAGTGAGGGGGATTGTACTGACTAGATTTTCATCATTTTCATCATTGTCAGTGTTAGGATTGGATATTTATATACTACTGTAGTAAATTGTAGATTGTAGATTGTAGACCGTTGGCTTAGCCAGACTTATTTATAATATGAATTAAGGTCGCATGCGCAACTATGTGCTTTCGCGACCAGTTAATGCCCGAGGGTCGGGCTATTTGATTGGTCGGGACCAAAGGTAACTTTGACTACACTAGGCTGTGTTGTCGCAGTCTCCCCGGCACCCGCGTTAAATGGCAGTCTCGCCTTAGAGTAAAATGTCGGGTCACGGCAAACCAGGAAGGCAGAACAAATACCAATGTTGTGTAAGCCACCTGTGCAATTATATCAAATCCATATAGTCATAGAATTTTTCATCTTTCCTAACAATAAATATTTCTAGTACATAGTGTACATGTTGTAGGTCCTTAACAAATTTAATTGCTAAAATGTCTTAGCGACATAAATAAGTGTAGTCACTGTTAGGTATTTTGGCTTGTTAATTTTGAGCGGTGGTCAAAATTGATCAAGTTAGATTTCGAGAAAGAGATTGTTTGAAAAGGGTTCTCGTACCAAATTAGAACCCGAGGGAGAAAAATAAAATAAAATAAAATAAAATTAAAAAAATTAAAACAAATTAAAAATTAAAAATATTAAAAAATATGTATATAAAAATAAATTAAAAAAAAAAAAATTAAAAATTAAAAAAAAAAAAAAAAAAAAAAAAAAGAAAATTAAAAAATTAAAAAAAAAAAAAAAAAAAAAAACAGATTCGAGTTTGGTGTTATTTCATTTCTACCTTCTTCTTTTTCTCTTCCTTTCCCTTTTTTCTTTCCCACTTTCTTCCTACTACCTTCTTCCCTCTTTCTTTCTTTTTCCTTCTTCCATCCTTCTTTTCCCTTTCTTTTACTTTTTCTTGTCGGTTTGTTGGTGTTATGTTTCCTTGAGCTATCACTATTTGATCCCGGTGTTCTCATCACACTTATCTTGCCACTTGCCGGTTGACTGGTTTTACTGTACCTACATTGTGCCACTACTTAGTGCAATGTTCTCTTTTTTTCCCCCTTCTTCTTCTTCCCTTTCTCCCGTTTCTTCCTTTTTTCCTCGCATTACAATGTTTATATTATCCCCCCTTTCCCTTCCTTTCCCCTTTTCTATTTTATTTTATATATTTATTTTAGGGTAATGTTAAGTTGTTCTGCTTTTTTAAGCTAGCGGTATTACTATCCGCTCTGGCCCCTTTAACCGATATGGCCTCGTTAATTATTTATCTATTTGATAGTTATAATTTTTTTTTTTTTTTTTTTTTTTTTTTGTTTTTTGTTCGTTTATTTAAGGCATTGTTACGTGGGTCTGTTTTTTGAGCTAGCGATGTTATTATCTGCTCTGACCCCTTGATTGATAAATATTAACTCTTTGGCTATGCTTATGTTTATTTACTTATTTGATGGTTTTGATATTTATATTTTGTGTTTTATGTCTATTGATTTTAGGTAATTAAGTATATTTATAAAGGTAGCATTTACGTTTTTGTTATACCTTTTATCTAGAATTGGGGGAAATGATGTAACTGAGTCAAGTTTTCTTTGTTGTAGTTGGAAGACGGTACGTTGTCGATGATATTTGTGACATATGTTGAATACATGTTCCAATGTTTCAGTTTCTGGACAGTGTGGACATTTATCCGGTGTGGGTCCTGTACTTATATGTTTCATAAAGCTGCCATTTAGTAGTGTTTTACCTGTTCTGATTCTATTGATTATTTTAATATCAATGGCTGCAAGGCTTTTTGGTAAACGTTGGGTTCTAGTGACCTCTTTTTGTAGTTGGTATAGATGTCTACCCTTTGTGGAGTTTTCCCATTGTTGTTGCCATTTATTATTAATTCTGTCCCTGACTTGACTATATAGTTCCTGAGTGTTGTACTGTACGGGTTCAATTTGGTCTTTCATCAGACTGCTTTTTGCTGCTTTGTCTGCTTTTTCATTTCCAGGCAAATTGATGTGAGATGGCACCCACAAGAAGTGTATGGTTTGGTGTGATTTATCTGCTTCCCTGATGGTCAGCATAGTGTCCTCTAGAAGATTTTGTCTACTTTTGGAATTACCTGTCTCAATACTTTCAAGTACACTAAGTGAGTCTGTTATGATTACGTACTGTTTTTGATTTTGTGTTACTATCCATTTTAGGGCTCGGTTGATGGCCCAGAATTCCGCGGTATATATGGAACAGTTATCCGGTAGTCTTGTCGTAAATGTGATCTGATGTTCTGGAATCACTATCGCTGCAGCCGTTCTATGTAGTTCTTTAGATTTTGAGCCGTCAGTATAGATTTTTACATATCCATCATAGTTGTTGTTGATGAGGCTTTGTACTTGTGTTAATGTGATATTGGGGTTGTCGCGCTTATGTACCAGTTGGAGTGCTGTTAGGTTGATGTTAGGTTGGTTATTTCTCCAAGGTGTGGGGTCCTTGATAAGTAGTTGTTCTGCTTGGAGTTCTATTTGATTGAGTTCTTTGCAGAGTGTGTGTATTTTGTTAGCTGCTGGAGGATGTGGTACCAGTCTTGAGCTAAAGGTGGTTTGACATTTACTTATTATGTTTCTGGTGGGATTAATCTCCTTATGTATTGAGATTCTACAGGCGTATCTAAGTATGTGTTCTTCTCTTCTCAGTTGTAATGGTGGTTCACATGCGAGGATTTGTAGTTCTTCCAGGGAAGTGTTCGGTAATGCACCAGTGCAAAGTCTAAGTGCTCTATATTGGATGCTATCTAGTTGTATAAGTGTTTCCTTGTTGGCTGAGGAATAGATCTGGGAGCCATAGTCTATCTTACTTCGAATTAAAGATTTGTAGATCATTAGCATAGTTTGCTGATCAGCTCCCCATGTAGTACCTTTGATGTTTTTAAGTATGTTTAGATCTTTTTGACATTTTTGAATAGTTTGTTGTATGTGTGATTTCCAATTGATTGTTTCATTTAGTAGCATTCCCAGGAAGTGGGTCTCCTTTTGGAATTGGATGGGCTGTTTCTGCATATATAGTTTAGGGTATTTAGGTTGTTTATTAGTTGGGGAGAAGAGCATGGCAACTGTTTTTATTTGGGATATTTTGAAACCCCAGTTGTTGGCCCATGTGCCGATGATGTCTAGTCCTTTCTGAATTTGAGTGATGTTCTTTTGACTATTCGGGTTTCCTGCTTTCCAGATACTACTGTCATCGGCAAATTGTGACAGATCAACTGGGTAATTTTTGAGATAGTTGGTTAGATTGTTGGCCATTAGATTGAATAGGGTTGGGCTAATCACACTTCCTTGGGGGGTTCCATTATCCAGTGTATATGTTTGGGACAAGGCCTCTCTTACTCTAGTTTTAAAGGTTCTTCCCGTAAGGAAGTTTGCTATCCAGCGGTGCATTCTTCCTGTTATGCCAAATTGGTTGAGTTGAGATATGAGGCCATTGGTCCAGACTAGGTCGAAGGCTTTCTCTAGGTCTAGAAATATTGCTATTAGGTGTCTATCTCTTTTCCTTTTGGCATTAAATGCTAATTTGATGTTGGCTTCCAGACGGATTAATTGATTAAGTGTAGATCGTTTATTCCTAAATCCACTTTGGGTTTCAGCCAGTAGTTGATTTTGTTCTAGGTGGTGTTTTAATCTATTGTTGACCATTGTTTCCATTACCTTACAGATTGTATTTGTTAGTGAAATAGGTCTATAGGAGGTTACATTAGTAGGGTCTTTGCCTGGTTTTGGGATGGCTATGATTATGGCTCGCTTCCATAGTATGGGGATGCGACCTGTTCTCCATATCTGATTTATTAAGTCTAAGGTAATGCTCTGCATATTGGGTGGTAATTGTTTGTATATTTCATAGCCTAGGTTATCCTCTCCTGGTGATGTACTTTTTTTTTGGCTGCGGGCTTGTCTCCATTCTTTCAGATTAAAAGGGTCATTCAGTGGCGAATCTCTGTTGTCTCGATCTTTAAAAATGTGGGGAAATTCTTTTTCTAATGTTGATTTTTGATGTAAGAACTCGTGTTTGTGATTGTTATCGCTGCTGGAGTTAGCGAAGTGTTGGGCTAACTTCTCTGCTACTTCCATGTTGTTTTTTGTTCCCTGGATTTTCGGCGCTGTTGTGGGTGTTTTGCCTTTCATGGCTTTTATTTTATTCCAGATTTCTTTAGTATTTGTTTTATGATTGAGCGTTGTGCAGTATCTTCTCCATGAGTCCTTTTTTGCCTCATTTATTACCGTCCTAGTGTTGATTTCTGTTTGTTTGTATATAAGAAAGTCAGAGGCGGTTTTTGTGTGTTTAAAGCGATTTAAGGCTGTTTTTTTCTTCTGAATGGCAATTTTGCAATTTTCTGTCCACCAGGGGATTGCCGTCTGTTTATAATGGAAACCTGTTGTTTTGGGTATACTCTTATTTGCCGCTTCGTTTATAATTTGTATGAGATTGTCGTAATATTTATTTGTATCCTCATCTTGGATTTCCGCAAAGTTTACTAATTTAAGTTGGTCTTTAAAGCTGTTCCAGTTTGCATTTTTGAGTTTCCATCTTTGTTGTGTTTTTTGTTGCTCCGTTGGGCACGAGACGTATATGGTGGTACATAGGGGGAAGTGGTCGCTGCCTAATGTAGAATGTTGCATCACTTCCCATTGGGTAATAACAGCCAGGCTAGGCGTCGCAATGGTTAGGTCAATGGTAGAGAGTTTGCCTTGGCTGGGGTCTATACGTGTGGGGGTTCTGTTGTTCAAAAGTTCTAGTTGTTCTTCTGTTATGTATTTTAAGATGTTTTTCCCTCTTGTATCTGTGCGGTCACTACCCCATTCTGTGTGATGTGCATTGAAGTCGCCGCAGATAATAGTGTTTGTGCCCCTTTTCTTGAATATTTGTTGAAAAAGTCGGTTGTTGTTTTGGCTATTTTGTCCTGGATCATATATGTTGTACAGATGTATTGTTTTGGTTGCTACTGTGAAAACAATTTTTTGAAATTCAACTGGTGTTTCTCCTGAGTTCACTTTAATAACATTCTCTACTGCGTCTGTGATGGTCTCATGTACATATATGGCTAGGCCTCCTCCTTTTTTGCCGGTACTTCTGTGTTTTAAGAATGTAGTTTGATATCCTGTTATTTTAGGAATGTTTGTACTAGTATCCTTAAGTAGAGTTTCTTGAAGACAGATGATCCTGGGCTTGGTGATTGTTCCGTAGATTGCTGTGATTAGTTCTCCATGGTTTTTATTTAGCCCTCTGCAATTCCATTGCCATATAAGTAACTTGTCTGGGGTCTTGTTTTTTGTTTTGTTAGTCGAAGCATTATCTTTATTTTTATTTTTATTTTTATGTCTATTTCCAATAATCATTGTTTATGCTGTTGTTAATATTTTTTTTTTTTGTTTGTTGTTGATTTATTCGTGATGGGTTGATGCTAGGTAGTCCTGTATTTGCTGCATATATATGCTAATAAATTCATCTTTAGTAATTCGGTCGTTCTTCATTTGGTTGCTGATTGATTTTTGTAGTTTGTTTAAATATGTGTCAATGGTTGTTCTATTGAAAAATATCCCGGTGTTTGCGGTTGTATCTAGGTTTCTCGTTCTCGCAGGTGTTAATGTTTGTTCCTGATTTGAAGCTTGACTTGTTGTATCTTTGTCATTATTTTGTTTAGTTGTTTTTAATTTGGGTTGTACTTCTGCCTTTTTTGCTTTAGGTATGATTTCCTTTTGCATATGTTGTTTCTTGGCTTGATTATAGGAGATGTTTTGTTGATCCATTAGTCGAATAATAACTTTTCTTGTACTACTATGGGGCATTGTGTATCATATGATTTGTGATCAGCCCTACAGTTAGCACACTTTGGTATTTTAATAAAGCATGTTCCTGTGTGTTTGCCGCCACATTTTCCACATCTTGGGTGTGAACGGCAGCGGGAATAAAAGTGACCCCATTTACAGCAGTTATTGCAGTATCGGGGTTTGTTGATGTACTGCTGTAGTTTTACTTTAGTTCCATGTGGTCCAATTCTGACGTGTGCTGGTGGGGTTTTTTGGAATTCTAGTAGGATTGTTGACGTTTCCATTCCTAGATGATTTCGTAATTTGACAACCCTTTTGCAAGTTATTTTGTGAAATCTGAGGTCATATTCAATATTTTTTTTGCGTTTTCCACACCATCGTTCGAGGTAGTTTAAGAATTGCTTTGTATTTAGCTTGGTTTGCTAAATATGATATTTGGGTGTATTTATCCTTATCTTGAGTCGTGCTTGTTTTGTTATTATTATTGTAATGTTTGATTGTGGCTTTGTGCCTTGTGATTTGTACTGGGAGCCCTGCTATGGTTGTGATTTCCATATATTTGCAGACTTGTTTCAATGTGTTGCATTGTATTATGATATAATCCTTTTGCGGTCTAACAATCCTAAACTCTCCGCCATGTTGTTGTATGAGTGCATTAGCTAGGCTCCTGTTACTAATGCGTAGCAGTCTCGAAGTTGCACTGGCTATGAAGATAATGTGTTCTGGTGCATGGTACTGGTATTGGTGATTGCCCATTTTCCTTTGTTGTTGATGTTGCTGATACATCTTTTGTTTGTTGCTATCTCCTGTTTGTTGATTATAATTGTCGTTTTTGTTCTTAGAGGTATTTTCTATGTACCTACATTTTTGGATGTTGTTGCCAATATTATCGTTGGTGCTGTTTTGTTCATTTTGCACAATTGTTTTTAGTTTGCTATTGTTGTCAATATTCGTTCTAACGTGTTTGATACTTTTGATTTTGTGTGGGCCTTTCATTGGATGTTTCCCTTTATCTTCTTTATTTCCATTTCCATATGCCCTTTTGCTTGTTTTTGCTGCTACTGTTTGCCATTGTTCGTATTCCTTTCCGTACCATTCAACCCGATCAGCCTCACTAATTGCTTTGTTTATCTCTTCCATCTCTCTATCCGAGATGTGTTTAGATGGTCCGGGTTCTTGACTACTGTGTAAGGTGTAGCTGTTTTTCTTTTCTGTTATGTTGATGTTGTCCTTGTTGTCATGGTTTATGTTGATTGAAGTTTGATTCATTTGATATATTTTGTCTCCTGTTATATTCTTCTCATGTGGGTCATCTTTTGTTATTGTTGTTATTTTTTCCATTTCAGGTGTTATTATTGTTGTTGTGTTTTCTGTTTCCTGTGTTATTGTTATTGCTGTGTTGTCAGTTCTCACTCCTTGTTTATATTTTTCATTGATTGTTGCATCTTTGTTTCTCGCTTTATTCTTTTTCTGCGAGTCGTCTGTTGTTATTGTTATGGTTGTTTTAACCTTTTCAGGTGTTGTTTTTCTTTTTTCTGTTCCTGAATTTAGTGTTGTTGTTGTGTTGCCAGTTCTCTCTCCCTGTTTCTCTATTTCGTTTGTTATTGCATTTTTACTTCCCGCTTTATTCTTTTCATGTGGGTCATTTGTTGATATTGATATTGTTGTTATTGTTTTTTCCATTTCAGGTGTTGCTATTGTTGCTACGTTTTCCGTTCCTGTTATTGCTGTTATTATGTTGTCAGTTCTCACTCCTTGGTGATCTAATTCGTTTATTGTTGAATTTTTGGATATGATCTGTATGCTAATAGGTTTTTTACCATTTTTGTATTTGATGGCTTCATCCACATTGGTTATTTGGCTTGTTATTTTCCTGGCAGTAGCTCTGGTAACCCTAGGTGACCCCGGATGTACATCTAAAGTCGTCTGGGTTATTTCTTTTGCATTTATATTTGAGGAGAATGTTGCCGTTAATATTTCGGATGGTAGCAAGTCTACAACTGGATCTGTGGTTAGTTGTTTGTTTAACTTATCCATTTTCTTGCTTAGTCTTCCATGTTTGGCTGCTGTAGTCCTCTTTTTGAAGGATAATGGAATTGCTTTCCTAGGTGTTTTGTCCGTTGGTGTCGTCATACTTACTTGTGATTTAACTTTTATGATTTACTTTTATTGTGGGTAGAGTTATTCTATTTATTTGGTTTTATTTCATTATTTAGTACTGAGCTAGATTAAAGATAGTTATTATCATAAGCTAAGTGATGATTATGACAATGGTTAATAATATTACGAGTGAAATAACAATTAATTACTGTTATTATGATTTAGATTATCGTAAATAAGTTTTAAGTTTATATAGTGGCACAATGAATTACCCGAAGGTTTAAATAATGGATAGTTTCAATTTCTTACCAGTTCTTGTCGACCGACAGTGGCGTGGCTCTGAAACTGCTTTCTCCCTCCCAGACTGATTGATTGATATGATTTGTTTAAAGTGATTCGTCCCGAGGGCTCTTATCACTGGTTTGTCCGTCAATGGACGGTTATTTACTTTATCCTGAGGGTGGGAATGGAGCCGCCACCCTGCAGGCGTTTATGTGTTCATAGAACACTATTTACTTAGGCCGTCACATCGGAGTAGCTATTGAGCTACTACTGTGTGATTGTAGGGCCACATGCCATATGAGTGGGAATAGTTCCAGCACACACTCATATTTGATCATTCAGTTTCTGTGGTCGTTCAGGACGTGTTAAGCACGTGTAGTTGCTGTGGCTGTTTAGTGGGCGAGGCGAAGTGCCTGGCAGGGGCTGCTTCTATGGACGTATCCTATCCCTATTTATATATACTCTGTGCTGTTTTTGAGTGTACAACGTTTATGTAACAGTGTTTTATGAGGTAAGGTGCTCGGTGTGTATTTATGTGTAGTTGTTTTTTCTAATATTTTTATGTGCAACCTTGTGTTGCTGTGTCTGATGATCTGGTTTTTGATCACCTTATATACACTATTTGGGGTTCTAATTAAGCCATATCTCTTGAGTTATTTGGTTAGCTTTGCAGCTTTGTGCTGCTGGCCCTGATAGTCTTGGGTTTTTGACTACCTTATATGTTCTAATTTTTGCTGGACCTAGATTAATTTCTTCCTTATTCTATTTGGTGTGCGGCCTTGTGTCGCTGGACCTGATAGTCTTTGGACTTTTAGACTACCTTATATGTTCATAATTTGGGGTCTCTATCGTATTTCTCTATCGAGTTATAGTGCTCCGGTCTCGGTGCACCTGTTGGTTCTATTTAAGCTTTTGAGTTATTGATACGTATGTTTTTTAACACTGTACACTTGGTTGTACGCCTAATGAGAGAGTGTATAGAGAAAGAAGGAGTGAGAGTAGAGTGTTGACCTACGTCCTTACTGCCTATGATGTTTTTTATTTTGCGTCATCTTGTTTTTTCTTGAGATGTTATTTATTGGGTATTTTAAGTCTATTTTTATGACCTGTTTGTATTGTGACTCTTGTTTTTCTTTATGTTTTGTTGTGACCCTATTTCCATAATTGTTTTGGCCCCTTGATTTAGTTCAGGTGTGTGGTTCGGTTACTAGGTGATGGCAATGGGTCCCTGCCGAAAATGTTCGGGGCCGTTAAGCGACACGTCAAGGATTATCCACTTCCATACCCAGTTACCTCCCCATTGTCCGGTCCGTGAAATGCGTCGGCCAGGCAATAACAAGGGACCTCTGCCGAAAGTATTCGGGGCCGTTAAGCGACACGTCAAAGGTATCCCTTGATCCTCCCAGACTGACTGACTGACTGATTTGTTTAAAGTGAATCGTCCCGTAGGCTCTTTTCACTGGTTTGTCCCTTAAAAAGGGTTATTTACTTTATCCTGAGGGGAAGGAATTGTGCCACATCCCCTGCAGGCGTTTATGCACTCAAAGAGTGCTATTTACTTTGGCCGTCGCCACGGGACAGTGTTTTAACTGTCTCTGGGCGAATGTAAGGCCATGTGGTGGGTAGGAATGGAACCTACACACACCCACCCTATCATTCTGTTATCGACTAATTCTGCAATAGCAGTGAAGCGAGAGAAAATTAGCTTTCTCATATCGCTTATGTCGGCGTAATGTGGTCGTGCAAGCACGAGAAATTACTGTAGCAGGGAGAACGGTGACAAAAAGCTAGGCGCGCACCTGCATATCAAATTCAGTCCAGTTGTACTATTGGACAACCTAACAACCAAAAATGTGTAAGCCACCTGTGCAATTTACCAAATATCTGAGTTATAAAAAATATTTATTAATATCCTATATAAAAATAGGGACTAGTACGAAAGTGTACATGTGTAAGTCCCTATTGTATTTAAATTAAAGTGTCTAAGCAACACATAGGAGTATAGTCAATGGTAGGTAAGTTTGGTTATGAATTTGTTGAGGCAGTGCCAAAAAGGTCAAATTAGTTTTTTTTTCAGGGCCAAGTAGTGAGTCAAAGAGGGGTACTCTTAACCAAATGAGTCCCCTTTTACGTGATTAAATTATGGCAATTTGCCCTTAATAGGGCTGGTACACCTCGGTTCGAAAGGTACCACGTCTTCCCTCCCTCTCTACTATTTGTGCTGCGGTTTTTTCTTCCTCTCGGGTGACTCTGGGAAAATATAGCCCGTGCCTGGAGGCGATGTAGGCCGCTGCATCGAAGAGGTGTTGGAATGGGCGTTCCTCAAAGACGTCATAGTAGTAGGTGGTCAGGATGTTGATTGCATAATGCCATTGTGGGGTTCTAGGTGGAGAAGTCTGTAACGACCTAAATCCAATATAGATCACTGCTGATATAAAGCTTGTTGCCTTCTTCTTATTATCTAAGAGTTTTGATAGGCCAAGGTCGCTGCAGTGCTTCACCATAAGTTTTTCCCTGTCTTGTTTCGGCATCCTTGCTGTTTTGACCGGCGATTCCCATTTTCCTTCAGGAGTAGTAGTGGTGGTGGTCTCTTCGAACTTTTTATCCAAGTCAATTGCCAAACTTGGTTGAGGTGTAGAGGGTGTTGATGTTATGATAACCCTCTTTTTCCCCTTTCCTTTACTTTTTGTTTTCGGGGTTGGTTCGGGTGGTGATGTTATGATTACAGGTGCCAATTCCATTGCTGACGTGGCCACCTCCTTCGTCTTTGGTTTTTCCTGCAGGCAAGACTGTAATGTTTGTTCTACTACTCGTAGAGCTTCGAGAAGATTTGTTTGGCTCTCATGTACAGGTGAATCGTGTTGTGGTTCAACGGAGCACACGTCTTCTCGAGTAGCACGTGGAGGGGTGGGTGGTACAGGCTCGGTTTCCCGCCGCCGCTTTGGTTCGGTTTCCCGTCGCCATTTTGGGTCCCTTCTCCCTCTGTACTTGGGCTTCCCTCCTGATTTTGACTTTACTTCTTTTTCCCCTTTATCCCATTTAAGCAGTAGGGTCGTACGCTGCCCTGTTGCTCTTAGGCTCCAGTTGGTAGCCTGGTCCAGTCCAATGCCATATATGGCCTGTATAGCTGGATGGGGTATAATATCCGCCGCTAGCGCTGTCAATAGCATATTTCTTGTTCGATGTCGCCGCTGACTCCTCCCAGACTGATTGATTGATTGATTTATGAGTTTTAAGTGAATCGTCCACTAGGGCTCTTTTCACTGGTTTGCCTCCCAAAGGGGAGTTATTTACTTTATCCTGAGGGGAAGGAATTGTGCCACATCCCCTGCAGGCGTTTATGCACTCATAGAGTGCTATTTACTTAGGCCTTCACCACGGGGCAATAAGTGTACTGCCTCTGGGTGTGGCTTCGGCCGTCACCACGGGCAATAATTGTACTGCCCGGGTGAATGTAAGGCCATTAGCCATGGCCATAGGGTGGGTAGGAATAGAACCTACGCACACCCACCCCTCTCATTCTGTTAACTACTGGTCTGCAAGAGCAGTGAAGCGAGAGAAAATTAGTTTTCTCATATCGCTTTTGTCGGCGTAATGTGGTCGTGCAAGCACGAGAAATTACGGCAGCAGGGAGGTAAGGTGATGAAAAGCTAAGCGCGCACCTGCATATCAAATTCAGTCCAGTTGTACTAATGGACAGCCTAACAAACCAAAAATGTGTAAGCCACCTGTGCAATTAACCAAATATCTAGTTAAAAATATTATTTATCATCCTATAAAAATAGGGACTAGTAATAAGTGTACATGTGTAAGTCCCTATTGTATTTAAGCTAAAGTGTCTAAGCGACACATAAAAGTGTAGTCAATGGTAGGGGATTTTTGGTTATAAATTTGTTCGCAGTGCCAATAGGTCAAATTAGTCTTTTCAGGGCCAAATAGTTTGTCAAAGAGGGTACTCGAAGCCAAATGAGTCCCTATTATCATTCAGACAAATGAAAACCTAGCTGGTTTTTGCTGTCATCTTTTCTCCGTGGTATCCTCGGTGCATTAGGTCAGCCAGTCTGTTTTTTCTTTCATGGCTGGTTTTCCTTTTCCCCCTTGTCTGTGCAGTGGAAATTGGGTTGGGACATCGCCATGTTTAGTTCCTTTTGGCTTCCAGTCTAACCCGTGCCCACCGTTGATGTTATAATAGTGGTGCACACTGGTCGCCATCTTGAAGTCCACGTGGCAGACATGCTTTCCGTATTCTGCATAGTTTTGGGTTTTCCCTCTATCAGCACCGCTGTAGTCTGGTCTAGTGGGGTGTAATTCTACCCCGGCTTGGTTTCCCGCTGCCACGGCTCGGTTGCCCGTCACCTTACTGGGTAGACACCTAGGTCGCTCGTATGACTGCATTATTTATTTGTTGTACAGGTCTATATGGCGCCTTTTCTCACTGCCGGCTATCATATCAGTAGACTGTAGAGGTCCGATCCGTCCACCTTGGAGTCCGCTTGCTGAATGATGGATGAATGATGATGATGATGATGCCTCCCAGACTGGCGAGTGCTTCTTGATATATAGCACAAGCGCGGACGTGAAGGAAAACACCCCTTACGATCCAAAAAAATTACATTATCCCTATCATTACCAAATCACGCGGACGTAAAAGAAAACACTCATTCACTTTTTACTTTACTCACATAAATTATAAATCTAAAAAAAAAATTCAAAATAGACGCACTTCAAACAAAACTAAAAAAGAGACAGTGATTATAGACTCACTTCTATTTTTTCTAACTTCCTCACATACCATGAGCAAATTGAATGATTAATTCTTTTCGAGAATATTGGGTAGCCCTGAAAAGGGCTGTTTTTTGCGTGTGTTCGAGGAGAGATGACAATCTTTTATCGTCTAAGACTGCGTCCTCGTCTGGCAACAGGATTGGGTCTGCTTCTTCGGAAAGAGAAAGAGAACTCTTTCGTGTCCACACGGCAGTCGATACAACTTCTGTCTGGTTCCTGCTGCTTTTGTTGCTGCTGTTCTCTCTGCTCTCTTTGCTGCTTCTGAAGTCTATACTTCTGAGTCCATTCTTCTTTGTCTTTTTGAATTTCCTCTCTAAAGAGTTCTTCTATGAGGTCTTCCGTTACTTGTAGCATTCTCACATTCTCTATCTCTTCAGGCTTTGGTATCAGATTGTATCTGATACGATGCAGAGTGACGTAAGCTACGTTCAGCTTAGCTAGTCTTGAGCACATCTTCGTAGGAGGATGAGTCAAACAATGGATGGTCAGACTGGGAATGAATGAATTATGGTTTTGAGTGAAAAGAGCCACAAAGGGTCATTTGTTCACTATTTTACACTACCAATTAATATGGTAGTGATTTAGGTTTTCCCGTGGGTAAGGAATGGTGCCACATCCCCACGGGCGTTTATGCATACATAGTATGCTATTTAATTTGGTCGTCATGCCGCACCCCTATAAGGAGCTATCGACAAGAATGAAAGACCTAGGTGAGTGGGAATAGAACAGCCACGCACTCAACCCTATCAACCAATCGGAGGATGCAGAGCTAGAGGTGCAATGGCACCAAATGATGACTAGTGAAAAATGGTTTCCACTTCTAGTCATTTGCTGGTGTTGGAGTCGGGCAGCGGAGGAGGAGGAAAAGGATCTGTGAACTGGCACTTTGATGTCGTTTGTCTTGCACGCCCTAGCCTTATCAAATCGAGTCCAGTTGCTGCTAGTGGACATCCTATACCGATATTGTGTAAGCCACCTGTGCAATTGAGTCAATCTTTCAAGTTATACTTTTTCCTAACATCCTAACATTCCAATTTTTGTCTAGTACAGAGTGTACATTTGGTGTGTTCCCTATAAATTTTGTAAACTAGGTATGTCAAGTGACATGTGTAGGTTGATCAATGTCAGGTTAAATGGTTTGTTAATTTTGATGGTGGAGAGCCAAAATTGATCAAGTCTGATTTTTGAAGAACGAGATTGTCGAATAGAGTTTCTGAGCCAAAAGGAAACTCTGTAAGTATAAATAGCCCTTAAAAGGGCTTTTTGATGGAGTGTTACAGGGTGTAACCGAAGTTCCCTCATTCCGTCCGGTGAGTCCCCGTGTCCTTCTTGGGTGCCTTGGTTTTGTTGTTCCTCCATCTTGATGTTGCCTCCTTCCGTCGTATCCATTCCGTGTTCTCCCTTAACAATTTGGAATACCTTGTGCTGTTATTAAAGTAGAGTATAGAACCTCATATGACAGCCTATTCTCGCGTTGGTAGTTACCCAACGTAGAAATTTAAAGTAATTAAGGTTATTGTGTAAAAATTTATTGCAGCATGTGCTGTCTTGCTAGATGATCAGGTATTGACCATCTAAATCATGTTATAGGCCTTAGTTCTTATAGCTTAGATTATTAGTGCAGCCTTGTGCCGCGGGGCCTGATAGTCTGGGCATTGACTACCTTATATGGTCATAATTTAGGGATCTTACTTAGAGTAAATATTTTTATGTTGCGACATTGTGTCGCTGGGCCTGATAGTCTTTGGAATTTGAGACTACCTCATAAAATCTATTTGAGGCCATAAAGCAGGAGACGTTTTAGATGGTCACGTTTAGACCATGTGGATATCCCGGTTTGTTGGGGGTTTTAACTGTAAATGCATTCCTAGTTTAGTTGTATAATGCTGTCAATGAGGCTGTATATAGGAAGAGTTGTAAGAATAGACAGAAGAGAGGTGGTTTCCCAGACACTTGTTTCTTGTTTCTGTTTTGTTCTTTACATTGTTAGAATGCAAATTTAAATGTTTATCTGTTTAGTCTATAAATTTCAATATCTTTAAAGTATCATATTAGGTTTGTTTAGCACAGGTACCATCCGGGGCGTTATACCCAGCGTAGTGTAGGTGGGCTCTTTTTCAAGTAACGGAACCTTCAGGTCCTATGCATTCCCATTCCTTATGGATATTGTTTATTTTATTTTTTGTTATTATACAAATTCCGCTTAACGTATTTACGCGGTTGCAGGTCCTGTCCCCTGATTGGCCAATGAACCCATGTGACCAACAGGAGGCATTCCTCATGGGTGTTATTTATTATATAGTATTATTTGCACTATATTTTTTCAAGGAGCCCTGATGTTCTAAGTAATTCTATTATGTGTTGAATTGTTTTTTGGGGGTTGTTGTTATTTAATTGAATTACTTCCGGGTATGTACTTGGTGCAGAGATGTTTAGTTGTTTAGATCTAAATATGTTCCTTTCCTTCTGGTTGTTTTTACAGTTATTAAATATGTGATGTAAGTCTTCAGGTAAGTTACAACTGAAGCAATTAATGCTGTGTGGAAAAGGTCCTATATATTTACCAAAGCTGTTAACCAGTTTTGTTTTTCCCAAGATTATTCTATTTATTTTAGACTGTTCATAACTATTGCACCTAGGTGGTATGATTTTTCTATTGACTTTCTTAATGATGTTATGTAAAATTCTCCCTTGTTTGTTTTTGTCCCAATCAGTCTTCCACTTTTGATTAATCATTGAGTAGATTAAATGATATATTTCAGTTTGACTATATTTGAGTGGCATATAGTTTGGTTCGGCGAGTTTGTTTTTAGCCAGTTGATCTGCTAAGTCATTTCCTTTTATGTCTATGTGGGATGGAATCCACATAAACTCAACTACTAAATTTTGAGAATTTAGTATTTTTAATATCTGATTAATTTGTTTAGGAAATTTTCTCTAGATTTGGTGTTGTTGTTTTGGATAGAAGTAAGGACGCTGGGCGAGTCACTAATAATCAGTGTCTTATTTGGTTTGTTTTCTTCTATCCATTTTAATGATTCAAGGATGGCCCAAAATTCCTCTGTATAAATGGAACAGTGGTCAGGAAGACGCCTGCCTATTTGTATGTTATGTTCTGGTATGACCCAGGCTGCAGCTGTTTTAAAAGGATTTGTAATTTTTGAGCCATCTGTGTATATTTTTGTGTAGTTATGATATTGATTATTTATGATTTCCAATGCCAATATTTTTAAATGTTGTTGTTGATTTTCTTTGTTTCCGTTATCTGTAAGGGAGATATTTACTTTTGTTGGTACATTACTCCAAGGTTCTTTATCATATATTATGTTAGCTTCTATTTGGAATATATCTAATGGAAGTTTGTTTTTTAACTCATGTACTATTTTTCCCATTGATGTATTATTTTTCAAGGTTTTCCTAAAGGGAATGATACATTTATTGATGGCCAATAGAGTGGGGTGCATTTTGTCATGGGTCGACAGTCGGGTTGCATATCTTAAAATGAGTTCCTGCCTTCTGAGATGTAATGGCGGTTCCCCAGTTAAGACCTGCAGTTCGGCTGTAGAGTTCGATGGCAGTGCGCCAGTACCAATAAGTAGGGCCTTTCTCTGAATTTTAATTAATTTGTTTAAATGAAGTTTGGATGCCGTGGCATATACTTGACAGCCATAATCTAGTTTGGATCTTATTAGTGCCCTATATAATATTAGAATAGTTTCTTGATTAGCACCCCACTGAGTGCCTTTGAGGCTTCTTAACAGATTTAGGTCCTGAGTGCATCTTTTAACTAGGTCATCTATATGATAAGCCCATGTTAAGTGTTCATCAAAGTACATACCCAGAAATTTGGCTACTTTTACAAATGTTATAACTTTATTTTGAATGGTAAGTTTGGGGTAGGTTTTAATTTTTTTGCAAGGGGGAAACAGAACAGCTACCGATATTTGATGCGACAGCTTAAATCCCCATTTATCAGCCCATTTTCCTATGTTGTTTAAGCTGGTTTGTATTTCAGCCATGTGTTGGTGGTTGGATGGGTTGCCTGCTCTCCAAAGTCCACTATCATCAGCAAAGTGTGATAATTCAATTTTAGGTGTTGCCAGATTGGAGTCAACGTCATTTATCATAAGGTTAAAGAGGGTGGGGCTGAGAACACTCCCTTGTGGAGTTCCATTTTCAAAGGAGTATTCTTCAGAGTAAGTAGCCCCTAGCCTAGTTATAATTTTGCGGTTGGTCAGTAAATTTTCTATGAAGTTGAACATTCGACCTGTAATGCCATAATGATTTAATTTGGCTATAAGGCCTTTGGTCCATACAAGATCGAATGCTTTTTCCAGATCAATAAATACCGCAATTAAGTTTTCTATCCGCTTTTCTTTTGTTGCTAAATGCAAGTTTTATGGCGGATTCTAATCTTATTAATTGGTTCGTAGTGGATCTTTTATTTATAAACCCACATTGATTTGGAGATATCAGATAGTTGCTTTCATGGTGGTGTTTAAGTCTGTTAGTAACAATTGTTTCCATAATTTTACAGATGTTATTGGTAAGTGAGATGGGTCTGTACGAATTGATATCATTCCGATCCTTATTTGGTTTAAGTATGGGTATTACTATCGCTGTTTTCCATTTTTTAGGTAGCTTTCCTGTGTCATATATTATATTTAGCATTTTGATGATTGATTTAACTATAGTTTTAGATAAGTTTTTATATATAACATAACCCATTTGATCTTACCCAGGTGAAGTTTCATGTTTAGTTTTAAGTGCCTGGCCCCATTCATATAATGTTATTTCTTTATTTAGTGATGAGGTTTTGGGTCCAAGGTCTTGGAATAAATTGTGGAATTTAATTTCAGTTTTAGCCCTATGGTTTTGAAATTCAGTAGTGTAATTACTGTTGCTGCTCATGCTTTTAAAGTGTATTGCTAGTGAGTCAGCTTGTTCTTTATGATTGCTGGTATTATTTATTTTTGGGGTGCTATTGGTGTGCTTCCCCTTCATGGTTCTGATTTTATCCCACACTTGTTTTGAGTTTGTTCTAAAATTAATACTACTGCAGTATTTTTGCCAAGTTTTTTCTTTTGACTGCTTGATTAAGTATTTGAGCTTATTGTCATGATTTTTGTACTCTAAGAAGTGAGTAGTAATATTAGTTCTTTTAAATTTATTTAAAGCTCTAAATTTGGCCTGTCTAGTTTGTTTAATTTCATCGTTCCACCATGGCACACTAAGTTTTCTTGATTGACAGCTAGGTTTAGGTATAGTGTTGGTGGCTGCCTGAGCGATGATCTTAATTAAGTTGTCATAGTAAAGGTCAATGTCATCTGATTCTATATCTGATATATTTGCATTATTTATTATTTCCTGAAAAGTATCCCAATCGGCTTTTGAATAATTCCATCTGGGTATTTTATTATTGAATTCGTACGGCCATTTGCAGGGTGGCAATTACTGGGAAGTGGTCACTCTCCATGGGGTAAGATTGGTCCACCTCCCATTTTGCCACCTGAGCCAGTCTGGGTGTGCATAGGGTGAGGTCAATGGCGGACAGGGTGCCGTCAACCGGATTAAGTCTGGTTTTAGCACCATCATTGAGGACAGTAAGGGTGGATTCTGTAAACCATTTCTCCACCCACTTACTCCTTCCGTCCGTCACTTCCCCACCCCAAAGCTTATTATGGGCATTGAAATCTCCGCAAATGATCGCCAGTTCAGATTTAGTATATTTAGCTAATTCCTTAAATGCTAATTGATGTTTAAGTTTATTATTCTTTCCTGGGTCATAAATATTGAAGATTTGTAATTTACATTTTCCAGTATTGACTAATAGAGATTGAATTTATATTAGTGAATTGCTAATTGCCTTTGATGTTATTGGTATTATGGTAACAGATGGTAAGGTGTTATTTATAAATATGGCTAATCCACCCCCTTGGCCTTCCTTTCGATGTTGGAAATAGCCCGGGGAGTAGCCTTGTATTGATGGCAATGTTTTCGAGTTATCAGAAAGTTTAGTGTCTTGAATGCATAGGATGTCAGGTTTGTTAACAGTATTTATTAGTTTAAGTTTAAGTTCATTGATATTTCCTGACAATCCTCGTGCATTCCACTGCCATATAGAAACGTTCCCTTGTGGTGTATTAACCATTTTTATTAGGGGCGTTTACTGTAATTTGGTGTTCAAGTTGGGTTTTGACATTCTTGATAGACAGTTGTATATTATTTTGTGCATTTTGATCTATTAGATTTAATTTGCCAATAAATTTGTCCAGTCGAGTAATGGCTTCACCCAGTTCTTTAATTATTTCAGCCTGTTGTGGTAGATTATTATTGTTGTTGCTATTCTTGTTATTGAGCTTATCCTTTTTTTGTTTTAATTTGGAGTCCTGCGTTTTCATTACTTGAGTTGTTTGTTTAGTTGAAATAGGGTCGTTATAAGTAACTTTAGCCATTTTGTAGTTTAGGTGTTTGGTGTTCATAATCTCAACTATAACTTGTTCCCTAATTGTAGAGGGACATTTAGGTGAGTTAGGTAGGTGTTGGCCTCTACAATTAATACATTTTGGGGTTTTCCTGTTGCATTCCTCTTGGTGTTGCCCATCACATTTATTACAGTTGGCCTGGAATTTACAGGTGAACTTGAAGTGCCCCCAGTGTTGACATTTGGGGCAAAACCTAGGTTTGTTTATGTACGGCTCTAATCTATACCTTGTTCCTTTTGTTCCTAGTTTTATTAGAGTCGGAAGTGGGGTGGGCGTTTCCAGAACAGTAATGTTTCTACTTGCCTTTTTGTTTCCTATTTGATAATTTTTGGTAATTTGGTTGCCACCTTCTATGAGTTTATTTGCTAGCTCTTGATTGCTAAGCACACTTAGTGGGCCAGTTAATTTGAGTACCGCTTTGTACGTAATCTTTTGCGATACATGTTTTGTGGTAGTGGTGTTGGTAGTGTTCTGGTTAATTTGCTTATTTTTTGGAGTGTTGATAGTACCCTGAACTTGTTTATGTGGTTCGACTATAACAGGCATACCACAGAGTTGCTCTAATTCTAAGTATTTGGCTACTTAAGCTCTAGTGCTACAATGTATGATAATGTAGTGTTGGTTGGGCCTAATTATCTTGCTCTGTCCCGAGTGAACTTTTAAGAGGGCCCTAGCAATACTGTTTGAAGATAAATTATTGAATAGAACTGTTTTGCTTTTAATATACAGCGTCAAGTCCAGTCTGTGATAGTTGGATTTCTTGTTTGTTGCTGTCCTAGTTTGGTTTTGAGTATTTACTGTTTTTTGGGGGGAGGGGGTAGTTTCAGCCTGAGTGGGGTTATTGTTTTGTTGTTTAGTTTTGTCCTGAGCCTGTGGTACCGTTGTAGTTTTTACGTACGCTGGTAAATCTTCGGATTTAATGGCTTTTTACCTTTTCCTTTTCCATTCTATGTTGTCTTTTTGTTGAGTAATTGGGAGGTGTGTTTTTTTTTGTTTTGAGATGGATAGATTAAGTCAGCCTCCGTTAGTTGTTTGGATGGTCCTGGAGTCTGACTAGAGTGTACTACGGTAGCTTTGGGTTTATGGCCTTTAGGCATGGTAGGAACTCCCATGGGGGCCTTTGTATTCGGCCTGCGCACATGGTTCGCTTTAGTGCTAGCAGCTTGTGCGTACGTAGGCTTGTTATACATGACGATATTGAAGCCTATCGGTTTCTTGATAGGGGAGGCGGCCATGATCTTGAAATTAGGGGTTGGTGTACCGTTTGCACTGAGGTCGCTCTGTTCCAAAGTGGCGTCCAGTGTTTCATCATTAATGATCTTGTCGTATAAATTAAACTCTATTGGGGAGAGCGGGTTTAGTTTCTCCGCTTATTTTTTAATTAGATTTAGTTCTGGCGTCGAAATAACATGGAGTTTTGTTTTTTGCACCTCCCTTTTGTTTTCATTTTTGCTGGTGTCAATTTGGCCTATTTTCAAATCAGACATGGCTTCTTTGTTTACTTTGGTGTAAAGTTGTTCTACTTTTTTCTTCAATGCTTTGCCATTCAAATTAAGGCGGCTTCTTGATTTAAATGCCTTCTTAAGTGATTTAGGGTCCATGTTCTTTTGTTGTATTTTGAATTAAAGTTAAATGGAATTTGGAGTATTAAGTTAAAAAATGGAGTATTTATTACAGACTAAAACCTGATTTACACCTAGAGTTTAAAGTGTCAAAGGATAGATAGTTAGAGCAATAGCGTTAAAAGTAAAAGGTAAAAAGTGATAACAGCACAAAGTTTGGAATACCCGTAGGTCTATTGAAAATACCTGAAAACACCCCTCTACGGAAAAGGGTTTTGAAAACGTTTGGATAGTTTGATGTGAGGGATAGAAAGAAGTCAAAGAGCATCTATATGAATAAAAAATGTAAAAAACAAACGAAAGACGCATTGGTTTCAAAACGCAACATTTTTTATTCAAATAACAAAACAACTCACAAAACACAATTCTTTTCCAGTAACAAACATTTTTTTCAAATAACAAACATTTTTTTTTTCCATAACACTAATACATTATCTTTGACATGGTTGACAACGTTGTGAATTAAATTGAGATTTCCACTGTTGGAAGTCATTGGGCCATTGATGTACACTACGTTTCCTAGCTAAAGACAACAGATAACCATAATGGTCACAAAACCGTCGATCTACTTTGTCATCGTTTCGAGACGAATGACGATCAAAATAAGTCACTAAATGTTCTAAAGAATGTCCAAGACTGCGATGATGCAGATAATAGACACAATATACACAATATTGTCCACACACCATAGAATCTGTGCCTTGTAATTTCACATTATTGAATCGTGTCGTCTATGCATTTCTTCTCATAAAGTCAATGATATCCTCTTCCGAAGGGGGTAATCCATACGAATCAAAATACTCCACACAACCCTCTTTAGGAAAGTAGACAGCTACCCATTGAGTTCGTGGAAGATGACTGTCATCTGTATTGATGACATAAGCATGATTCTCTTGAGGTTTGCGATGAGGTAGTTCATCTTTAGCACACACGACAGGATTCCAAGAAGCAGTGTACGAACTACGGTTCAAAAGATAATACAGTTCCCAGGTATCCATTTTTTGTTTTGTTGCCTTGTTTCTTTTTTCCTTTCTTCACAGGAAAAAGAAAGGGTAAAAATCCTTCGCGTTGCACCAACATCTTTTTCTTTTGACGAATGGGTGTTTTCTTATGAACTATTTGACGAAGAACGTGTCGATGTTTGGCTAAGCAATTTTTCTGGTGTGGAGACAAATGTATCGTGCCTTTCAAGACATTCAAACAACATTCACACACGGTATCGATGACATCTTTGGAGGCGTTTTAATGATTTTTTTCGCATGAGTGGAGAGGCTTTGGACAGGACGGACAACACAACTCCGTGTTTGACTAAACGAGGAGGTAGTCCTTTCCTTTTCTTTCCCTTGGGGAGTGAATAAGAATGTTTATTGCGAGGTGACATCTTTGCTTGTTCGTTCCACAATACCATTAACGTCAGTGACTTGGAACACACACCCTTTTATCTCTTTTTTTGTTGTGCCAACACTTGTTTTAGAAATGGTGAAATTTCCTCTCTTACAAAAGAAGGAATATAAAATCCTCCGCGTTGCACCAACATCTTTTTCTTTTGACGGATGGCATTTTATTTTGGGTCTTTTGACGAAGAACGTGTCGATGTTTTATTTTTAAGCGTTTTGTAGAATGACGAGATCGTCTTTTTCCTTCTCCTTTTTGGACAGCAGAACGACGAGGGTGTTGGTGTGCACGTTTTTGAGGAAGCATCCTTGTGTGTTCAATAGTGGTAAAGAAAATTCTGATTCCCGTTGTGGTCCTCAAGTCCTATTGGTATACTGGAATGCGTCGCCACTGATTATCTTTGCGTCATATCAACTTCATGGCAGGTAACACACGTCGTGTAGGGGTTCGCAATGGACTCAATCGAGACAGTTCTTGTTTGGACAAATCTAGTAAACTCTTTAACATGCCAGATCTTTCTTGGACTTGGACTTTAAGGGCAGGTACTTTGTGAGCCGCTGCAACTTACGCTAATGTGGACGAGGGTGTCACCGGAGGAGGTGGAGAAGTTTTGGGAGACGCAGATTTCCAATGTTTCATCACATTAGGAAAAACGTGTGTAAAATTGGCTTTGGCTGGCATCACCCGCAACGGAGAAGTGGAAGCCCCTGAGGCTACTGGAAACGCGTTCCCTGCCAAAAGTCCTTGTAGATCTTCTCTTTCAGGTCGTGGTTGACGAAGATAAGGTTGCGTCCTGGCCGAAGTGCCTTTTTTGCGGGTGACCGCTTTTTTCTGTGGACTTTTCTTTTTCTGTGTTTTGGTCTTGGCACTCTTGTTTTTTTTCTTAGGAGTTCGTTTGTTTTTTTTTTTGTTTTTTTTTTGGGGGGGGGGTGAACTTTGGGAGCATTGGGATCCCATTTTAAAAGGGAACGAATGATGACACCTCCTAGAGAACCACTACCTCCAGGTTTCAAAATGATTTGCTTTTTGGTGTGAGTGTCGATGCAAGGATCGGCCAGTTGCGTCAAGGCTACTTTGTTTTTTTCAAAAAAGCGTTTGGTTTGATGTGGAATGTGAATGATGCCTTGCAGTATTTGACGTGCTGTCACCGTAAACCATCGTAAGACTTCTTTGAGACTGGCTTCTAAGACGTGAGCACGTCTTTGTGGATTTTTTTTGCGACTGATGTCGTACAAGGCTCGAATCAATTTGATGAGAAGACGAGACTGAAGGGACGTCATGTTGACCATGTTTGAGACAAGGTCAAAGTGACCAAGGTTTCTATAGATTTATTTTCGTGGTTCCTATGGTAATGTCGACGACGAGGACGTGTACACAACAGGTCCTCCGTCTTAAAACGAGTCGTGAAACAAATCGGTACGAAATCGCAAATAATCAGGGATAGTGGGTTTTAAATCCACGAATAAATAGGCGTGTGGCGTTTGAGTGGCATCTTCATAGGCATGAGTCAGCCAAGGTGTTCCTAACTCTTTGGCTAAGACTTACACTTGTGATTTATCTCGAGGACTTTTAAACAAGACCACGTAATGAGCATTGAGACTAATGGTACGATGGGCTTTGCTTTGTTGAAATAAATTTTGTGTAATGTAAATGACACTGGCATTAAGATGATGCCCTTTACGAGTAAACCACAGTTTAATTTCTTCTTCGTCTTCTCCTAACATGTCGTCAAAAATAACCCAATGAGTTTGACTAGGGTCAGACACGATCCCATCGTCTTCTCAAAAAAATACATTCCACAAACACAATGGAATCACCTTAACTTTCTTGCAAGAGGCTGTATGCCGATTGCCACTCTTTGTTGCACCACACGATGCGTTGAGGTGGACGATCGACCAAATGATGTTTATGTTCGATCAAACGTTTTACAAATTCGGTTTTGCCTGAACCGCCCGGTCCAGCAATTAACATGTTAAAAGGACGACGAAGATACAAGGCTTCCCAACTAGCATGATCTAAGTGTTCGTCAATGACTTTGAATGTCGAGGAGGAAAGAGGAGTAGAAATATCAGAGTTTGCCATAGTAGTGTAGGGTATGACACAAAAACAGACAAGACAAGAGGTTTTTATACTTTTTTCAAGACACGTTTATTTCAATGCAACACGAAATACAAAAATACATATAAAAAAAATGGATAGATACAGGAATAAAATACACATGGAAACGATCAAAGTGTCAAATAAACAAGTTACTGTACAACATGGTTTGAGTAACGATAGTGTCCTAGAGGTAGTGTCTAATGTTCTTTTTTTTTTCTTTTTTTTTAATAAGTTTAATATCCCCGTAATAGGTAGACCACTGGGTCGGGGAACCATCCCAAGGTCACCTTACAATGTAACATTTATAATAATCTAAGGATAATAAATATAATCTACAGCAAATGAAAACACACACACACACACACACACACACACACACACACACACACACACACACACACGTGCATATGATCAAGATGATATTGCAGTATTATGTTCCTGTTTAGCATAAAATGGGAAACCTATTACATATTGATTATAGAGGTCCACTTTTGAAGAAATTGGTCTTCTTTTTTATTTATGCATTGCAACTATTTGCTTAAAAGCATACATAGAAGGATTTTTCATATTGAATCGGCAAGTATAAATATAATACTTTGCCAAAATAAGTAAGAAATTACACAAACAGTCCAGTTTTTCACTTCCTAGAAATATTTCTTTCTTGGATAAATGTGAAATATTTGGGTAAAAAGTTGCAAAATATTCAATAAAACGGTACCAAACTGTGAAGTAATATTACAATCATAGAAGAGATGCTCAATGCTTTCATTTTCACTCTTACAAAAAGTACATTTGTTGTCTTCTAATATATTAATTCTTTTCAGAAAATCATTAGTAGCTATTATTCTATGAATTAATTTAAAGTTAAAAGCGATCAATTTGGTATCCTTTGTACATGATTTCGCTCGGATATATATTTTAGACAATTCTTCACTACTTATACTTTTATTAAATACTTGTATCCAAGTTTCATGTTTAGCAGTGTGTTGCCTTTTATATTTTTTTAAAAGATCTTTGTAAACAAACTTTACTGAATTTTGCTTTTGTAAGTTCATTATTTTATCCTCCTGCTTTTCAAACTTATTTTGTACTAAATGTTTTTTTATCGAATCTTTCCATGCTTTTGGAATTTTGGATATTAAGGAGAAGTATTTTAGGAAATCATCACTTCTAGTTTTTTGTTTCCTTATTTCAAAAGATATTTAATTGCCATTATCATCTATTAGATCCTTCAGATTTTCAAAACCCGCCTCTCTCCATGAATTGTATTGATGGAACAATTTAGTAGGGACAAAATTTTGAATATTCATAGATAGATACTCATTTGGACCCTGCGGTTCCTCTTTCCAATTAGCTATTGCCAAAATTACATCTCTCCAAAAACTATTTTTAATGAGCTTACTAAGTTCTTCTAATTTCCTTCTCCCCAAAATCCAAATATTCTTTTTATTTCTGAATACAGTTGAATTGACTAAGGTTTGCCACACTCCATTCTCCCCTTCCAGCAATCGTTTTACCTATCTTATCTTAATATATCTAATGAATGAAAACATGTGTATCATATTTAGTCCTCCCTCGTTTTCTGGAGATACTAGTATATCGCGTTTTATTCTCTCTACTTTTCCACCCCATACAAATTTAAATAGTGCGCGATTTAGTTCTGCTTCAACTTTTGCTGATGGATTTGGAAGTGCTGAAAAAAGATGTATGAATATCGGCAGAACAAGAGTTTTTACCACAATTACCTTACCAACTAACGACATATGTCTTTGACTCCAGCTTGCCAGAGTTCGTTTAGCTTTTGTCAGTTTCTTCATATAATTAATTTCCACCATTTCTTGTAAGTCTAGAGAAAATTCTATACCAAGTAGTGTAAAATTAGAATAGGACCAAGTTAGGCCCATTTCTGGACATATTCTTTCATTGGAGAATTTCCTGTTTCCAATCCAGATAGCTTTTGTTTTTGTTATATTACATTTAAGTCCAGATAATAGATAAAAACTCTGCAAGATATTCATAGTTGTTTTAAGGGAAAGTTGAGATCCATCAAGAAGAATAAAAGCGTCATCAGCATACTGACCCAATTTATATTCAGTGCCGTCGAAGATCAATCCCCGTACATCTACATTTTGCTTTAACGTTATAGCTAAAATCTCAACCCCAATGATAAACAAATAAGGAGCAAGGGGATCTCCTTGACGACATCCTCTTTCTAGTCTAAAAAATGATGACATTTGCCCATTATTTATAACACAACTTTTAGAGTCATTACAAAACAGTTTAAACCACTTACAAACAGAATCACCGAAGTTAAAAAATTTTAAAGTTTCTTCCACAAAGGTCCAGTCAGTGGAGTCAAAGGCTTTTTCAAAGTCTATTAACAATAGTAAACCATATCTATTTTCATTCTCAAGTTGGTCCATGATATCATATAATAACCTGGTATTTTCTCCAATGAATCTACCTTTCATAAATCCTTTTTGAGTATCGCTGATTATTGATGGAAGAACCTTTTTAATCCTGGCTGCAATGGCTCCCGAAGCAATTTTATAGTCAATATTTAAAAGTGATATCGGTCTCCAGTTTTTTAAATATCTTCTATCTTTTTCTTCCTTTGGTAGGCATGTGATAACTCCTCGAGTCTGAAAATCTGAAAGTTTACCTACAGTATATCCGTAATTTATTGATCTGCATATAAATCCCCCAAGATACTTCCAAAAGAATTTATAGAAACTCTACAGTGAATCCATCTGAGCCAGGACTTTTTCCATTTTCCATCCGTTTTAGAGCCATAACGACTTCATTAATTGTTACCAGACCTTCACATGATTCTCTTTCTTCATGGCTAAGCTTAATATTGTGATTAAGAAATCTATTTAGAGTGTCTAATGTTCTTATAATCTCTCCATGGGGTACAGTCACATTGATGTCTTCTCGGAAGAATTTTTGTGGGGGAATGTCCATGACAATTCTGTCTTGAACAGAGGGATTATCCTCGGTGACAGATTCTTTTTCTTCTTTTTCTTCTGGCACTGTCACTAACACAGGTTTAAAAGTGACTTTTTTCACTCGACGATGAATTTTACGCACATAATGCTTGAGCATAATGGGATGCTTTGTTTGTCCAAGCCTCAAAATTCCAATTTTTCCACTCACGTACATCTGTCCAATGAGGGTGTAAATCACAAGCTACACGCACATCTTCGTACACCGCTTCCGTACGTAAAAAGTTGACGAATATTTATTTGTTGTAGAGGTCGAGACGTATCCAGATGAAAGCGTAAGGCTTTTAACAGAATGAGTCTCTCGTGAACATTTAAAGGAGTCACCATACTGTCTTTTTTGGTAGATAGTGTTCGTAACGTGTCCACAAGGAATCGGTAGGTAAACGAAATCCCAGAAAGCAAGTCACTAAAACACACACTACACGTCGACCCTCATTCATGGGACACAGTTCTTGTAATAAGTGTTCGTAATCCTTCACCGTGTGAATCTTCTCATTGATATCCTTCCACGGAATCTTTTTGATCACAAGTGATAAAGGTTGTGGCATGGTTGTTCTATTTTATACTTTTTTAGGTCAAAGGCTGCTAGTGTATATCCTGCACGGAATAAAATCTTCTCCAACAGCGAAAGTGATTAATATAACGTGTAATTTCGCCCCATTGCCATTCAGGGTAACGGTCGATTAGGATCAAAAGATCTTCACATGTAAACGTACTAAATTGAAAACAGTGGGAAAAGATACCCTTGATCCAGACAAATCTGACACGTTGGTTAATTTTTCTCACTTTCCTCTTGTGAATTTCACGACACAAAAGTTCTACAGTTACCCCTTGATATTTTTCTTTAGCAAGACCCTGCGAAACGTCCATGTAGATCTTCTCTTGCAATTCGTGTGGTAGTCCTTGAATATTATGTTTTAGAGAGGGTTTATTTACTGGTTTAGGTTTGTTCAACGACATGGAGTAGTATTGTCACTTTCAATCACTAGGACCCACTAAAGGCAGGTATTGACAATTCGGAGACCATCGTGCATGTTCCAGGTAAGCGGAATCTTTCTGTTCCCACTCGTAAATGGACACACCGCAACTGAAGCACTTGACTTTATCCCCTTCGCCCAAGTAGAAAAATCTGGCTCTGGCTAATTCTTCAGGAGTTGGTCCAGGCAGATATTTTGGCCATTTATCTTTGAAGGTTTGGAATCGACTTTTAAAGTGACAGTATTCAGGCAAACTCGTAGAGAACGAATATTCGACTCTCCTCACTTCAGTTCGATACAGGTACGGTGCAATTCCTAGGAGTCCACGATAACGTGTGGCACCGCTTTCGCATCCCTCAGGTTTGACACGCATATCATCACTCTTCAGGGTAGATATAGGGGTAGTAGTCATAGCAAACTTCCCACGATATCATGCTGAATCGCTAAGGTCAAAGAGTGTGGCATCATTACAATCGCAAGGTATAGCATCGCACTCTGTAACGCAATTGCAATGGTATCCACAAGGACACTTACAGTTTCCTTCCGGACAAGTTCCGTTGCAATGCATTGGTCTTATCCATTCAGTACTTTTCACACTCGGGGAAGGTACATTTGTTTTACAATCCCCAAACTTGAATGATGCCTGTTTAAATGGATTCATCTTCTTTTCGCTTGGCCGTTGTAGTGACAAATGAACTATTGGTCTTGGACGACTTCCCTTTTTATATGCTGCCCAATCTCGACGTGACCGTACGGTAAAGTGAAATGATTGGGAAGCCGCACTCTCTTCTGATACACGATTTGATAGACTTTTTCCAAAGGTCGGCTAACGATTTGGTGCGTGGGTAAACGGACGATCTTGTGGGGTTCGTGGGTGGTCACTTTAAACGTTTCATCCTGTCCTGACTGTAAGGCTTCTTGTAGTACGTTAAAGTTCACAACACGACTGGTGCGATAATTAAGAGTCAATCCTTTCACTTTACATTCGGTATGCATATCTCCTTGTGGGTCTTGGTATTCGTAGCCGTAATTTTTAGGACCGCCACTTGCAAAACATAGAATCTTGTCGGTGGGATGTTCATCGGTCCAGGCTCCTAAACGGACTCCTTCGATGACAGGGTTACACTGATTCGGCCGGTGAATGTAGATGCAACTGTCCGTGTCAAAATACAGGACGCGATCTCCTAACAGTTCTAACACTTCGTACAATTTTAAGCGAGCGTGTGCTGTCACGTAAGCCGCAATGATGACATTTCCAAATGTGTCGGCTTCTACAAAGTCTAGTTCTTCTTTGTAATTGACTAAGATAAAGTCCTCAGGAATGACGTCCACGTGTTTCATGACTTTGGTTTTGTCGTGAATCATCTGGAAGTAGCGGGAAGGTTCGGACAATTACTCCGTCTTGGGTAAAGACGGTCTTTGTGCCATTTTACCCCACAAGCAATTTAACATCACTTTGGCAAACGATCGCTTTCCTTCGTTTTTCTCGATGTAGTCTAAAGTGATGCCTTCCTGCTCCCGAAATTTTTCATTGAATTTCTTTTGGTCTTCGGGAGTGTGACACCAGGAAGGATAGCCACTAGCTTCTTGTTTTAGTTTTAAAAAGGCATCCACGTAGTCTGCAAAAATACCTTTCTGTGTCTCGTTGCCCTTGCGGTATTGTTGTGTCTTGGGAAAGTGGTAAATTTCGTGCACTTATAACAGTCGGTATCCCAGGTCCAGAGCTTTAAACAATTCCACGCTCACCCACGTTCCTGTCAAGGCGCGTTCTTCCTGGCTGTGCTGACAATGTTGGTCTTGGTTGCACGTTTCAGCACAAGTGCGACATAAAGGAAACATCAGTTTTTCTTGGCAATGGTGAGGTAAAACGGGATGGTACAAGTCTGTGGGGGGCAAGACTTTGCACTTGATCAATCCTTCGTACTGACGTATGTGGTCCAAGTCAGTGTGTTCTGTCATCAAATCTGGATGACCTATGGGAAAGTGTAAATATTTGCACACGTAAGGATACAGCGAACACACGTCCAAGTATTTGATTTCTTCTCCCTTCTCTTAGTCCGCCTGGTACAGCAAACAGGTAGCATTCGTCCGTCCTCCATACAAACTATCCCGAGGGTTCAATGGGTCCACCAACTTTCTACGATGCGTTTAAACTCGGGATCGGTTTTCAAACGCTGATCGTACTCGTGTTTCCACATTTCCACTACCTGGTATCCTTGCTGTTCTAAGTTCAAACGTCGCTGACAAGTGGTCTGGTACAAGTCTTCCATGGTTCGTTTTGAAAACGGATTTTTTGTGTCACGTTGAGGGTAACACAGGGGACATCCGTGAAATAAGCATCCGTTAAACTCGTACACGATCTGAGGGTTTTCTAAGTCCCAACCATCTACCGAATACGTTCCGATGGTCTTTTCGCCTCCTCCGTTGCGAGCGTGTTGGATCCATTTGTCTTCCTTGTCGCACAAGTAATGGAGCCAACGTAGGGCTTTCACCGGGTATTGACGTTTGACAAAGTTCGTCGATTGAGGACTGATGACAGCAAGAGTATTTTCGGTCATAAAGCGTTTTCGGTACACTAAGGAACATGCTTTGGCGATGGTACAAGCTTCTTTCAAAGAATCGATCCCTCCGTACTCCATGAACAATTCTCGAAATTTCCCACAGCAACGTCGTAAAATGTCCACGTCAGATCGACAGTACTTAACATTTCTTCTTGAGAGTCGAAGGGGTCCGAGGCGTGAGTCTGGTACCAAGCGAAGAAAGCTTCTCGTTGTTCGGTACGCATGTTGTTGGGGTCGTAATGGTGAGCCTCAGGCAAATGGGGTAGAGCGGCATGTTGATTGGATTCGGTATTGAAAAAGTGTGGAAAATAACCTTTAGCCATTTCTGGCATTACAAATGTTTTAGGCATGCGACTCAAAGGCATGGCCAGGTAACACATCGAATCTTTAAACTGCACTTGTCCTACTTGCATAGAAATGATTTTGGCTCCGTTCAAAGTCACTTGAGGCCGTTCGGTACTTTGCTCCGCATAGTATCTGAGCAGAAATTGCCAATCGTATCCCGAGAAATTGTGAGCCAAGACCATGGCATGGCGATGACAATCTCCGTAACGTTCGATGTCTTCTGGACTCCACGTTTCGTCGATTGGGGTTTAGGATCCATTGGGCAAAATCGGCTAGCGTGTTTGACCCTCGAAAGATTTTTTCACGTCCTCCAGGAATCTTGCTGCAGTAAGAGCAATGACTAAAGATAGGTTCTTGAATGCACTGCTCGCACGCTCCATGAGCAACGCAGAAATTGGGAATGTGAATACCAGAGTCTTGCATGCATACAAAATCAAAAAAGATAAAATTCCCTTTCTTCTGGGTGTCTTCTGGTGGGGGTTGGTATTTTTGAATGAAGCATTCGTGTTCCAAATCCACGATTTGGCGACAAATGCGACATCGTTTCTTCCCTCGATAAACGTGAAACCTGGCACTATTGGTACGTATGCTTTGTCCACAAGTAGGTCACAATCGCAACAGCTGACAAGTACTTTTCTGCTGTGAACCTTGCATCTTCAAATGTTGTTGGTAACAGGTAGGACTGACAAAAGTGCGCTGACAAACAGGGCAATGCACTCTTTCTTGTCCATTGTCCAGACATGGTTGAGAGGCCAAACATCCCTCACATTTTGATCCACAATGCTTGTATTGTTCTCGATTGTTATAACCATAGTCACATTTTTCACAGTAGTAACTGTATCTCAGGAATCCAGTGATACTGGTAATGGTATCAAAATGACCATCGTGATGATAGACGTGAATGTATTTTCCGTCCTTGAAATCGTGGCCTCGAAACAAAAGAGGACCACGCACTTCTTGAGGGTGTACTTTTAAGGTGTAATGTGTAGCCAAGACGTCTTGCAATTAATGCATTTCTGGAATGCCGCAAGGGGTGTCTTTGGATATCCCCGCTTGCTGTAACAGGAGTTCTGCTTCACTTCGTTGTTTGGCTCGGTCCGATTGTTGAATAGTTTTCCAGGCTCTTTTCCATTCTGCCGTGTCGTTCTTGTGGGCATACGTTCGTCCCACGACGACAGCACGGGCTGAACACATCTGGTCTTGAGGATTGTTAATTCGGACGAGGCTTAGTTTGGTGTTGCGAAGGTTGTCCACCAATAATGCTTTTTGTGTTGTCCGGTCCCTTGGGGAAAAGACACGTGTGTCATGAACAGTGTGGCTTTTCCATCGGTGATGAGAAACTTGTCGTTGGATTGTTGCACATGTTGAATTTTGTCGATGACTTTGGAAGGGGTTAATTGTGAAGGGCTAGTAAACTCAATCCAAACGGGAGACTTCAAATTATCGTAATGAATAGAAAGTCTCAAGCGATCGTCTTCTTTGGCTTGACATTGGTGTTTCAGTGCAGTTAACACAGAATCCCACACCTCGGTAATGAACCCCTCGGTATTCTCCAAAGGTACATTAGACTTGAAATCTTTAAACTTTACGACATACGTGTAAGCTGTTGTTCTAAATTTTCGAGAGGAGCGTTTTTCCGTCTCTCGAATGTGATAGTAACTTTCAGGGTTTACTAAGGGTGGGGAACTTGACTTCGACGTCGATTGTCTGGGTGTGAATTCAGGCTCACTCATGTCATCTTCGAAGTCACTGGCATGAATTTGAGCGAAGACTTCAGCTACTGTGCTAGGCGATACGTTACGTTTCTGTCTCTTACTGTCTTCTCCTTTCTCTACAACATGATGCAATCTTTTCATCTTGTCTGCAAAAAGTCAAATGATTACCTTTTAAAGACCATAACTACTATATATTCATGTCCGATCCGTGCATATAAAAGGGTGAGTGTCTAACCGTTCAGTATTCATTTCATTCTCACATTGACGAGAACGATGGAAGAACCTACACAAGTGGAACTTCTCTTCAGGGCTTTACGTGGGGTCATACGAAAGTTTTCCTCAGACAAGCCGACGGACTATTCTCCTTCCTATCGAGATAAAAGTCAAGATACTTGCTATATCTGTAAGAAGAAATAACATTGGGCTACAGAATGTCTAGATCGTGACAAAAACAAAAAATGTACCAATAGAGACAAAAGTCAAGATACCTGTTATTATTGTAAAGAGAAAAGACATTGGTCTCCAAACTGCCCTAGGAAACAACAGGAGCAGAATGAGGAGGGGGTGAGGAATTCTGAACAGGAGGAGGAGGAGGAAGAGGTACCCACCCCCATAGAAGAACCCCGACACGTTCACAAAGACAAGAAAAAAAGACGAAACGAAAGTGAAGAGGAAGAAGAAAAAGGACAACATGTGACAGTAAAGAAAATGAAAAGTGAACAGAAGAAACCTATGAACTTTTTTAAAGTGGTATGGTGTTATGTTATGTTGTGATATTGAATTTGAACGTTTGTACCAGAATATACCAGAGAGAAAAAATGTAAGTGTCTCTTGGTTTTGATTTTATAGAATAAGAACCTACACTCGCACACTCCTACACTCACACGTATTTGATGGGTTTAAAAAAAAAATAAGAAAGGACTTTTGAGTTTTCATTGAATTAGGCAATTGAAATAATATTTCTTTTCGAAATAATTTGAGTGGCCCTGAAAAGGACCGTTGGTGTTTTGTTTTTTTAAAAGAAAACAAACTCAGAAACGGGACGTAACCATCTTGAGTTGTCTTAAGGCTTTGTCACGGCCAAGGCCTACTTCGGGACTGGTGGTTCCTGTCATTGATTTGGTAGAAATCACTAATGGTGGTATGGTAGACGTAGTCACAGATAGATTGGGTTGTTTTGCTCGAGAAGGTCTTTTTCTCTTCGGTCGTGATAAAGAAGTCGGATACATTTGTTTCAGACACCTTAACTCTGCTAAAATATCTAAAAGTACCGTCGTGTCCGTTTGATTTTCACTATTCTCTTTCTGTCCTTGGTCTTCTTTCTTCTCTGTTGCTGCTACTGTTTCTTCCTGGCGTTTCCTTCTTGCTTCTTGCTTCTTATTCTTCCCGCTGTTGAATAAGAAAAGCTTGTTCTTCTACTTTCTGTTGTTGTAAAAATCGCTCCAATTCTTTTTGTCTCTGCTTAAAATCATTGACGTGAACATAAGAAGAAGCAGAAGGTAACACAGGTTCCGGAATAAATTCTTGTGATGTTAAAAAATCCACAATATCCCAGTTAAAATCAACTTCTTCTGGATGTAGATTTGTCATGACTTTAGTAGTCGCTGCTGACCCATTACTTGCTGTCTCTACTACTGGCTCACCCCAATTCATTGTCTTCTTAATGTCCGACATCATTGACAACTCTGTCGCATCGATTGACTGCGCACAGTACAGGCGATATTACCTCTATATAGGAAAGGTGACGTCACAGACTGCTTTATCTTCCGATTGGATGCCTGTGACTGCCTTTTGTAACAAGAGTTTGCATTGGTCAATACACTCAATCCGTTTTGATCCGCTCTTCCCCATTAAACAACCGCAGTACACGGCATTCGCTTCACCTGTTTCTCATCACAAAGATGTGGACCAGCGTAGAATCTTCTACCCTTGTTTCTACCATGCTGTTTCGGATTGACATACCCATGTATGTCAGATGATCGTGGACAGTCATTCAGATGACGGATACAACCTATTGGAAGAGAAGGATCTATGTGGAAAGACAAGGTTGATTAAAGAGAGTTCTCATCTATGACCCCACAGTGAGGAGAAGTTTAAGGATGAGAAGAAGATCTGTGGGATGTCCTCTGTGTTAACAAGATACTGTTAACATTACACATAACGGCACTTTTCAGGGCCACTCCTATACCTCGAAAAGATATTAGCTTTCTTTGCCTCCATTTTTCACTTGTCCCTAGACAGTCCCCTATACAAATACAAATCATATTCCCCATGTTACATTTCCCTTGACGCTAGATAGCCCAAAATAGTTCCCATGTTCCATTTCCCTTGTCGCTAGATAGGCCCACCATGTTCCATTTCCCTTGGCGCTAGATAGACCCAAATAGTTCCCATGTTCCATTTCCCTTGTCGCTAGATAGGCCCACCATGTTCCATTTCCCTTGGCGCTAGATAGACCCAAATAGTTCCCATGTTCAATTCCCCTTGTCGCTAGATTAGCCCAAGCCCTTTTTGACTGGATTTTCCATTGTCGCTAGATCGCCCCCATTAACAACTGATTACCTTTTTTTAAAAAAGATTTAAAATAAATCAATCAATCTTTGAAAACCAATCTGGTGATATGATAATCAGAGCGTCCATCTATGCAGCGGGAATTCAGGGTTTCAATCAGCGGCCGAGTCATATCAAAGACTAGCAAAATTGGTACAAACAGCTTCCAGACTGGTCAGCCTGGTGTCAGGTTAATGTGACTGGGTGGGACATCATGATACATGTCTGCGGCATCATGTCTCAGTGCTAGACATCACAATAAACTGTCACACTGCATACATCATATCGATATGTCTGACAAAATTGATCAAGCTACGTAAAACTCCAAATCACACACACACACACACACACACACACACATACACACACAAGCTGTGAAATCTACTGATTAATTGGGATTTCCAAGTTTTTACGCGCAATTTCTCGACAAATGGTTTCCAATTTAAATCCATAGACCATGCAATTTCTCGAGAAAGAGCGATTAATTTGGAATTTCAACTTGTTGCTCATAATTTCTTCAGAATGGCATATCCCAAATTGCAGCCAAATAGTCTGGAGTGGAAACTTGAAGCAGTACACGATGGAACACACTGCAGAAATACCTTTCCAGTGTAAAGGATGTAATAAAACAATTATTGGGAATGAAACTTTGAATGAACATATTGAGACGCATGCTGGGGAACTTCCATTCAAATGTGAAGTATGTAATAAAAGGTTGAATACGAGGGAAGAGCTAGCGGTACACACGAGGACTCATACTGGAGAAAAATCATTTCAATGTGAAGCGTGTGATAAAATATTTAGTAAGCGTGGACAGCTAACCACGCATTTCAGGATGCGTACTGGAGAAAACCCATTTAAGTGTGAAGTTTGTGAGAAAATATTTAGTGCAAGTATAAATCTTAATATGCACATGAGGACACATACTGGAGAAAAATCATTTAAGTGTGAAGTATGTGATAAACTGTTTAGTAGAAGAGGAATTCTAACAGTACATATGAGGATACATACTGGAGAGAAGCCATTTAAGTGTGAAGTGTGTAATAAAATGTTTAGACATAATGGAGATCTTAATATGCACATGAGGATACATACTGGAGAAAAACCATTTATGTGTGAAGTGTGTAATAAAGGGTTCAGTGCAAGTGGAAGTCTAAAAATGCACATGAGGATACATACTGGAGAAAAACCATATAAGTGTGAAGTATGTGATGAAAGGTTTAATTACAGCAGAACTCTAAATAGACACATGCAGATACATACTGGAGAAAAAAAAATCAAATGTGAAATATGTAATAAGTGGTATAGTAACAGAGGAATTTTGAATCAGCACATAAGAACACATACTGGAGAAAAACCATTTAAGTGTGAAGTGTGTAATAAAGGGTTCGGTGTAAGTACAAATCTGAAAAGGCACACGAGGACACATACTGGAGAAAAACCATTTCAGTGTGAACAGTGTAATAAAATGTTTAGGGAGAGTGGACAATTATCAGTTCACATGAGGATACATATTGGAGAAAAACCATTTAAGTGTGAAGTATGTGATAAAATGTTTAGTAATTGTCAAAATCTAAATATACACATGCAAATACACACTGGAGAAAAGCCATTCAAATGTGAAGTATGTGATAAGAGGTTTAGAAACAGTGGGAGTTTGAATGAGCACATAAGAACACATACTGGAGAAAAACCATTTAAGTGTGAAGTGTGTAATAAAGAGTTCAGTGTAAGTACAAATCTGAAAAGGCACATGAGGACACATACTGGAGAAAAACCATTTCAGTGTGAACAGTGTAATAAAATGTTTAGGCAGAGTGGACACTTATTAGTTCACATGAGGATACATACTGGAGAAAAACCATTTAAGTGTGAAGTTTGTGATAAAAGGTTTACTGGAAGTGGAGATATCACAAGGCACATGAGGACACATACTGGAGAAAAATTATATAAATGTGGAATCTGTGACAAAAGCTTTAGTAGACGTGGAATTCTAACAGTACATATGAGGATACATACTGTAGATAAACCATTTAAGTGTGAAGCATATAATTAAATGCTTAGTAAGTCTGGAAATGTGAATATTCACATGAGGACACATATTGGAGAAAGGCCATTTAAGTGTGAAGTATGTGATGAAATGTTTATTAAAAGACGAAATCTTAATTTGCACATGATGACACATACAGACGAAACACTGTTTATGTGTGAAGTTTGTTGTAAAATGTTTAATGTAAGCGGAAAACTGGAAAAGCACATGACGATACATACTTTAGAAAGCCATTTAAGTTTGAACTAACGTAACTAAACATTTAATTCAAATGGACGTCTAGTGATGCACATAAGTGATCAAATGGGAGAGAAGCCTGTTGTGTGTGATGTAATGAAGGTTTAGTCCCAGTTGTAGTTTGAATGAATGAAAGATACTAGAATACTCCAGATGAAAGTTATGAAAGTCAGTTTATATCACAGTGGTATAAAATAAAATGTCTTTGAATGAGCTCTCACCAATGCCAAATGCCGAAGCACATTGCCAGATGAATTCCATTAATTATGAAAGTCAGCTTATATGACAGTAATATAAAAAGTCTTTGCATATTGCCAGATGAATTCCATTAGTTATTAAAGTCTTTTGTAATCACATTGAGCATATTTCCAGATATGAATTCCATTAATTAAGAAAGTCATTTGTATCACAGTAATATAAAAAATGTCTTTGAATGAGTTCTCACCAATGCCAAATATCAATGAGCACATTTCCAGATGAACGTTTTTGGTTGTGAAAGTCTTTTGTATCATTATAGTATAAAATGTCTTTTAATGAGTTCTCACCAATGCCAAATGCCAATGAGCATATAGCCAGATGAATTCCATTAGTTATGAATGACTTTAGTAATCACAATAATATAAAATGTCTTTGAATGAGATCTCACCAATCCCAGATGCCAATGAGCACATTGCCAGATTAATTCCATTAGTTATGAAAGTCATTTGTATCACAGTAATAAAAAGTGTCTTTGAATGAGTTCTCACCAATCCCAAATGCCAATGAGCACATTACCAGATTAATTCCATTAATTATGAATATCTTTTGTAGCACAGTAATATAAAAATTGTCTTTGAACGAGTTCTCACCAACGCCAAATGACCTAGAGCATATAGCCAGATGAATTCCATTAGTTATGAATGCCTTTAGTACCGTAATCACAGTAATATAAAATGTCTTTGAATGAGTTCTCACAATGCCAAATGCCAATGAGTACATTGTGATAAAATGAGATATTTAAATAATTCCTCAAAAATTTATCTGAACCCTCTGCTGATAGATTTCCAAAGACTGATATGAAAAATGTAGGAATACTTCTGTACAAAGCTTCAATTTCTATATACAATGTTACCTGACCTGTGACACAACATGATGCCATGGGTCCATGTTCATGAAATTTCTCAAAGTTTAGTGAGAAACCAAACTCAAAATGCCAGAATTTGGCTCACATATGTGTATAATTTAAAAAAAAAAACCTCCTCAGATTTGAGTGAATCTGAGGAGGCCATAATGCTAAACTTATTAAGTGCATAAGTCGTCAGTTAATGAAGTTGCCATTTATGACAGTGTAATACTTGCTGCCTAGAAAATGCTTGTTCATTTCCATAATCAATCATTTCCACTATATTGGCTTAGTCTTAACAGGGTGCTTTGTGTGTAGTATAAATATAAATTGTAGCAAAGTAAAGAAAAAATAATGTTCTTATTGGACCAAAAAAGGAGAAAGTTGTGTTACTGGGGAGTGTGCTGAAAAGAGAATATTGTTTTGGAAAGTTTAAAGACTGTGTGGGGTGAAGAGGGAGTGAGCTCAAAAGACAAAGAGAAGGATCGGGGACAGGTGACGGATACCATTAATGCATTAATGTTTATCATATGTATAAAGTGTTTCATTTAATATATCTTTTCAAGACAATTCTATTTACCACTTATGTTTATAATTTCTGGTTAACCTACAGTCATTATTTGTAACTGGTGTATATATCAACTATTTTATTGCTGATATGTAAATTAGTACTGTAAATATTATAGAATAAATAAAGTCAAAAGTTATATTTGTTTTCTAAGACACAAAGATCCCCAATTCAACATAAACAAAAAAAATTGGTTATGCAGTATACATACAATTTAAATTGTGTTTACATCATTCAACTAACATAAAGACAAGAAGAAAATTCTGGTTAAAAATTTAACATTGCAAGACGTCTTAATTGCACACTTCGTGATGGAAGTACACCCTCAAGAAGTGCGCTAACCTCTGTTGTTTCGAGGCAACCATGTCAAAAACAGAAAAGACATTCACGTCTATCATCACGATGAGCATTTTGATACCATCACCATTATCACTGAATTCCTGGGATATATTTATGAGAACAACACAAACATTCTGGTTCGAAATGTGAGATATGTTTGGCCTCTCAAACCTGTCTGGACTCAGGATAAGAAAGAGTACATTGTCCAGCGTGTCAGCGCACTTTTGTCAGTTCTACCTGTTAACAACATTTGAAGATGCAAAGTTTACTTAGAAAAGGAATTGTCAGCTTTTGAGATTGTGCCCAACTTGTTTACATGGCATACGTACTAATAATGCCAAGGCGCACGGTTCTCGAGGTAAGAAACGATGTCACGTTTATCACCAAATCGTGGACTTGGACCACGAATGCTTCATTAAAAAATACCAACTCTAGAAAGAAGATGACCAAAAGAAAGGGATTTTGTTTTTAAAATTTCGAATGCATGCAAGAGACTGTCAATCATAATTCTGAGTTGTTCACTGAGCGTGCGAGAAGTGCATCCGAGAGTATATCCTTAGTCATTGCCCTCACTGTTGCAAGATTCATGGATGACGTGAAAATATCTATCGAGGGTCGAACACCTTATTCGATTTTGCCCAATGGATCTTAAACCCCATTGACGAAACATGGAGTGAATAAACCTTAAAACGTTACGGCAATTGTTATCGCCATGCCACAGTAATGGCTGACAATTAGAATGGATACAAGGGGCAATTTCTACTCAGATACTATACGGAACTAAGTACCGAACATCCTAAAGTGACTTTAAACGGAGCCAGAATCATTTATATGCAAATAGGACAAGTGCCGTTTATAGACTCAATGAATTACTTGCGCATGCCTAAAACGTTGGAATGCCAGAAATGGCCAAAGGGTATTTTCACACTTTTTTAATACCAAAGCCAATCAACGTGCCATTCTACCCCATTTGCCTGAGGCGTCACTACTACGACGGGTCTCTCTAAACATCCCAAGACACCCCAGGACACCCCAAGATACCCCAAGACTATCCAAGAACACCTTAAACTTACATAATACTTACTTAAAATTTCAACAACAGCACAAAAAACCAAAAACAAACAAACAAACAAACAAAATCTGCGAATATTTAGCAACATTTTGTGCAACAGTAAAATTAGTAAATTCGCGAGTTGCCAAGGGAAACAACTCCCGTTTTGATGAAAAGTGTTCCGGTACAGTAACGTGAATATTATCTACATTTAATAATTAGCAATACCACAAATAAGTCATTAAAAATTAAACAAAATGTCAAATTTATTGTATATAAAACAAATTGTTTATCTCGATAACAATTTAACTATTCTTTCATTCCTTTTTTTTGTGTGACAAATATTAGCATGCAGCCTAAACAATTGAACAATTCAAATAAATGAGAGAACTATGGAACATTGCCATTTAATGAAGAAATTTTTAAATATATATATATATATATATATATATATATATATATATATATATATATATATATATATATATATATATATATATATATATATATATCCATAGTTACTCTGCAGTATGTTGATTGTGAAATACCAATAGTTGGCTAGGAAGAAGAGCTAGCCTCCCATAGCAGTAGACACGTGGGTTCAAGGCAAGTAGAATATCTCAAAAACGGCTTGGATGACAACTATTATGAATTGCATCAAGCTATTTAGTAGACAATGCTTTTCAAAATTTTCATCTAGGAAAAGGCCTTGCGTTTGCACTGTGAGCACCACATGCTGTCAAAAATGGCCTTTGGATGTGAAAAATGCATGTATAAAATAGGGGTTGGGGTACATAAACATTTTATTCTAAGAACTTCAGTAGACTTGTCAGGTCAAGTGTGTGATATGATTATGTTGCGTAAAAAAACATTTGGACAGATAGGACATTTATTAACTCACATGAGGACACATACTGGAGAAAAACCATTTCAGTGCGAACAGTGTAAAAAAACATTTGGACAGATAGGACATTTATTAACTCACATGAGGATACATACTGGAGAAAAGCCATTTAAGTGTGACGTATGTGATAAAGGTTTATTAAATGTGATCCTCTAAATAACCACATGCGGATACACACTGAAGAAAAACCATTCAAATGTGAAGTATGTGATAAGCGGTTTAGTTACAGTGGTACGAAGTACAAGTCTAAAAAGCACATGAGGACACATACTGGAGAAAAACCATTTCAGTGCGAACAGTGTAATAAAATGTTTAGGCAGAGTGGATCATTATTACTTCACATGAGGATACATACTGGAGAAAAACCATTTAAGTGTGAAGTATGTGATAAAAGGTTTGCTGTAAGTGGATGTCATACAAATCACATGAAGACACATACTGGAGAAAAATTGCATAAGTGTGGAATCTGTGATAAAAGTTTTAGTAGACGTGGAATTGTAACAGTGCATATGAGGATACATTCTGGAGATAAACCATTTAAGCGTGAAGCATGTAATTAAATGCTTATTAAGACTGGAAATGTAAATATTCACATGAGGACACAAATAGAAGAAAAACTGTTTGTGTGTGAAGTTTGTTGTAAAAGGTTTAAGTAATGTAAAGTTATGTTACTTTGGAGTGTGTGAAAAGAGATTGTATTGTTTGGAAAGTTTAAAGACTGTGTGGGGTGAAGAGGGAGTGAGCACACTTAGAAAGCCATTTATTTGTGAAGCAATGTAACAAACTATTTAACTAAAATGGACATCTAGTGATGCACATGAGTACGCAAATGGGAGAAAATCCAATTGAGTGTGAAGTGATGAAAGTTTAGTCCCAGTTGTAGTTTGAATGAATGAGAAATACTAGAATATTCCAGATGAATTCCATTAATTATGAAAGTCACTTTATATCACAATAATTTAAAATGTCTTTGATTGAGTTCTCACCAATGCCAAATGCCAATGAGCACATTGCCAGATGAATTCCATTAGTTATGAAAGTCCTCATAATTGTTCTCACTTTTATTATTATTATTATTATTATTATTATTATTATTATTATTATTATTATTATTATTATTATTATTATTGTGTATTGTTTGGAAAGTTTAAAGACTTTGGGGGTGAAAAGGGAGTGAGCCCAAAAGTCAGAGAGAAGGCACGGCAAGAGATTATGGAGACCGTTTATGCATAAACATTTACCATATCTATAAAATATTTTTGATTTAATATATCTTTTCAAGAAAATTTTATTTTTTGCTTACGTTTATCATTATCTGGTTAACCTACTTAGATCATTTGTAACTGGTGTAAATTTGCTATTTTTTTGGTGATACATGTATCAGAATTAGTACATATACTGTAAATATTAATGAACATAAAATGTCAAAAGTTGTATTTGTTTGCTATGGCAGCAAAGTTTCCAATTAAACAGAAATAAAATAAATTTATTCTGCGGTACATAAAAGATTTAAATTGGTTTTTTTATACTGTAATTAATATAAAGACAGAAAGAAAATTCTGGATACAAATTAAACAATTTCAGATGAATGCTTGTATTTAAAAAAAACTACAAATGTAGAGGTTAGTATGTCGGCAATAGATCCCATATTACCTGGTATGCTATTATAATTGCTCTATTATCAGATAAAAATTAAATCGGCATGATCAAATACATTCTTATAGAAGTACAAAAACATCTTGAGCAGCAGAGGGGGCGAATCGGACAACTTTTTCCGACAAAATTGATTGAAGCCTCAAAACGGAAAATAGAGCCATCCTGCGAATCTCATGTTTTAACAAAAAAAAAATTAAGTCTCCATTTAGCAAATGGAGACTTAGCGATTTTTCAGTCATCGGGGTCGCAACGATGTTGTCATCGCCCCCTCTGCTACAGGTTAACAAAAATCATAATTGATTTTTTCACGAGGGGTTTTTACGATTTCAACCAAATATTTGATCAAGTCCGATACGATATCGTGTCCGAGGATCATGTAAATTTATTGTTATAAATCCGTGTGGGGTCGACTGAGCATGACTAAAGAAATTTCGAAATTGATTGAAGTCCATAGCAGAGCACCATAATTGCCAAATATTTCGTAGCGTATGTGTATCAACGCCGTTGAATACAGCAAGAAAATTACAGTTATCTCTGATCACTTAGCGTTGAGTGACATATATCACGTCGGTGTTTTTATGCCTGACTCGGGAAAATGTTCTAGCTGGTTTTTTTTTGATTGTCTAACATCACATCGTCGTATACGACTAAATTGTTAATGCTCCCATCAAGGTCATCCACGGATGGTGCCTCGTCAATATCAGTTATAAAATCAATGACGTTCTCACCTTTAATTTCTGATTCTCGTTAAAATCCTTTAACACTTCATAGCATCGTTGATCATCTACGCTAGGGGCAATTAAATACAACTTATCCCACTTTATCCATCTCATTATTAAATTGAGCAACAATTGCGTCTTGCCGGATCCAGATGGCCCGATTATAATTGCGCGGATAGAGTTTGGTAGCGCTGCATGATGCTTAACTGGTTCTCTTGTTTTAGTCGCTGAAAAATCAATTATATTCATATCTTTATACATAAATTATGGATCTATATTGTGTGAAGTGTAAAAGGCATACTAGCACAAATGATGTGACGACGATTACAACTAGCAATAATAGATCTGCGCTTACTAGTAGATGTGCAACATGTGGTATAAAAAAATATAGATTTGTTTCTATGAAATCCGGAGATGTTTTAAAAAAAAACGAGGAGGTGATATCGCAGCCAAGTTAGTAAAACTCCCTGGAACGTCGTGGGCAAAGTATCCAGAAGAAAAGCATCTTCCAGGATATAGCTACTGTGGCCCAGGAACACGATTAGGTATCAGACTTGATGATCAAAATCAACCTCGACGTGGTGAAGAACCGATAGACACCATTGATAAGGCGTGTCATGCTCATGATGTCGCATATAAAAGCAGCAATTTGCAACACAGGCATCTCGCGGATGTGAAATTAATTCATGCGTTGAATGCTATTCCTGATAAATCTTTCAAAGAAAAATTGGCTTCGTGGTTGGTAAAATCAGCTATGAAAGGCAAATTGATGATGGGCGCTGGTAATTAATAATATAAAATCTATTTATTATTCTCCAAGGGGATACTGGAGGGGTAATGCTGCAATCAATAAACTTGCCAAAACCGCAAAAGTGAAAAAAGCCACTGCGGCTAATTGGTTATCCAAACAAGCTATATGGCAAATTTATCTACCGCGTCCTAAACGAATCAATTTCTCGCATTTTGATGTTACCGGACCCAATGAAGTTCATCAAGCTGATTTATTGTTTTTACCACATGACCGTAGTTGACGTTGCGAGTCGATACAAACAAGCAGAACCGCTAAAAACAAAATCATCACCTGAAGTAGCTTCTGCATTTGAAAAGATTTATCGACGAGGCCCACTACGCTGGTCAAATCTGTTACAAGTTGATCCTGGCAAGGAATTTCAAGGTGTGGTTGCATCTACAATGAAACATCACAATGTCACTATCAGACGGGAGCATACTGCACTACATCGCGATCAGGCAATTATAGAACGATTTAATCGGACTCTTGCTGAGCGGTTATTTGGATATCAATACGCCAAAGAATTCATCCAAGAAAAGCGATCCCTTGAATGGGTCAAAAGGTTACCAGGGGTTGTTGCAGCGCTAAATAACGAGATTACCAGAGCAATCAATATGAAACCTTACAATGCAATAAAAAAAGTATATACCACAACCACAGCGGGATAGCGTTTCTCAGCCAATTCTCAGCAATGTCACCGTGCGATATTTATATGAACCAGGAGAACTCGAAGGTGGTAAAAAGGGGCTACTGATCCTATTTTGGGTGTCACTACGCATAGCATATATACTATAACACGATCAACTGGTAGACCTCCAATCTATAAATTGGATTCAACTGCCCCTCAGCGGAGTTTTACACGCGAACAATTACAAGTGATTCCCGACGATACTCAATTGCCACCGCATGGTCTTAACTGGCGCCGTTGCGTCTGTTGCACTCAAGACAAGTCAACATCACATTGTTTCTGACATGACCGAGACTGTTATTTTTTCTGTCTACTGTAAATTGGCGAGGATATTTATCCGAATATTGCCAACGCATTATACAATTGCAACTCGCGCAGTGATTATTCTGTTGTTGCTTCAAAGTGATTATTAATTCAGCATCAGTGTCAAATTCTCGTTTTTTTTTTTTTTCTCTTCTTGTTTATATCCGGAGAGTTTCTTTATTAATGATGCTAACATCAATATCATCCATTGTGGTGTCATCATCGAAAACAATTCTTCGAAGTTGATTTATTCGCCGTACTCTAGACACTGCAAGATAGACTAAATTTGACCATTCAATGCGATTTTCAACTATCCAAACAATTGTATCCGTGATGGTTAATCCCTGCGAGGAATGTATCGTCGTTACATAACCCAGTGTCCATGGCGATTTATCAGCACGCAATGCGTCTTCGACAACACTGATATCAACCAGCACAATATCATTTAACACTAGTGTTTGTCTTTCGGGTCCTGACGAAGTCACACGTCCTGGAATTTCAACTTCAATATTCTGCCGCCGTGTATCACAGGGTCTATAACACAGCGGCACTGGGCGCGTTGGGAATTTTTCTTTGTGAAGCTTAAACAACTTTTTCTGAAGTGTGTCTCTGACTATCTTTCTACTTGCCACTACAAAATCGTTTGGTCTCCATGCTTCCCAAAATTCCTCCATGGGAGTTTCAGGAATTATTTCTCTGATTATTTCACATTGGATTCTATCCGGTTGTAATCTAATTAATTTCTTGACCTCGCGTAATTGTTCATCACGTGCTCTATAGTCAGTATCGATTTCTTCATAATAGTCAACAAACCCTTTTAACCAATCATGTGGACCCGCGCCGACAAATGGTGGTGGTTGGCCATGATCTCCACACATTATTACCGCTGTATTATTTTTCAGCAACCAATCAAGAAACATTTTTAATACGTCTAACGAAACCGTACATATCTCATCCCAAATAATAATCGCAGGAATGAATTTTCACCCATTCTTTCAGGGGTCCATTTGTCGCCGTTGTATCGAAAAAAACTATGATAAGTGCAAGCGTCGACGTTTCGTTGTTTTATCTCTCGCGCTAGTCTATGGGTCGGTGTCAGCACAATCATGTTTGTGAAATCCGTAGGATTTTTCCCACGGTATAATTCAATCACCCGAGTCGTTTTTCCTGACCCGCCACAGCCGTTTAAATAAACTGTTTTATATCTACAAATTGGATCAGATATTGGTGGTGCATTAGAACGTTCTGATAAATTATCACCACGGAAGTAATTGCTTTTAATTTCAACGTCTGCTGATTCAGAATAATCACGCAGCATTTCTTTTTAATTCTCCATGATCCCCAACTTTCATCCGAATTAGTGAATTCAGCAACTGCGCAACTGTACTTGCTGTTAATGTAAAATGAATCAACGGCAACTCTAGCCGCAGTGTCAGGAAATCTATTTATCATTGAAAATAAATTAATATAAGTATAACCCAGCATCGACGACCTCATATGTGTATACGGAGAACTGTGTCCATCGTTGTAAGTAACAATTGTACTCAATTTTGTTCCATCGGACAAGAAAGCATCCTTACGATTAACATATATATTTTTAGATACTGCATCCGCGATTACAAAGTCATATTCGGTGCTATCTATAATCAACCGTGAAGAATATCTTTTGTAGTCACATTTTTTCCCTCCCTCAGTGAATTTTCCAATTATTCTTCTGCCGAGATCTTTTGCTTCGTTGTTTCGTTGATTAAAACACCCGTTTGGACCACTCAATGATATAGTTTTCGTCGGCATCAATATGTTTTCTGGATTCGTCAATTATACTATCAAGACGTTCCGGTGTTGGTAGCCAGACATTGGTTTGTTTCCGATATGATATAATTGCTTCACTGACCGTCAGCGAAATTAACATTTTTGTATCAATCATGAATCGTAATAGCGCTATTGGCAGCCACTTCTTTTCAGACATGTGTCTAACAATCCAAATATAACAAGCGCAATGAAGTCCTGCTGAGAATTCAAATGATACTACACGAGCGAATCCAGTTAAATCAAAATCAGGCAGCGGCCCATTAATTGCAACACGAGTCATTTCATGTACGGGGTGTCCAAATCGTTTAAAATACTCAGTACACTCTCCATAACCAAGAAAACTCGCTGGATAACAAGCAACCATATCAACTGAAATGATATTATCACTATCGTATTTGTTATTCCATAAACCGCCATGATTAAATTCTAAACCACTAGCTTCAATGTCTGGCAAGAATTCTACGCGTGTTGGTTTCCATGCTTTTTTTAGTCTAGCAAAATGAGCTGCAACCGACGGGATTGTAAAACAGTTTGTCAATAATTGTTCATCACTGGTGGCTTCGAAACTGGCTACTCCGTCGCCCACCATTAAAAACCCACTAGCTGTTTTTTTTCATTTTGTTGTGAAACGCTTCAGTGCGGTATAATTCACCGTTTGGTCTTACAAACTGATGAGACGTATCCGTGTCGTTTTCAGTGCTGCGAAGTAACCACACCGACACGGCGTCGTTTTTACTCAAATGCGCAATAGCATCGAATAGTTACTCTTCAACGAGAAAACCATCCCTGGAGAAATCTTCCTTTAAGAATTCGTCGGGTATATACTTTATTGTTCTGTTTCGTGGAAATATTGTGACCGCGGACGTCCATGCGTGTTCGTTATGATCAATAATTTTGATTGGAGCTACCTATGATTTATATTTTGATTCGTATAAAACTGCTCCGGTTATCGTCATAACGGTTATTGGAAATCTCAGCGACGTTTCTAATTTTACTATATCGCTAATAGTTGCCCCGCGTTCTTTGACTGTTAAACTCCATTGAGCTATTTTGCTACGCCGTAGATCGGTAAGTTTATTCCCTCGGGATGCATTTGTAAAATGTTCTGTTATTCGTGCGATTCAGCGATGAAGTCGCCGGCGACGACTGTTTCATCACCGCTAGTTTTCCTATATCGGGTTTTTCATTTAACGGATAGATCCCATACACAACTGCTGTTTCAGGATATGTTCGTTCATAGTATGGTTTGTCAATTCCAGTTAACAGACCCGGCTTAGAATCACGGCTAACAACGACTGTTTTCTTTTCTTTGAGAATCGGTTCAAATTTGTCTCGTATAATCCAACCGCCTGATTCTACACGGATAATGAATTTCACTCTAAAAAAATACTTTTTGTTGCCAAGTTGTGATAACATCATGGCCGCGTTGCTGTCGTTCATGGTGGCATCAACAACGCAATCAATTCGAAATGTTGACCAGCTATGAGATGCACCGTCGGGTTTGAATTCATTAATACAATCGCGAATTTTATTTATCAGGGCTCTATCAGTTATTGCCCGTTTTGGCACATCTTTGAGGGTTCTATCGAGATTAAATTTAACATTTTTGAAAGGCTTAATTGCTGATAATCTCTCAAATTCCTCCATGTTATAATTAAAACAAGTATTTAAATTGAAAAATATAGTATAATGAACCATTGCAAGTGGCTAATGATTGGATCAACAACTCCGTGTAACAAAACATGCAGAAGCGAATTCTGTGGGTATCATTTACAAAGCATTTGCAACGGTTCCTTTGGCCCCCTTCCATGCCTCCGATGTGGGGTGGGGGTAAAGGGAAAATCGCAGTTGTGTCTCAGTTGTGGGGGTAAACGTTACAGGGAACTAAAACGCGACTATGACAAACGAATAAAAAATGCAGTCATTGATTCTACCGATTACTCCGTCAGCGACAAAATCATAAAAACTCCTCAAGATTATATCAAGAGGTTTATAATTAAAGCAGATATAAATTAGACAAGTAGTATTATTATACAAAAGAGCCAAGATTTCAGACCTCACCCAGTGCTTGTTAATTATGAAGCATATCGTGATGGTGTTATCAGGCACCGCAGACTGAAGAAGCCGCTTGGTATTGTTAATAATATGGGATATTTGATGTTTAGTGCCGGGAAGAAGAAATATTATTGTCATCGATTCGCATACGAATGTCACAACGGATTGATCAAAGATGGCTTTGTGATTGATCACATTGAATGATAACAAATTGGATAACTTACGAGTTGTTACTCAAAGTCAGAATACAAAATTAGGTGGAACCGGCAAACACGCAAAACGCCCCAAGAGTGTGAAATCATTTGATACAGAAACTAACGAAGAAAGGGTATTTCAATTAATGTATGCAGCTGGAAAATATTTCGATATTTGTGGGCCTTCAATACGATGCGTAGCAGAAGGAATTTGTCAAACGGCCGTCTCAAAGAAAAATAAACACAGGAGACAATTTTCATATATCAAGGGGGATAAATCGTACCAAAAAAAAATCGCATGACAGAGTTACGTCCCTTGAAGTTCAATAACTACTACGATACACACATTATTCAATTTTCATATATCAAGGGAGATAAATCGTACAATGATTAATTAATCGCATGACAGATTTACGTCCCTTGAAGTCCAATTAATATTACGATTAATTAATTATTTTACGATGAAAATTAATGAAACACACGCAGTTATCTAACAGCTATATTCTTTTGTTTAGTGTTTTATTCAAATATTTATCTCATTTAAATGTTGTGAAAGAGCATTAATAAGTAATTCAAGGAAATAAAAAAACACACCCGTGAATTAACGCTGCTGTATTAGTCACCTTATATAGCATATGAAAGGTATTAGCTTGGGGCTTTCGAAAGTCGATCCGACCGATCACAACTAACCCACGCCATTGACAAGGGCGTGTGGTTGTCTTTTGTCAATCATGTTGGATTGGCCGTATAAAATCCGCCCCGTCGTTTCATGTTTGTGCTGTCTTGTGCCGTCCCACATCATTACATCACAAATTCCATCATCGTTTCATTGAATATAATCCATCCTTAATTAAGTTAATAAGTATATGTTACGCCTAAAATCTGTCACAACACTCGAGTGGAGATATATACGGCATTGTACTGTCCATTAATTAAGTACATGTTGTGACGTCCCCCCAAGCATATCTTCAGGGCGGTCTAAGATGACGTTTGTCACTTTAGGCCTCCCTTCCGGAGATGTTTGCTTTGGGGTCCCCTTGGGCTTGCATGGCACGCCCACCATCACATCACAAATTCCATCATTGTTTCATTGAATATAATCCATCCTTAATTAAGTTAATTAAGTATATGTTGTGCCTAAAATCTGCCACAACACTCGAGTGGAGATATATACGGCATTGTACTGTCCATTAATTAAGTATATGTTATGCCTAAGATCTGCCGCAACACTCGAGTGGAGATATATACGGCATTGTACTGTCCATTAATTAAGTTAATTAAGTATATGTTATGCCTAAAATCTGCCGCAACACTCGAGTGGAAATATATACGGCATTGTACTGTCCATTAATTAAGTTAATTAAGTATATATTATGCCAAAAATCTGCCGCAACACTCGAGTGGAGATATACGGCATTGTACTGTCCATTAATTAAGTATATGTTATGCCTAAAATCTGCCGCAACACTCGAGTGGAGATATATACGGCATTGTACTGTCCATTAGTTAAGTTAATTAAGTATATGTTATGCCTAAAATCTGCCGCAACACTCGAGTGGAGATATATACGGCATTGTACTGTCCATTAATTAAGTTAATTAAGTATATATTATGCCAAAAATCTGCCACAACACTCGAGTGGAGATATATACGGCATTGTATTGTCCATTAATTAAGTATATGTTATGCCTAAAATCTGCTGCAACACTCGAGTGGAGATATACGGCATTGTACTGTCCATTAATTAAGTTAATTAAGTATATGTTATGCCTAAAATCTGCCACAACACTCGAGTGGAGATATATACGGCATTGTACTGTCCATTAATTAAGTTAATTAAGTATATGTTATGCCTAAAATCTGCCACAACACTCGAGTGGAGATATATACGGCATTGTACTGTCCATTAATTAAGTATATGTTGTGCCTAAAATCTGCCGCAACACTCGAGTGGAGATATATGGCATTGCACTGTCCATTAATTAAGCATATGTTATGCCTTAAATCTGCCGCAACACTCGAGTGGAGATATATAAGCATTGTGCTGTCCATTAATTAAGTTAATTAAGTATATGTTATGCCTAAAATCTGCGCAACACTCGAGTGGCAATACGGCATTGTACTGTCCATTAATTAAGTATATGATATAAAACAAAATGGGTCAAAAATGACCCCAAATATTTTTTAATAATTAAAGATACAGTATACTATAAAAATATGAATATCAAAGATGTAAATGCCATAATCGCTGAAATTTCAAATTTGAAAAATCGTGGGATAGTATTATCTGAAGATCTCGACTGCGACAGGATTACCTCGGAATATGAAGACATTAAGTATCAGTCTAGTAAGGGTCGTTATGTTTTACCTAAGATGTACAGGCTCGTGAAAGGAATTCAAAAGTCCATCAATGCTTGTTTGTACGGTAATGACATTAATGCATTTATAACGCTATTTAACACCGTTGAAGCAATACGTCAAAAGCTCGGCTAAGAGTATCAAAAACGAACTGAAATTATTTCTGAGGTTCGTGATCTTAGAAAAATATTAAACGAGAAGAAACCCGTATCCTAACCACGTGGGCGTTACTATACAAATTTGAATTTCAGTAAAAAAAAATTAGCGTTTTTTGTAACACTTTATACACTTGTTACATAGGATTTTCTACTGAAAGAATTCTCATCAGTTTGGGTTGGCTCATGCAGTTATGTGCGTACTGGATGATCTGGTTGTGGTAGCAAGTAATCACCGCGATGCCTCCATTTTCACGTAGTTGTTGTTGTTGCCGCGAAGTTAACAAAAATCGTTCATCGCCGTTCTCAGATATTACAATTTTGAAACCCCCAGCGATGTCATTTCTGAAACATTCGCGGATAGCGTCGCACAGTTTAACCTTGTCGGAGATGAATACTCTAGCTTGATAGTACATTATTTGATAACTCGGCTTTTAATTGTGATATAGTCTTCACGTGGAAACCATCACATTTGAAAACTCAGTTCACAAACAATATATGGTAGGTGAATCGCTTAGAACTAAATTAACCAGAGAGTGGCTAGTAGCAATTAAAACATTTCTACCGGTTCGAGACAGACTTCGCGAAAAACTTTAACAACGACAACAAATGCAAACTGACTTTTCTGTGTCAAGTGAACAACCAAACAAGTGCGACCAAAGATGTGAAAAAGTTAACTGAAGCAGCGATATACGGAGATATTCCTGAAAAAGAACAAGCAACGAAGGCGCCGCTGCTTGATACGCTTGAAAAGATAGCAGCAGAGACTGAACAAACACGCGCAGGGATACAACAGCTATCCAGTGATATAAAAACCCAACACGAGTATGAACGATTAGCTGATATTGATGATTCTGCACCTGAACCACAACCTGTTGGTGTCGCCCCAAGAGGCGTTCCCTTCATAGACGAACTCACCGAAGGAGCTATAACACAAATCAAACAATTTCAATGAATAAAACCCAAACATTATAAGCTTTTTGGTAATTTTGCCGCCCAAAGCTTTCATGCCAGAAAGGACTTTATAAAAGACGAGTATAAAAACAGTAGAATAAGCCGAGATGAATGGGCCGATTGGCTGCATAAAACGAATAAGGGGATTGATCGTTTAAATAAAAGAGAATTGGGACATAAAGAGTGTAGAAAGGGAATTGATGAGTATGATAAAACTGGTACAACTAAAAAAGTAACTGCTAGCGGATATTCGATTGGAAATCCTTTGGATTTCAACGCAACCGTGACATGCCCTGGTAATATTCTCAGTGATATATCACGGTTAGAAGTACTTATGGGTGGAAAGTGAACCGAAAACAACTCCATTGAAATAATTAATGAAGCAGCTGATATCTGTAGACGATTATTTGCCGGCGGTATCACGGGAATTGATGTATATCGAGAACTCATTGCTGAAATAGTTGAAAATCACAGATATGCCCATGGTTATGATGAAAATCCTATGGATTTTAGCGATTGAAATTCCTGGAAACGCTAGCGTTTCATAATTGAAGACACTAGTGTTTTTATAACAAGATGAGTATACATTACAATCATGATAAACCCGTAAGCGTCTACGTGGTGAACTCACGATTGCCTGTTTATAGAGCATAATACGGAGATGGTTTCGGCAGTACCATCGCGGGATTATTCACAAGAATGGCCCCAAAAGTGGCGCCTTTAGCTAAACAATTATCAATGAAGGCAATTGATGTTATTCGTGATAAGGGAATTAACGCTGTTGGAAATCTTGCCGGAAAAGCATTTTCTGCTGCGAAAGATAAAATAGCATCATTGGTGCGAAAGAAACCAACAGCGACGAAGTCGGTGGTGAAACCACCAGTGCTGCCATCAACTACAGTGATGCCTGCAAAAATCAGCAAAGCAATAAATAGCGCAGTGGAAGAAAAACTAGCGTCGTTGGCTGCTTCGGTGACTCCGTCACAATTGACGGCTTCGCCGGTAACAGATAACGCTATCATGAACACAATAGCAGTAAGTGGTTTGAAACGGAAACAAAAACGACGATAATTACAAAGAGTTTCACAATTGAAAACACTAGTATGTTAATATAATGTTTAAACAACAGGCCGTACCGGCCTTCGATATGGAAGCCCCAGTGCCCAAAATCGATTCCGTCCGTGATTATCAATACTTTTCCTATCATGCAATACAACCCGACCTAAGATCACGAATTAAACTTCAAGTCCATGATACCAGTAAATACTTTTTGCAATGTGAAACATTTATTGAAATCGAGGGAAAACTCGTAACAAATGTTGCAGCTGATACCCCATATGCAGATGGCCCAAATGTCCGAGTTGGTTTTGTTAATAATGGCATAATGGCGTTATTTGAAAGCGCACGATATCTCATTGATGGAAAAGAAAATGAATCAATAGACTGTGAAGTTGATGTTGCAACAACAATAATCGGACTAGCAAGATATTCTGATGGTTATACAAGATCGTCTGGCCCGTCTATGATGTTTGCAAAAGATATTACCGATAATGCTGACCACCTTCAATATATTAAAGTGTTAACAGCAAGAGATAATGCAGAAGCCGATCAACAAGAAGCAGCTAATCCAGAACGTCGAGCTAGACCCGGAGCTGCGATTGATATTCTCGGAGGCGTTAATGATAATTTCAATTTAGGATTTGCAACAAAAAACGGAGCATTGCAAGGACAACAACGATATTTTCATGTGCAATTCCGCTGCATCATATATTTGGATTCTGCAGAAATGTCAGAAAAGTCATCTATGGAACCAAACACACAATCACGTTAGTGCGAAAGGGTACTGACAATGACGCAATCTGGCGTGCTAATGATGTCAATGATGGTAAAGTTGTTTTAACTAAATTGGTATTGTGGATGCCAGTAATGACCCCATCAATCATCACAGAACAGCGACTACTCTCATTTATGGACACAGGCGGCAAATCATTGCTAAGCTGGCTAACAACAACGACTGATACCAAAGAGGATGATGTTAATGGTACATTTACATGGCACCTGGCATCAAAACAAGGCGTTTCAGCTCCACGTCATATATTTATAACGCTGCAGAATCGGAATCGATTAGGCTCCCAAGAACGCAGCCATATGATATTTGATCGATTAGGAGTCGAGGAGGTTTCGCTGAGAATAAACGGACAACAGTAACCAACCGAGGATATACAACTTGATTACGACAACAACCATGTAGCACGTGTGTATCATCGGATGCTGTCATTTATGGGTCGTGATCAAAACGTTGATACCGGTTTGCAGATATCGCAACTTGATTTTAAGAACTTGTATCCAATTTATTACTTTTCGCTGGAACATCTTGATTTAATGAGACAATCCGTTGTTGACATACAATTTCGAGCTAGTATAACCCCTGGTGGTGCTAATTATAGAGCGGTTGCTGTCATTCTCAGCGACAAATCAATGTTATTAGAAGGGGTTGGCGGACGATGCACCAGTGGAAAATATGTAAACGATTCACAATTACATCAATTGAAAGCATAAATAGTTTTACAATAAAATGTCATATAGTGTTGTTAGTGTCAAGCTGACTGATGGTCATGTCAAGAAAATGCGATCAAAATCCGCTAAAGAATGTGGAACCACAATAACGTTGAAACCAGCGCAGATGTCCGGCGATACACATAAAATATCATTGACGGATCGTCAAATAAAACATTTCAATGATGCATTAAAGAAACAGCGAAGGGTTTAAGACTACCAGGGACTCCATATTCATGGTACAGCGGAAAGGGTCTAAGAATACCAGGAACGGTTTATTAGTTGAAAGCCCAATTCTTCCCATGTCCAATTTTGATTTAATTGATGCTGCTAAGAAACTAGCGATAAAAAACTTCAGAGGGGTTTTTATGAGAGATCAATTACCGAGAAAACCTAAACGCGTTGAAACCGGTATCATCAATCTTGATAACAGTAACGGCGAGGGAACTCACTGGGTTGCATACGCGATTGATCCACGTGGAATTGTTTATTTTGTTTCGTATGGGCTAGCTCCGCCAAGCGAGTTTATGTGGTATATAAATTCTTCGAAGAAACTCAAAGAGTTTCCGATTTTTTATTCCACGCTGCCAACACAACAATTAAATGATCCACCGATATGCGGCCGTGAAGTATTAAATGTCCTCGCGGAGATTTCATCGTCACAGAAAGCACCTCATCTGGTTGTAAATGAATACACGAGTGGAAAATTACGAGGTAATTTTAGAGAATCAATAAATTGAAAATACTAGAGATTTTACAATAATGACTGATATTTGGGGACGTTCTCTATCAATGTCGAAACCCACCGCGGAAACATCTGCGGGTTCTATCGAGAATGTAAAAAAATAATTGAAGATGACCCGAACGAAATAGTTGTATTTCAAGATCGCCAAGGTAAATTGAAATCCAGTAATATATCCGCGGATGAAATTTTGATTCGGCAGCGCGGCGCCACTGAAAACTCTATTGCGCTGTATTCCAGCGACGGACAACTTAAACTAGGCGCACTTGTGTATACGATCACCGACGCGATTGACGCCCATGGATGATCATATACGAGGTTATACTACTTTTCGCAAAAATGTCGTACATAAATTCTTTGGAATCCCGCCTGTGGTTGGCATGATTCTCGCTGAAATCAGAGACCTTCTGAATTTATTCTTTTTTAACACGGAGAGGGGGAGGATAATGACGGCTAGCGAAATCAAGGCACATTATCTCGATATTTACACGGATATTTCTAAACTAATAGAAAATTTGGAAAGGTACAAAAACCCACGAACGACGTCGCTGGTAAGCTTTTTTGATCCCCACTTGTGGCGGACTCGACTCTCGCTGAAATTAGCGAGTTTATTATCAGGCATACTCACAATGCCTACGTCGCTAATAATTTCTTTGGTGTCCCGGTTACATCTACGACGACTCTCAACGATATTAATATGTTTATTGTGAGACAAGTAACATTTAATACCATCGTGGATAATTTTTTGGGGAGAACACGTGAATCTGAAACCACATCTCTGACGGGCCCGACCCTCGCTGAAATTAACGAGTTTATTGGCAAGCATACTCACTATGCCCACGTCGCTAATAATTTCGTCGGTGCCCCGACTACATCTACGATGACTACTCTCAAAGATATTAATATGTTTATGGTGAGACAAGCAACACTTAATACCATCGTGGATAATCTTTTGGGAAAAAAACCCGTGAATATAAAACCACATCTCTGACAGGCCCGACCCTTGCTGAAATTAAAAAAGCTATTGACGAACAAAAGCTCACCAGCGAAATTGTTAATAAGTTCTTTGAGGGTAGTAAACCCCAGGATATCACGACACAATTTTCTAACATCGACCAGTATATTAAAGAACGAGAACGGCTTGGATTCGAAAACCTTCTATTTTCATTATTTTTTAGCAAGAAGAGTGGGAAGATGATGACGTCTACCGAAATCAATGTAAATTATCTCGAAATTTACAATGATATTCTTCAACTAAAAACTTTCGCTGAAATTAAAGACCTTCTATTTTCATTCTTTTTTAATAAAGAGGCGGTGAGGACAATGAATACTGACGAAATCAAGAGAACTTATCTCGATATTTACAATGATATTCTTAAACTAAAAGAAGATTTTAAAAAGGTAAAGATTCCGCATTAACACACAGGCATTAGAAATATCGTGTATACGGCCAGACATGGAATCATGGATTGGACAAGAGACACTTATACTAGAATTACCGTCAATCTCTGGGAGGGGGTCGAAGCGGCGATCAATGGTATCTATAGTCTAACGTGGATCTCTATCCATCAATTTAATATGATCGCGGACGGTAAAACCTACTCTGGTGGCACCGCGACGTTAATTATCGCGAATAGCAGACAAAGCTTTAACTTCGTCGCGGTTGATAGCTCCACCATTAGATCAAAAATAACCTGGTGTTTAGAACTTGTAGATAATTTTCCGACTGAAACTCTTGTATAAGCCAGCAATTCCCCTTCCACCTAGCCAGCCGCTGGCCCCTTACGATGGCGGACAATTGAAAACACTAGGCGGGTTTAAAATAGTAATGACATCTATGAAATCAATATCCCCAGAGGTATCACAATCGCATCGATATCGATATGATACCGTGAAGGAGTTTTACGCGAACTTGAAATCACTTTCTGAGCGTTATCGTGAAAAAATAAAAAAATTTCGACGCAGCGTAACAATCATCGACATCACCGTGTACTCGGTGTCCGGTGTGATGGCCAGCGCCGGGGTTATTTTGTCGACGGTGACCATGATGGCTCCAATTGCAGTTTCAATCGCTATCTCCGCGGCATCAACAATCGCGGCAGTCGCCACCGCGATAACTAAAACGTTATCATCGTGTTCTCAGAAAAAACTCGCCGATTATACAGCTCGGTACCGGGTGGTATTTGACGCGTACTCGAAATTATCCGAGTTGATCTCGCTGTCGATAGATAATTCGTTCATATCCGATGTTGAATTTTCCGCGATGACCCAGTTGTATAACTCCGCGATGTTGAAATTGGAAATTGAAAACAACGTTAAGAATAATGTGACTCGAACTGCTTCAACGAATCGAGAAGAATACCACTCCGATATGAACTAGCATGATATCAATAACATCAACAAACCCACAATTTAATGTGAACTTCCCTTCTCCGATTCCAGTGCGCGAGATCGCGCTGGCGAAATTACGAGTATATCATAGCTGGCCCAATATCAGAGCGGTTGGATTTGGAGGTTAGCAACCGAATAACGCACTGGTGATCTCGTATAAGAATAAAACCGATGGTACTCCAGACTGGAACGTTATTTCGTTACCAACTGTGTCGTACCAAATTGAGAAAATCGATGCTGAAATTCAGCGTAGAATAAAATCAATCACCGGAAAAGAATCAAGCACTGGAAAAGAATCAAGCACTGGAAAAGAATCAAGCATAGGTATTAACGTTCATAAACCGACGCTCTCGTCGTCGATAGAAATAAACTCCTTTGAGTATGCCGGGATATCTATAACAGCTCGTTAAGAACAGTGTTAGGATGGCCTGAAAAACCACCCGGAACCGCCGACTTAACCACAGACGAATAATCATATCATGAAATCAATCCCGTATATCGAGATGATTTATCTGATATAAGAAAAGTAAAAATCGCCGATAGATTCATATTTACCAACAAAAACACGTTGCAATGGGATTTTATTATTAAAAAAACAGATGAGTCAACTGTTACTATTTCATTTACGCTAACTGACATCACTGGGTATTTTAATGAAATTAATCAATTACATGAAATACAACTAGAACAACTACGGCAAACAAAATCGCGAAAACACGTTGAATGTTAAGTCAGCTTGTTTCTGATATGGAATATATCAACTAACGAATTATTCAAACAATAATTAATGACTACAGCGACAATAAACATCGATTCCTAACCGGTTACAATATCACAGAAACCGATCTGCATAATTTCAAGTTTCCCGGATATAACGCTGAGGAACTAAAAGAATCTGTTAGAAATGTTATCAGGGTATTACAAGTACAAGATTCAATTATCCTCAAATATAATAATGACCCAGATGGCGGCGGTAGGCATATTGCCCCGCACAATGTAAATATTTGAGCGGTGATTGCGCTCAATTTAGTATGTGATGCAATTGAAGGAAGCTATCAAATTAATCTAGAGCAATCAAATCAAGCTCAGCAAGGATATATTCTTTATTCGTTCGCACCAACAAACCCTCCAGGATTCCTAATTATTGAAAACCCAATTAATCCTGTCTATATGCGATGCCATAATAATTCGCTGACGAGAATTAATTTCCGACTCACTGACCAATCAAATAATTTGATTGATCTACAAGACGAGGTGTTAGCGATTAGTCTGTTTGTGAAATCATAAATGATTTTCGTCCTCGGACACTATATCGTATCAGACTTGATCAAATATTCGGTTGAAATCGTAAAAAAACCCTCGTGAAAAATCATTTATGATTTTTATTAACCTGTAGCAGCAGAGGGGGCGATGACAACATCGTTGCGTCCCTGATGATTAAAAAATTGCTAAGTCTTCGTTTGGTAAATGGAGACTTATTTTTTTTGGTTAAAACATGAGATTCGCATGATGGCTCTATTTTCCGTTTTGAGGCTTCAATCAATTTTGTCGGAAAAAGTTGTCCGATTCGCCGCCTCTGCTGCTTCTTGTTAAATTACTTTATCAACAAATTGTTATAAGTGAGTGTTTGTGTTTTTATTTATAAGTTTTGTCATTGTTTACTTCCAATCTGCTTTTTAGTCTTATTTCTTAAACATGAAATAAAAGAAGACCACTACCTGTAAAAGATTCACCAGGCCGCATAGCACACTTATGGTCTATACTGAAGAGTGTACTCTATTAATTCAAAGCATATCGATTGTTCCTTAAAGAATGATAGGATGTAATTTTGTTTTATTCATTCTTTTTGAATACCTCATTCTTCGTGATCACATTTTAGCAACGGGTTCATTGATATTTTGATTTTCTAGTATACTGTTAGACACATGTGAGTGATTATAACCATAGCATTTTCATAAATCTAATCGATTCAACAAAGAAATGCAGTCCATATTTACTTGACCATTTCATGATTATTTCATTTATTATTTAGAACCCGGCAAGCTTTCTCACATAACTACATTAGCCGAATCTTAGACTCTAACCCATACAGACAGAGGTGAGATGGCAGTGATCCGAGAGAGAGAGAGAGAGAGACAGAGAGACAGAGAGAAAGAGAGAGAGAGAGAAAGAGAGTGAGAGAATTCTTGAATCTTCAAGGCTCCATTTTAGTTTTGCATTTCAATGTAAAAAAATCTGTAATGTCAGCACATTGCCTCAAAAAATTAAATCGTGGCTACAAAGCAAGATGGATTAATATTCAGGATAAATTAGTATTTGTCTGGACACAACGTGCCACATGTCATGGAATGAACTCTGATGATCTCAGAATCAAAATCAGAGGATAATGCAACTGAATTAGGAATAATTTCATTTATTATTTAGAACCCGGCAAGCTTTCTCACATAATTACATTAGCCGAATCTTAGCCTCGAACCCATACAGACTGAGGTGAAATGGCAGCGATCCATAATGGACAGCACTTTAGACCACTCTGGGCCCCTCAGAGAGAGAGAGAGAGAGAGAGAGAGAGAGAGAGAGAGAGAGAGAGAGAGAGAGAGAGAGAGAGAGAGAGAGAGAGAGAGAGAGAGAGAGAGAGAGAGAGAGAGAGAGAGAGAGAGAGAGAGAGAGAGATGGAAAACTCTTTGATCATCAAGAATCCATTTTAGTTTCGCAATTCAATGTAAAGAAAACAATAATGTCAGCACATTGCCTAAAGAAATCAAATTGTGGCTGCAAAGCAAGATGGATTAATATTCAGGATAAATTAGTATTTGTCTTGACACAATGTGTCACATGTCATGGAATGAATCAAATCAAAGGATAATGCGACGCAAGTAGGAATTGAAAGGTTCAATTGAAATGTTTTATGTTGGTTTATGTTCATGCAAAGAAGTTGACTTAGTGAAAAAGACTTTTCTTTAATGGCACAGAAACAACCCGTAAACTTGACAAATTGAACAATTTTCACGAGGATGTCGAAGACAAGATTGACTGACAATTTGGAAATGACTGACGTGATAAACATCAATGAAGTATCGTTAACATTCAACATTCCAATGAACAGAACAGTTGAGGTCATTAGATCTAACAGTGTTGCTTTTAGGAAAGTAAGTCACGATAAGTCAAACTTCACTCTAGTTCGCTCATGTTCTGTCAAAAGTGGAAAGTTGCCGCCAATGCTGATTTTTCAAAGAAAGCAATGCCAAAGGAGAAATTTTTCTATTGTTAGCATCACCATATTTATCTCATCTGTTTAATCTTGTACTCAAGACAGGTTTCAAATTAAATAATCATGTTAATTTTTTAGACCTTTAACATGTACATAGCATGTACAGCCATGTGGCTCTTGTTGCAATAGATATCAACATTAAAACAAGCATGAACTGTTTACTCATCAGTGTCAATTGATAACAGAATATTGCAGACATTGCAGTGCTTTGTACAGAAGTAAAATCACAAGCATGTTATCATCAGTGATGCAGTTTCACGACTGCTTGTAATATGAATAATCATACATTGAGGCCATTAATATTCACGAAATCGGAAGGTACTAGTGCAAGATCAGAGGTCTCAGAAATTGTTAATTACGTGTTAGCAATTTTTTTATCTCGCACACAGATAATCACCCATGCAGGAGCCCTTCGTTGATTGCATATCGATGGGTGAGAATTCAAAGGCTTGCCAGTCCTAGTTACGCAACCTACTGAGTTGGAGAATGTGTTGCTCATTTGATCAATTTAGCTGTGCTGATATTTACAATGACAGATTTATGTGGTTAAAATACCTCCAGATGTGCCTACTCTATTTATCAGAGTACATGAAAATCTTATGATGCAATTGCTGGGTGGCCAGTTTGGTGTTTGGAATAAGACCATTCCATGTACTGACAAAATTCAGTCTCACCCCGAAGAACTAACAAGAGTTACACCGCTGTCTTGACTAGTTTGTTATATTACCAAGTGTGATAACCACGTTAAATATGGAGACTACTACTACAATCATTATGAGACCTATTACCGCGATCACAAAAAAATATTTAAATTTACAACGGCGTCATCTTTCAACACAGCCGATATTAGGTAATGTTGTTGTGAGATATTTATGTGAACCTGAAGGTGGGAAAAAAGGTCAAACGAAACTATCTGGAGTATAACCACGAATAATATATCTAGCGTGGTCACATCTACAGGTAGACCTGCAATTTATAGATTTTATTTAACTTCTCCTCAGAGTTGATTTACATGTGAACAACTCACAAGTGGTTTCCGCGGATACACAGTAACCAGCACGGGATCTTAACTAGTACCATGACGTTGATTACACTCAAAATAGGTCTACACTACATTTTCTCGTGTGACTACGACTACTATCTCTTCTATTTTCAGTATGTTGTCGTGGATCCTAATCCGACAAACATCACATCATTATACCATTACAACTCTCACAGTGGTTATCTTGTTGTTGTTTTAATTTCATAATAAATTTGACGTCGAGATCAAATTATCTATAATAACAATAACAATATCATTTGACACAAAATTTCGTCGCTCAGAGGTTCCAGGAATATCAACGACGATATTTTGTCTTCGTGTTTCAGCTGGTCCATAACACAACGGCATTGGTAAAAGTCGAAAAGTGTTCATTATGTGTGATAAATAATTGTCGCTGAAGTGTATCTCTGACTTTTTTATACTAGTGATTATCAAATTGGTTGGTTTCCACGTTTCCCAAACATCATCAATGGAAGTCTCAGGAATAGTTTTTCGCGCCATTTCACATTGGATTTTATCTGGTTGTAATCTTATCAATGCTGTTAACTCCTTTAATTCTGGACCAAGTGATCTGTGATCAGTATCAATTTCTTCATAATAACCTACTGTCCTTTTTAATCATACGTGAGGAGATAATCCAACAAATGGTGCTGGTTGACCATGATCTCCATATGCTATCACAGCAGTGTTTTATTGTTACCAACCAATTCAGAAATGTTTTTAGTGTATCCAACGACAATGTACATATCTCATCCCAAATTATAAAACCCGGAATATATTTTGTCCCCATTCAATCAGGAGTCCATGCGTCGCATCTCCGTCGAAAGAAACTATGATAAGTACAAAAATTTGCTTCACCGGTTGTCATCTTCATGGCACGCTTGTGTGTATGTGTTAACACAGTCATATCAGAACTCTTTCCGAATAATTCAATAACACGAGTTGTTTTAGCACATCCTCCTGTTCCGTTCACGTAAACGGTTGTATGTCTGGATATTGGATCATAATCAGACGGCGGCAACAGCAAGGGCAATTCTGGTATTGTTTGTCCGCGATAATGTTCATCGATGGCAACATCTGTGTAATGTTTTTTTTCTTCCACGCACCCCATTTGTTAACGGTTGTAGTAAAGTCCTCGACGGATTTCTTGTGTTTGATATTAAAGTAAAACGAATCCGTCACAGCTCTGACAGCGATCTTAGAAAATCTGTTTATCATCGAAAACACATTAATGGAAACATAAGCGAGCATCGAAAATCTTAAATGACTATATTGTAGTGATCCGCCGTCAAAGTATTCAAAGAAAGTCTCTATTTTTTTTTTACTCCATTGGACAAGAAGGTATCATGTCGAGTCACAAGTGTTCCATTCTTCGTGATATTCGCGATTATAAAATCAAGTTTAGCTTCATCTAAAATCAATCATTTACAACGTCGTTTGTGTTAGTACGAGTAAATTAAACGATTATTTTTCTGCCGAGATGTTTCGCGGAGATTCTTTCGTAGAGGTTAGTCAATCGTGTGTCATTAACAAACCCTGGAAGTATTTTAGGTGTTGTTAACCAAACCGAAGTTTGTTTACGATAGGATATAATCGCATCGCTGACAATCAACATTCCACAATGAATCATATATCGTAATAAAATTATCTGGGTCCATTTTTTCATTTATAAATGTCTACCAAACCAGCAGTAACAGATCAGATGAAGATAAACGATATCACACAAGCCAATATCAAGCACAGGTCAGTTTACGGCAACTCTGATCATTGCATTACAAGGATGGACAAGTCGTTAAAAATATTTTTTACACGTTCGCATCCCAAGAAAACTTCCCGGGTAACACGCAATCATGTCAACGAAATAGCATCTTTGTAATCCAACTCGTTATTTCATTGTTCACCATGACCGTACTTAGCACAACTCAATTTGACATCGGAGAGAAACTCAAATCGGGTTGGTGCCCATAAATTGTCCTTGTGAGCGAAGTGAGCTGAAACAGATGGAAAATTAAAACAATTGTGTTAACTCTTTTATGTTTGTCCCTGAATATATCATCGCATGTACTGTTATCGGCACATGAGGAGATTATGTTGATATAATTCCCAGTTAGATCTTACTAATTGGTCATAATCACCATCTTCAGAACTTTTGAATAACTATACTGATACAGGATTGCTTTTACTTAACTGGTGAATGTAATCAAATATACCACCGGAGGAGGATTTCCCCGGGTAATATTTATCACACGATCTCGCGGAATTGATCCATGCGGGTGAATTATGGTCGATGATTTCCATTGGAGTTCCACTTTCTGTAATGGTTTGATTCGTATATCACTTCTTCGGTGATCGTTGTTACCGTTATTGGAAGAAAAAATTCTTTCTAACTCGGCAAGATCATTTATTGACGCACCACACCGATTCCTCACATTTATTTATCTTAGAAAGTCGCAGATCAGTCAAACAATTTCCACCTTTCACATTCTTGAAATGTTCGATCACTCGTTCAACTACACAAGACCATACATCACAATTAATTTTACTATATGTTCTCTACATATATTTCTCAGCACTGACCTTTCCACAGTGTGAGAATCAATTCAAATCATATGAAAATCTGAACTACCCCCAAAGATGACTTCACGGTGAAATTCTTGTCAGGGGTTGATTGACATTTTTTTGAGCGGCTGCACTGTAAACAGAGCAGCATGTACACAGACCACATATTCCGGATCATCACCAAGGCCTTATTACTCCATATGCACTGTCGCCAAAATACACACAAACAACCACTCTCTCAGCTCATATTCTCAAGAATGAACAATTAACTTTAAATCCATACCAAAAATGCATCAATAGAACTCTTCTATCACCACCAAAAGGAGAGAAATTTTTTTTTTCTAAAATCAGACTAGAACTACATTCGTGGGTACTGAACTGGAAGAAATTAATTGTGATGTGATTCCACAATTCAGCAATGATGAATTTCTCATCCAGGAGAGTTTATTGATATCTGGGTTTTCTATCGGACGAAGTCCGTGAATAACTATATATTGACGGGTACGCTTGATTGTAATATAATCGATTAATCCCAGTTAACGTTTCAGATTTTGTTTTGCCGTTGATGATCACATACTCTTTATTATTGCCATCACGCGTTCAAGTTTATAATAAACCGTCCATCCACGTTTTTTAGGAAGTTTACTTTGTCGTTTTTTTGAAAATTTAATATATATTTACCTGGATCAGATACTTTTGCGATTGTAGATCCAACAGGGATAGCATTTCCGCTCCTCGTTTATCGGTCACAGTCGCATCATCGTATATAGTTAAATATGTCGACCAAACATACACAGCTCCGTCGTTGCAAAATTCATATTTTGCTTGTTTGATTCTCTGATTTTTTGTTTTCAACCTCGAGGTCGGATTCGTTGGTCTAAGTCAAAAACCATTAGTGAACGGGGTGGTTTTGTATTGGTAATCTTTGAACATTCTTCCATACATATATCAAATAAATGTATGTTTAACTAAATATATCAAAATTAAAATAGCAATGGCATAAAATCATGATACATGGAAAATAATATCGCCGACAAAAAAGTGTTCAAAAAATTGTATTGGAGAATATTGCGCAAAACATAATCAATAGATTAAACGAGGAGCTCAAATTCCTTCTAACTGCGTCGGATGCGGAAATGGCATGCGAGGGAAAGACACGGTTATGTGGTGATTGTGGAGGTGAAAGATTCCGAGAATTATTGAAACATTACGAGAAGAGAGAGTGTAAGGTTGCATTTGATGAAAGCGATTATATTACAGGATTTTATCGAAATAAGGAATTAAATAGTTATGCTACCTAATAAATATATGAACCAGAATGAGTTTGTATCTCATCCTGATATCAACATATACGAAGCATCTCGTTATGTAATCATTAGACACTGCAAACGATTAGTAAAAATATTCCAAAGTTTAAACGGGTTGATTGACAACGGTTTTGTTATCAATCATATTAACCAAAATCCGCTGAACAGCCGCGTAGATAATTTGAGAGCGGCTACTCAAAGTGAAAATTGTATAAATTCGAGGTCAAAGGATAGACCCCAACAGCGAAGACCTGTGATCGATTCATCGACAAGGATATGATCGAATTTCTGTCGATTTTACCACGAGTACATACTTCGATTTTAATTCCGCATCGGTGATACGAGCCGACGAAGATATAATCAAAACAACTTATTCGAAGCCATTACGTACAAGGGTATCATATTTATATGCGTGCCTTACTTGTCTGATTGTAAAAATCATTTATACAAGTAATTATAGTATATGAATCCCAATTTAGTCAAACAAGTTAAACAAAATATCACAAATCAATTTGAGTTTCTTAATAACAAAGGCGCAAAGTGCTTTCACTTGGGGTCAAGAGATTTGGAAGAATCTAGAGGAGTTTATGAGTGTCATACTAAAAACACCATAGAGGAAATCGCGCGTCAACTCGATATTTTTGCTGAAAATGGCATCACCGCGATGATATCCAAGCGATTCCACGACGCGTGGGTAAGAAAAGAATAAAATCTATATCAGAAGATGAAACGATTCCAGCTTCTCTTGATCGCGTCAAGGATTTGGTCGACACCAGTAAAATACTCAGCAGCAAATTCATCACCGACGAATACGAAAATGTCAGCGCCCGAGCAAATCTGGTACGCCAACATTATAAAAGCGAATACCGGATAATAAAAAATATTACCGAAGAGCGAAAGAAACTTATTTGTGCGAATCATGATAACATAATATTGTTTATCCCGGTATCAAAGCTTATCAAGAGAATCACCGATGATATTAGCAACTGTTTCGAAGAGCGATGATGAATTCGAAAACAAGTTGATTTAGTTAATAGCGATCAAAACATCCACTTCCAACCTTGTTATTTCGGATTAAAATTTGTGTATTTCTGATTTACATTTGTCTATTTCGGATTGAAGTTCGTCTATTTGCAATTGAAGTTTATCTCGATGATGTAAAAAACGAATGATTGCGTCGCGGTTATTCTGTATTTTTGTATAGCGTCGGTGGATAAATTTCTCATAGATAATATACGCGAAAATATTTGAACTCTGTGTATCACTGTATTCAGGAGGAAGTTTTATTTTATTGTTCTTAAGTATTTGATTGAGTTGCATCTTGTTTTAATCCTTATTGATTTCTTTTCTGAGACTGGGAGCTGCGCTTTTGTTTACAAGATCATTACGATATTTTAATAGCTTTGTGTTATTAGTTTTTGGAGTTTCAATAATGGCTGTGAGATTAATGTTTACTGATTCTAATTGTGTTAGCTCGGATTGAAGTTGATTCGTTCGTTTGTGTTAGCAGTGGTTTTCCTTTCATCGCAGAGACATATTCCTTGAGTTTTTTTTAACTAGCTTCATATTCCATCCGAGCTGCGCATAATTGTTAATTTTCACTTTGTATGACCGCACTTATCGGCTCAAGTGCCCACATTTTATATAATAGTGATAATCCGATTTAATATTCGGTAGCAACTTCGCAAGGTTTTTTAACTCCATGCAGCGCAATAATGATTTTTTTTCGTCGTTGGCGGACAAAAAAGAAGGATTTCTAACACACACACACACACACACATTCATACACACACACGCACACACACACACACACACACACACACACACATATATATATATATATATATATATATATATATATATATATATATATATATATATATATATATATATATATATATATATATATATATATGCTGACAAATAAATCGTTAACAAAATTAAAGCGGAAATTACGAATGAAAAAAACAACGAGGAAATTATAAATAAAAAAGCATAAGGGTTATTATGAATAAAAAAAATTAACGATGAAATTATAATTTCTTTAACATTCATGACGAAAATTATAACAAAAATCAAGGACATTTATCTTTTTTGGATATCGTTAGCGCTCTCAAGTTGATGTTTGCCATGAATAAATATCTTCAGGTGATGCTACATCTGCAGTATATAATTTGCAATCGACTCGAAATTATAAGACCGAGATCAGCAGCAGAGAGGGTGAACAGTCCTACTCTAATTGGGGTATATTTTAAGCAAACAATTCTAAGTCTCCGTTTGCCAAACTGAGACTTAAAATTATTAAGCTTAGAGACTTTATCGAAGAGTAAAAAAATAAAGATACCAACATCGAGAGCATTCACCCTCTCTGCTGCTATTGGTTAACAATTGTAAACAATTAACAATGAAAATCCTTTCAGGATTTCACAAACAAACTAATTTGTAAAACATCGCCTCGTAGATCCGTCAAATTATTGGATTGGTCAGTGAGTTTGAAATTAATTCTCGTTAAAGAATCATTATGACATCGCATAAAAACTGGATTAGTTGGGTCCTCAATTATTAGAAATCCTGGAGGAGCTGTTGGGGCAAATGAGTATAAAATATATTCCTGCTGAGCCTGATTTGATTGCTCGAGATCTATTTGATAGCTTCCTTCGATAACGTCACACACTAAATTCAATGCAATCACCGAGGATATATTGACATTTTGAGGGGCGATGTGCCTACCACCGCCATCTGGGTCGTTATCAAACGTCAGAATATTTGTTTGTTGTGGTACCGCTTTTTTCCATGCGTCATAAATCCTTTCGAAACCAACATTGATGGTGTCACTTAATATTTTTTTTAGTTCTGGTGCGTTATATTTTGAAAGCGTAAATGCGGAAATATCTTCAATACGGATTTTATGTTTTTTCTGCGAAATCTGTTCTCGTTTTAGGATTACTGTCTCCCAATATCTCTTGAATAATTTGCGAATGAAATGTTTCCATGTCATTGATGATTTTGCTACCTGTTTGTACGACACTGACAAATTCATCTCGGGTGAGGGCGCCAACTTGAAGAGATATTAACAACAACGAAAGATCGCTTTCCATTGCTGTAAAATTTTCACTAATTTTATCTTGTCGAGTGGTGTAGTATTTAACGCGATTTTCTATTTTTTCATTGAAAAAATTCAACTTTGAGTATCGCTATAACTTTTTACTTCATTGACAGGTTTTATTCTGTCTGTGATATAATCGGATCTTTTTGGTTCAGGTGGTACATTAACGGTTTCTCTCCGAGGTGGATTTTCAGACCAACCCAGTATTGTCCTTCTAGAACTCCGATAGATGTCTACGACATAACTAGGTGAATTAATCTCGATCGCAGATGATAGTGTTGTTTCGTGGACCGTTTTAGCAATTTTTGATTCCTCTCCCGTGATGGATTTTATTCTACGCTGAAATTCAGCATTGATTTGTTCAATTTGATATGACCCAGTTGGCAATGAAACAACGTTCCAGTCTGGAGTTCCGTCTGGTTTATTCTTATTCGCAAACACTAAAGAATTGTTCGGTTGTTGACCACCAAATGCTGCAGACCTAATATTAGGCCAACTGTGATATACTCGTAGTTTTGCTAACGCTATTTCCTTCACGGGGATTTGAGTCAGAAAATTAACACTGAATTCAGGGCGCGTTGACGTTATTGATATCATATTTGTTTTCAACGGTGTGGTATTTTCTGCTATTCGTTGAAGTAGTTTTTGTAATGTTTGTGACATTATCGTTATTATTATTATTATTATCCCGCTCTAATTTCGATATCGCGGAATCATAAATACGCACCATTGCTGAGAATTCACTATCTGATATTGTTAAATCATCTAATGACGATGATATCATCGAGGATAATTGCGAATACGCAGCAGATGCAACATGGAATTTAACTACGTAGTCGCGTAGTTTACTCTGGCTGCATGATATTTTTTTTGTTATCACTGAAAACACCCCCGCGATTGTTGTCGCCGCGGATATACAAATTGGAACTACAACCGGGGCAATCATTGTCACCGAAGAGAGTATTATTCCAGCTCCGGCGATTACACCGCTCACCGACTACACGGTAACGTCAACTGAGGTGATTCTTCGTCGCTATTTCTTTATTTTTGTTTGATATTGTTCAATGAGCGCGCTGAGTTTAGATTGAAATTCTCTGACCTCATCATAGCGATACTGCTGTGATGTTCTCATTGTTTTTTTTTTTAGCGCGTTCGCGTTTTGAATTACGATTTCAGTTAAATTGTTTACTCAAATCCGCTACAAACTCTACATACCACGTTGTTGAAACCCTAGCTAGATTTCTATCAGTGGATATTATCGTGAACTGTTCAGTTGTGCCCTTGTCGATGATTGTTCATATCACATTGATGTCTCCAGATCAATTCGACGATGAAATATTAAATTGAGTCGGCGACACTAGTGTTAATCGATAAATACCCTTCACGGCCGCAGTGAAATGTAAAATATTATTTGTAGGAGTCCACGCAAATGATCCGTGCTGAATCGTGTATGTTACGTTGTTGGTTCTCTCATGAGGAATTTTTACTTTTTCAATGACGCTTATCATCCTCGCTTCATCATCTTTCATTGCCTCGATGAACGTTTTAAAATCTTCGATGGATTTTTTAATAACAGCGATTTGATCTGAAAATGGTCTCTCTTTGCGAATAACACCCAATCGGTTATTAATTGCGGTAATTTCATTGAGTTTTGTAATAATATCTTCAAATGTTGTGTTAATTTCTTCTGGTTTTACATTCTTACCAAAAAATTTGTCGATGGCCTCATCACTTTTTCCAAAGCTTTTACGTAAACTATTAAATTGACCGAGATGAGAATCAAATTCAGATCGTAATTTTGGTAAATTGTCAACTGTGACTTTTACTTGTGCGATGTGTAAATCATAGTGTACACGCGGAGCACCAAAGAAATTATTTATTGGGGTTTCTATGCTGTCAATGATATCTTGTTGAAGTTGATTAAATTTAGTTATATGATCGTTGTATTTATCGCGTAGAGTTTTTAATGGTTCTAAGTCGCCGATTCGTTTAGTAAGTGTTGACATTAACACATCTGGTTTGAGTTTTCCCTGATCGGAAAATACCACGATGGAACCTTCGGCGGCGTCTCGTCGTTTAACTAAAATATCATCCAGGGAAACATTACTAGTTTTTAATTTACCCTGACTAACTTGAAATACAACAATTTCACCTGGATCAACGCTCGCTAAGTTCAACGTTTCAGCTATTTCATCTTCGATGAGTTTTTTTATATCACCGGTTGCAGTGCTATCATCATCAGATTTTTCGACGGTGACAAGGGTCATCCCCAAATATCAATCATGTTATCATAAAATTCTTTATCCTCTTAAAAAGCGACTACTAGTATATTCATTCACAACTATATGAGGTGGTTTCCCTTGGTTGGATGAAATAGCATCAAGAACATTTAATACTTCTCTGCCACATATTGGTGGGTCAATCATCTTTGGTGTTGGTAGCGTGGAATACCAACGAAGAGTTTTTAAGTTGTTTATATAATTCATGAATTCCCTCGGCGGTGCTAATCCATATGAGTAAAAAAAAATAATCCCACGTGGATCAATCGCGTATGCAACTCAATGGGTTCCAGGTCCGGTACTGTTATCTAGATTAATAATACCCGTTTCAACGTCATTGGGTTGCGCCGGTAACTGATCTTTCATAAAGACACCTCTGAAGTTTTTTATTGCTAGTTTGTTAACAGCATCGAGTAAATCAAAATTGGATATGGAATCAAAGATTCCACAACCAAAGGTTCCTCAACTAATACACGGTTCAGGGGATTCTCATGCCCGATCCGTGAACGGATCCTCCCTTGTACCACGTGTGTGGAGTTCCTGGTAATCTTAGACCCTTTCCCTTTTTTATATCCTTTCCCGGTTGCTTTCTTTAGTGCCATTCCTGCCGCGGTACCAACGGCTCCTAACAACGGGAATATACCACCGGTTTTTATCATGTTTTTAATCGCGGCTGCAGAGAGAGTGATCTGAACACCTTTTGTGTGCGTAATGCATCATTGAAATGTTTTATCTGACGAGTTGTCAACGACAACTTATTTTGACCTCCAGTCATCTGATTGGGTTTCAGCGTTATTGTGGTTCCACATCGCTTCGCTGCTTCGGATTGTAATTTCTTTAACTGGCCAGGAGTCAATGTAACACTGATATTGTTATTCGACATTATACAAACACAGATTGATCTAATTGTTACATTGAAAGCTCTTTAACTGGAATTACTTTGTAATTCAATCACAGATTTTCCAGTGTCCCGTCAATGATTCTCATTCGTCCGCCGTGTAGCATTGATTTATCGCTGAGAATGACAGCAACTGCTCTTATTGGTGAATAGCACCAGCACCAGCGATAACGCGGTTTACTTTAGCTCGGAAGTGTATATCAACGACGGATTGTCTTGTTAAATCAAGATGTTCCAATGAATAGTAATAGATCGGATAAAGACTCTTAAAATCATGTTGTGATATTTGTAGACCAGTATCTACATTTTGATCGCGTCCCATATATGATAACAGACGGTGATACACGCGTGCAATATGGTTGGTACTATAATCAAGTTGTATATCTTCGGATGGTTCCTGTTGTCCGTTTATTCTTAGCGAGACGTCAGTGACACCTAATTGATCAAATATCATATGGCTACGTGTTTGATTACCAACTCGTGTCGAATCATGTAACGCAATAAATATATGACGCGGAGCTGAAACACCTTGTGTCGATGCCAGGTTCCACGTAAATGTACCGTTAACAGTTGACTGTACAACATCTGTACTCGTTGTTAGCCAGCGCAGAAACGATTTTCCTCCTTGATCCATAAACGATAGTAGTCGTTGATCTGTTATCATTGAAGGGGTCAGCACTTGCATCCAAAGTGATAGTTTTGTTAAAATGACTTTACCGGCATCATCGTCTGCATGACCTGGAGCTGGATTTGCTGGAATCATCCAAATTGCATCATTATCAGTACCCTTTCGCACGATCGCTATAGTATGCTTCGCTCCATAAATAACTTTTCTGACGTTTCTACAGAATCAAAATATATGATGTAGTGGAATCGCGCATGAAAATGATTTACGCGCTCCCTCCAACATTGACATACGTGTTGCAGCTCCTAGATTGAAATCAGGCTCCTGGTTTATAATCATGTCCTCAACATCAGCAGAAGCAGGAGCAACAATAGGGGGGCAAGCAGCACCACGATCATTTGGTCGTCTTACAACAAATGGATTTTTTCCACTAGTATTTTTAATATCTTTTGCAAACATCATAGAAGGACCGGCCTATCTTGTATAATCATCGGAATACCTTGCTAGGGCTATTATTGTTGTTGCTACATCAACATCACGTTCTATCGACTCAATTTCTTTTCCATCAATGAGATATTTTGCACTATCAAATAACGCCATGATACCATTGTTAACAAAACCGACTTGAGTATCAGCTGGATACGGTGCTGGTACCGCAGGAGTATCATCAGCTGTTACAAGCTAACCTTCGATTTCAATAAATGCTTCACACGGAAGAAAGTATTTACTGGTATCATGGATTTGAAGTTCAATTTGTGACCGAAGATCAGGTTGTACTGCATGATAAGAATAGTATTGATAATCGCGTACAGAGTCGTCTTTGAGTACTGGGGCGTCCATATCAAATGCGCTATCAGGTACCCGTTTGAACATTTTTTATTATATATCCGCCAGTCTAAATTGCAAGCAATCACCGACGTCGTCGTGGTTTTAAGCTACTTCCCGCTATCATATTTGCTCTTATATTATCCTGATCGTGTTGATTTGACTCTATCAACGAAGTCGCCAATGACGCTAGTTTTTGATCTACTGCGTTATTTATTATTTTACTAACACTTGCAGGCATCACTGCCGTAGACGTTAACGGCGACGACGAGGTCGTTGTTCGTTTTGAAAATTCTTTACATTTTCTCCGTCGAACTAGTGCTGTTAGTTTATCTTTCGCGGCTGAAAACGCCTTCCCGGCAGCATCACCAACAGCGCTAATGCCTTTATCTCTGATAACATCAATGGCTTTCATTGATAGTTGTTTTGCTAGCGGCTCTAATTTTGGAGCCATTCTTGCAAATAATCCTGTAATGGTATCACCGAGACCGTCTCCATAGTATGCGTTGTATTCTGGCAATCGTGAGTTTACCACGTAGACGTTAGTTGGTTTATCATAGTTGTAGTGTATGATCATTCTTATAAAATACTAGTGTTTCCAATTCAATTAATCACTGTTATAACCATGACGGTGATAGCCATCATGACTATGTTCCACTAACTCGTCAATGAAATCTCGATATGTTGCAATGTCCATGATACCGCCGCGACATAACTGCATACAAATATCAGCTGCTTCATTACTTATTTCTGGTGAGTTATTTCCAGTTCGTTTTCCCCCAATGAGAACTACTAATCGTGATATATCACTGAGAATATTACCAGGACAACTGACGTTTTGACCACTACCTGATATCCCACTCCCCAAAGTCTCTTTTGGAGTAACACTCTGGAATAATTCTTCAATCGCTGCATCGTCATCGTCATCATGTTGTATTCCAGTTGCACCTTGACTATCATCAAAGTATTCTTGTTGTTTTCGTTGTTTTCGTGTTTGTCTCCGTGTTGGTGTTTGACGTTTTCGTGCTTGTCATTCTTCTATTTTTTGTTGTTGCTCGTCTATTGCCCCCCTTTTATAACTACTGATTCCCCTTTGAAACGCTTTATATGACAACTCCATCTTTTTCAAACGACCAATATTTTTGTTTATTTTATACAACCAATCATACCAATCTTTGCTTGATATTTTATCATCTTTATACTCGTTCTTTAAAAACTCCCTCTTCGAATTATAACTGTTAGCGGCAAAATCACCTAAAGCTTGATAATCCTTTTCTTTTAATAATTTAAAACTTCGTATTAGTGTTTTAGCCTCATCGGTAAGTTTATCCACGAGAGAAACACTTGTTTTCTTGAATCAGAAGGAGTTTTCATTGATGACGCTGTCAACGACGCTGATGTTAGTGCGGTTTGTTCTGCTTTTTCTTCGAGTACATCAATCAGATGGGTCTCTTTTCTCTTCCCCTCCTCAGGAATATCCCCGTATATAGCTCGTTCAGTGGCCGATTTTACATCTTTGGTTGCGCTAGTTATTGGTTTAAATAACTCCTCGACCCTAAAGTAAAATCCGTCTGAAGACTCTGTCGTGCTTGTAATTTTTCGCGTAAACTATCACGAAATGGAAGAGGTTTTTTAATTGCGGCTAGTTTCTCGGGTAATTAATGCTTCATTGACCATTTTTGAAACAACAGCGCTATCTTTTAATAGAAAATCTTTGATGAGCATCTACGATGCTAAATCCAAAGGATGCAATTATGGAAAACCTCTAATTGAATCAATTAGAGGAATCGACCATTTGACCCAACTGACACCAAGAATGAAAATCTTTGATTTTAATCGGGTTTTTTTTTATATTTGGTGTTATTTGTGATATTTGTTGTTAAAAAAACACAAAAATAATCTTTAATGAGAAAACCTCCAATTGAATCAATTTGAGAAATCGACCATTTGACCCGACAAAATCAGTCAATAAAAATCATAAAATGATTTTCGACTACCCAAATCAGTCAATAAAAATCATAAAATGATTTTCAACTACCCAAATCAGTCAATAAAAATCATAAAATGATTTTCAACTACCCAAATCAGTCAATAATGACAGAGTCATCAATGACAGAGTCATCAACGACAAAAAAATGTATTTCAGAAATAGTAAATAAAAAAATAGTTCAGTGTTAATATCTGAAGGATATTTACGTTAACTGTTACAACTTCTTGGTATGTCATTCACCATTATGAATGGGCACCATACCTGTATTAGCGTGTTGAATTTCACCGCTATTGTTTGACTAAAAACTACCCAGGCATACCTGTATTCGCGCGCAGCCAGTATATAATGTCACCGCCATTGTTTGACTAAAACTACCAGTATTTTACATGTCTGACAGTGAAGTATTTTACACACGGTTATACAACATAGGCTCTTAAAGGGAATTTTCATTTTGTTTAATTTGATTCTTTATATCCTTGATTTTTGAATTAATAATTTTTTAAGTTCGTATTCTCGCCCCATATCTTTTCTTACCCGCTCCACGATAGTATATAACGGGACAAACACACGAATATCTTCATGATAAACAAGACAGTCAGGGAGAGAGGTCTGAATGCGCTTTATCAGAGAATATTTTTTTGAGAGAATGGATTTATTGTTAATAGCTGCAAATTTAATATCTTCAAAGTCGGACATAATTTGATCAGAGATTAAACTCTCCGATAATTGAATCCCCTGATTTTTCAGATTCGATATTTTATCTATAATTTGATTAATATTTTCATAATTCATTTATATATATCATATATCTTTAAAAAAAAAATTTTAAATGAATTCTGGACGTGCTAAGGTGTTGGTCATCTTATCACGTCCAGAAGTATTATGCGATTATAGGATGATGTGTGGACTCCGTCCGTGCTAAGGTGTTCGTCATCTTCTCACGTCCAGAGGTATTACGAAACCCGTTTGGAAACGCCTCAGGTGTGGTATTCATCGGAGGCGCCCACAGGTAGCATATAAGACAACACTATCACGAGACATAATCTCCAATAAGACTGCTAACTCGCCAAATAAAGGGTTAGGAATCTAAGAAGACATGTTTGGCGAATGACGGCACAAACAATAGATTATAGGATAATATATGGTATGTACAATGACTATGGATGAATAGGACGGTACAAACCATAGATTATATGGTATGTACAATGACAATGGATGAATGAATGATATGACAATGGATGAATGAATGATATAACAATGGATGACTTGGGCGGGTCTACATTCATACGTCAATCATTACAACCTAGATAAAATCCTAGGTTAGATGAATACAAAAGAAGTACGCATACACCGGATAGTGTATAGGTTGTAATGATTGACGTATTGATTTTCGACACACTTAAAACCCCCAATAGTATAAAAGACGATATCGTATATAAACTGTTTATACATGAAAAACAGAACACGAAGATGTGTAATCGTTATATCTTTCATGTACATAATACTGATTATTGACAACGCTGAATTAACAGCGAATACTTGGAAAACACTAAAAAAAAGAATACAATTGTTTGTAAACACCACGTCGCTGATTTATTTTCTTACAAAACAGATAATTGATTATATCCTGTTGAAATTTATGACAATTACAACAGCCAATCAAAAACTACCAACGAAACAGTGACAGTGTTTCAACCGTAACTCTCGTTAGGCCGTAACTATACCCGGAGGAGTTATTCCCCTTAATACCATAGTTAGACATAAACAAATCGAATTTTGTTCTTAAAACGATTTGAAAAAGCGGAATTTTGTATCCCTTCTGCAACAAATCGTACTGAGGACCTAAAAATATCAAAATATCTACCGGCACTAGTCATAGACTGAAATACTATTTCCTCGTTAGTTGCCGTATTAAATGATTTTACAGGTCTCTTCCCAATTGATTTATAATTACCAGTCCCTCCTCTTTTACTATTATCACGCTGTGTAACAGCTTGTAAATTATTCAAAGAATTGTTCTTAGGATTAGAGTCAATGTGATCAATAACAAGACCATCTTTGATCAATCCATTATAACATTCGAAAACGAAACGATGATTAAGATATTTCTTCTTCCCAACAGTAAACCCCAAATATCCCCGATTACCCACAACACCGACTGGGTTCTTCAGTATGCGGTTTCTGACAATACCATCACGGGATGCCTCATAGTTTTCAATCACTGGTGATATCGGAATTCTTGGCTCATTTATATACATAATATTTTGTTTGTCTAATTCATTAATTGGCTGAATTATAACACTACTTGAGAATCTTTCAATATAGTCTTGAGGGGTTCTTATAATTTTGTCCTTGACGTTGTCATTGACAACATCAGCGACATTGATAGATTCTTGATTCTCCAGTCATAATAACGCTTCACCTCTCTGTATCGTTTACCACCACAACCGAGACACAACTGTGATTTTCCTCTAACCCCTACTCCACATCGAATACACGGAATCGGGCCCAGGCTTCCTCGACGAAAGCTTTGCATATGATACCCACAGAATTCATTTATACATGATTTGTTACACGGAGTTGTTGATCCAATCATAAGCCATTTGCAATGATTCATTATATAATAAATCCTATATTTAAATACTTGTTTTCATTATAGCATAAAGGAATTCGAGAGATTATCGAAAATTACACCTTGGAAAAATGCTAAATTCAATCTAGATATTGTCTATGATATACCAAAAAGTCTAATAGATGATATAACCATATTGGGTAAAATTCGTAATTGTTTTAATGAATTTTACCTAGATGGAGTATCTCACGCGTGGTCAACATTTCGAATTATTGATGATGATGTCAATGTACCCAACATCGATGGAATTGACAAACCGTATTACGAGAGATCTTATCCTGTAACAGCAGTTGTTTATGGGATATATCCGTTAAATGATAAACCCGATATTGCAAAACTAGCTCCGACGAAAGAGCAGCTGAGATAATTTCACATCTTGGCGGAAAGAGGTATTTTTTTAGAATGAAATTCATTATCCAAGAGGAAGGAGAATGGATTATCAGAAATAAATACGAACCAATTCTCAAAGATAAAAAAACTGTCATTGTGAGTCGAGGTTGTAAACCAGGAATTCTGACTGGAATTGACAAACCGTATTACGAGGGATCTTATCATGTAACAGCAGTTGTTTATGGGATATATCCGTTATGATTCATCATATAAACCCGATATTGCAAAACAAGCTCCGATGAAAACGTCATCGAAATCACAAGGCGATTCAACGTTGAATTGTGTAGCATCACGAATAATAGAACACTTCACAAATGCATCCCGGGGAAACAAATTAACTGATCTATGACGCAAAAAAATAAATGAATGGGGATTAAGCGTGAAGGAGCACGGGGCAACAATTCAAAATGAGGCAACGTTGGAACGATTACTAAAATTCCCAATATCTGTAGCGACGATAACAGGTGAGATATTATATGAACCGAAATATAAATCGAGAGGAGCTCCAATTGAAATTATTGATCATAACGAACATGCGTGGACGTCTGCAGTAACAATATTACCACGAGAGAGAACTGTAAGATATCTTCCCCAGGAGTTATGTAAGAAGGTTTTCTATGAAGAGAAGTTATTCGATGCTATTCACGCGTTGTGTAAAGATGATCCTGTGTCAGTGTGGTTAATTCACAACACTGAAGATTCCGAATCAGGATTTGATCAATTTGTAAGACCAAATGCTGAATAATATCGCACTGAAGCGTTACACTCACGAATGAGAAAAATCGCTAATGAATTTTCATCTGACAACTCGAAGAGTTTCCATGAAAACCTATTAAAGGATAGTTTTACAATTCCATCAGTGGTAGCCCACTTCGCAAGAAAAAATAACTCATGGTGTCCAACACGAAGTGATTTTCTCGAAGATGTTAAATTGAGCTGTATTGAATACGGTCATGGAGGACTGTGGAATACAAAATACTCCCGCGAGGGTATGATTTCAATTGATATATCCACGTGTTATCCCGGGAGTTTTCTCGAGTATGGAAAATGTGCTAAATATTTTAAACGATTTGGACACCCCACACATGAAATGACTCGTGTTGCGATTAATGGTCCGTTGCCTGATTTTGATTCAACTGGATTCGCTCGTGTGGTATCATTTGAACTCGCTACAGCGTTACATCCGTGTAGTTATGATTGGCTTTGTAGACATATGTCTGAAAAGCATTGGATACCAATTGTGCTATTGAGATACATGATTGATTGTGGTATGCTGATATCGCTGATTGTTTCCGAAGCTATTATATGCTATCGAGGACAAACTGAAGTTTGGTTACCACAACCCGATCTAGATAGTATAATTAGCGAACAGCGAAAACAGTTTCCCGATTTCAATGAGGAAGAAATCATGGATTGGTCTAAGGAGTTATTTGAAATTAAAAATAGACAAGCAAAAGACTTTGGACGAAGAATAATCGGTAAATTTACCCAGGGTGCAAGATATCACAATTCAAAATACTCTTCGCGGTTGATCATAGATAGCGCTGAATATGATTTTATTGTAGCGGATTTAACGAAACAGGGAAAACTTGTAAATCGTAAAGACGCTTTCCTATCCAATGGAACACGATTAGGTATAATTGTTACATACTGTGATGGATAAGTTCCCAATATACACATTTAAAATCATCTATGCTTAGTTATTCTGCTATTAATCTATTTTCGATGATGAATAGATTTCCTAATACCGCTGTTACAGTAGCTACTGATTCGATGTATATACACGAGAAATACAGATCAGTGGTGGCTGTATTCACAGATCCGGAAGAGCAATGGGGATGTTGGAGATTTAAAAAGGAGACGCTACAAGAATATTGTAAATCTGCTGAGGTTACCATAGATGATAAATACTTGAAGTGTGACCAAATATCAGAATTTTCCACCGGTATCTGATCTAATATGTAGATATAAAACTATTTACTTAAACGGTTGTGGTGGGTCAGGAAAGACAACTCGTGCAATTGAATTATTTCACGGGGAATCAAACACGATTGTGTTAACACCAACAAATAGACTTACCAGAGAGATGATACAGCGAGGAGTAAATGCATGTACATACCACAGCTTCTTTCGATGGAAAGGTGACTTGTGGACTCCTGATCGAATGGGTGAGAAATTTATTCCTGAAGTCGTAATTTGGGATGAGGTATGCACGGTGTCGTTGGACGTATTAAAAAAATTTCTTGATTGGCTACTACTAGCGAATACAAAAATAGTCATGTGCGGCGATCATGGTCAACCACCGCCATTTGTCGGTTTATCCCCACATGAGTGGCTAAAGGGTTTTGTAGAATATTATGAAGAAATTAACACTGATTATAGAACACTTGATGAACCATTACGAGAATTCAAAGCGCTAATCAAATTACAACCGGATAAAATCCAGTGTGAGATAGCCCGTAAAATAATTTCAGAAACGGCGCTAAATGATTTTTGGGAAACGTGGAAGCCAACCGACTTGAAAGTGGCGAGTAGAAAGATAGTAAGAGACACACTTCAAAAGAAGTTATTTGAAACACACAAAAAAAATTCGCAACACTTCCAGTACCACTTTGTTATAGACCCAAGGAGACACGGAGACAAAATATCGAAGTTGATATTCCCTCGCTGACAGAGTCAAGAAAACAGAATTTAGTGTTAAACGATATTGTATTGGTTGATATTAGCGTAGTTGAAGATGCATTACGCGCTAATAATTCCCGGTGGACGTTAGGTTACGCAGCGACAATACATTCTTCACAAGGGTTGACTATCACAGATACAGTTGTTTGGATCATAGATAATCACATCGAATGGTCGAATTTAGTTTATTTAGCAGTATCACGAGTACGAAGAATAAATCAACTTCGAAGAGTTGTCTTTGATGATTTCGTCATTGACGACGATGATGTCAGCGCTGACAACATCGAGAACATAATAAAAAAAAACTATCCGGTCATAAACAGCAGGATAAAAAAATAATAGAGAATTTGATATTGATGCCGAATTAATTATGATGTTGAAACAGCAACAGAATAATCACTGCGAGAGTTGCAATTGTGTAATGAGTTGGCGTTGGTCGGATAAAGACTTTCGACAATTTACCGTAGACAGAAAAAAATAGCAGTATTGGTCGTACTAACAATAACGTGATGCTGACTTGTCTTGAATGCAACAGACGAAGAGGAGCTAGTTAAGACCACGCGGTGGTAATTGAGTGTCATCGGGTATCACTTGCAATTGTTGTCGAGTAAATCCTCGCTGAGGAGCAGTTGAATCCAATCTATAGATTGCTGGTCTACCCATAGATCGTGTTATGCCGGATATTTTATGTACAGTAACACTCCAAATAGGATCAGTAGCTCTTTTTTGCCACCTTCGAGTTCTCCTGGTTCATATAAATACCTAATAGTGACATTACCAAGAATTGGTTCTTTTGAAAAATCTTTTTGTGGGATTTTAGGTATATACTTCTTTTTAATCGCGTTGTTAGGTTTCATGTTGTTTGTTCTAGTATTCTCATTATTCAGCGCGGTAACTACACCTGGTAATCTCTTAACCCATTCACGAGATCGTTTATGTTGAATAAATTCTTTCGCGTATTGATATCCAAATAACCGCTCAGCAAGTGTCCGATTAAACCGTTCAACAATTGCCTGATCGCGATGTAATGCAGTATGCCCTCGTCTGATGGTGACATTATGATTTTTCATTGTTGATAACACTACACCTTGAAATTCCTTGCCAGGATTAACTTGTAACAGATTTGGCCAGCGCATAGGACACTGCCGATAAATTATTTCAAACGCAGAAGCGACTTGAGTTGATTATTTTGTTTTAAATGGTTATGCTTGTTTGTATCGACTCGCAACATCAACGACAGTTAGCGCATATTTGTAACCACCATCATGCGGCAGAAATAGTATATCAGCTTGATGTACTTCATTAGGAACGGTCACATCAAAATGCGAATAGATAATTTGTTTAGGTGGTGGTAGATAAATTTTCCATATCGCCTGTTTGGATAACCAATTAGCAGCTGTAGTATTTTTTACTTTTGCAGCGCTAGCCAGTTTACTGATTGCCGCCTTACCATTCCAGTATCCTTTTGGAGAATAATAAATAGATTCCATGTTGTTATTAATTACTCGCACCTAACATCAATTAACCTTTCATAGTCGATTTTATCAACCATGAAGCCAATTTTTTTTTTAAGGATTTATCAGTGATTGAATTCAACGCGTGAATTAATTTCCCATCTGCAAGATGTCTGTGTTGTAGATTGCTGCTTTTATAAGCAACATCATGAGCATGACACATCTTATCAATAGCGTTTATTGGTTCTTCGCCACGTCGAGGTTGGTTTTGATCATCGAGTCTGATATCGAGTCTAGTCCCGGGTCCACAATAACTATACCCTGGAAGATGTTTTTCACCTGGATACTTTGCCCATGGTGTTCCTGGGAGTTTTACTAGCTTAGCTGCAATATCACCTACGAGTTTCTTTTTTTAAAGGTTTCGTAGAAATAAATCTAAATTTCTTTGTACTACATTGTACGCATTTACCAGAAAGCGCTGATCGGTTAATTTTTGTTATAATAGTCTTCAAGGTATATGTGCCAGTAAGCGCCCTACATTTCACACAATATAGATCAATAATGTATTTATAGCAATATAAATGTAATTGATTATTCTGCTACGAGACGACGGCAACCTATTAAACACCATGCAATGTTACCAAACTCTATTCGCGCGATTATAATCGGGCCATCTGGAAGTGGCAATACACAATTACTACTTAATTTAATAACGAGATGGATGAAATGGAATAAGATGTATTTGATTGCTCCGAGCGTAGACGATCAGCGATGCTACGAAGTGTTAAAGGATTTTAACGAGAAAGCGAAATCCTGCGGATTTTTATCGGAAATCAGTGATGATATTATTGAATTTATTACTGATATCAACGATGCACCGAGCATTGATGATATCGATGGAAGTATTAACAATTTAGATGTATACGACGATGTCATGTTAGACAATCAAAAGAACCCTGCCAGGATATTTTCCAGAGGCAGGCATAAAAACACAGACGTGATATATGTCACTCAACGTTACACACAGATCCCGAAGGTGATCAGAGATAACTGCATATTATTATGTATCTTCAACAGAGTTGACACACATACTCTTTGAAATATTTGGTAAACTTGGTGCGGCAGTGATATTGATCATTAACAATTTAGAAATTACTTTAGTCATGCTCAGTCAATCCCACACGGATTTGTGACGATAAATTTATCAGATCCTCGACGAGATATCGTGTCGGACTTGATAAAATATTCAGTTGAAATCCTAAAAAGAATTGTTAACCCATAGCAGCAGAGAGGGTGAATGCTCTCGATGTTGGTATCCTTTTTTTTACTCTTCGAGAAAGTCTCTAAGGCTTAATAATTTTAAGTCTCAGTTTGGCAAACGGAGACTTAGAATTGTTTGCTTAAAATATACCCCAATTCGAGTAAGACTGTTCACCCTCTCTGCTGCTAGATCTTAAGACCTCACGATCACAGGTCCTTGGGATGAACGTCTTAAGACGGAAATCCTTAAGTTGAGATCTTACGATCTTACATAAAGACTAATCTGTAATCACTCCCCAGTTAAATCGACCAAGTTAGAATGTTGGTCGGTAAGTTTAAAATTCATTTTTGATACCCATGCGTTATTGCACCTTGAATGCAATGGATTAACTGGTACTTGTATGATCAAGCTTCCCTGAGGGGAAAATTTATATAAAATATCTCCTAGATGTGTTCGGTTTGATATCTCTGTGTTTGCCTGATAACTTCCATCAATTGTATCACAGGAAAGATTTACTGCGAGCACCGAAGTTATATCGACGTTACTTGGTTAGATATGCCAACCGGTTCCATCTGGGACGCTGTTGTCTCTGAGAATACTTGGTGGCGGCGATGATGTCCATGCATTGAGTATTTTAGAAATATTCTCATTTCTTAAGTCGGGTGCGTTATATCCCAAAAAATTGAAATTGGGTATATCAGCTTCAGTTATTTTAAATTCATCTATAAATTTATTTTGTTCGATACCCTTATTAACAATTATTAACTAGATCATAGGCCGGTTGATATACTCCATATCGGATACAAGCTGATCTAATATCTCAATACATTTATTGATTTCACCGCGTAAATTCGTTATATCTCCTTGAAAGTATTGTCGTAGATGCTGTAGTTGTGTTCTGTGTTCTTGATTAATGATTTTAAAATATTTAGTAATATCTTCGTCTTTGATAGATGTAAGTAATATTATTTCCATTTTAGCAGGAGATGTTTAAAAAAAAACGTCCAACATTTCCCTGAATTAACTATCTCAGAAGCTATAATATTTGTAATAAATTTTATATCAAGTAAATGTTGTTTGTATGATGGGTTAATTATCTTACTAAGTAAAATATTTCGTTTAAAATTCCTGTTTAGATAAACCCTCAACAATATTTTTAATATCACTGATTTCAGCACGCGTTTTTTTAGCAGGTTCTACAGCTTCAGTTATTTGCTGGGGTAGTGTAGCAATATCTGTTGTAACATTAGCCTCAAAGTCTTTTTTTATCATCCTCCTACTAGTAGAAAAGAAACCTGACTGAATCTCTCTTTCTGGAGCAGTTTCCGAATCTCCTGAAGTATGGTAATTCGATAGGTGGCAACCTGAATATAATACAATAAATGCATGCTACTTTTATCCATCCAACATTAAACACAGTCCATCAGAAGGATGGAATAATGATATTCAAGGAATAAGGGACGAGGAATGCTACACAAGGAATGAATAATGCTATACAAAAACAAACTGCGTATATTTTCAACTATGTTTGAAATTGTGATAATTGTACTTAGTTCAGTGAATGGGAGACTATGCATTAGAAATAATTTAATACCATAATCATTGGTGCTGTTGTTGTTATTATGATTATTAAAATAGTTTGTTTATTCTTATATTGAAATTGATTTTATATTGAATGTGTCTCATAATATTAACATTAAGAGGTTAGTGTTAGGACTGGTCGGCCTAGTGTCAGGATAATGTGACTGGGTGGGACATCAGGCTACATGTCAGCGGCATGATGCCCCAGTGCTAGACATCACTGTAAACTGTCACACTGCATACATTATAGCGATAGGACTGAAAAATATTGTTCACGCTACGTAAAAATCCAAATAACACACACACACACACACACACACACACATATAAACACACACACACACACACATATAAACACACACACACACACACACACACACACACACACAAGCTAGCTTTCAAAATTACTGATTATTATGGAATTCCAAGTTTTTGCGCGCAATTTCTCGACAAATGGTTTCTAGGTTGAATCTATGGACCATGCAAATTCTCTAGAAAGAGCGTAACAATTTGGAATTTTTACTTGTTGCTCACAATTTCTCGAGAAATGTCATATCCCAAATTGAAGCCAAAAAGGCTGGAGTGGAAATCTGAAGTAGTACATGATGTAACGCACTGAAGAAGTACATTTTCAGTGTAAGGTATGTAATAAAAAGTTTCTTGGGATTGAACGTTTGAATGAACACATTAAGACGCATACTGAAGAACAGCCATTCAAGTGTGAAGTATGTAATAAAATATTTAATCATAGTGGACATTTAAAACAGCATTCGAGGACACATACAGGAGAAAAACCATTCAAGTGCGAAGTATGTAATAAAAGATTTAATACGAGGGAAAAGCAAACGGTGCACATGAGGACTCATTCTGAAGAAAAGCCATTTCAATGTGAAGCATGTGATAAAAGATTTAGTAACGGTGGAAGGCTGACGATGCATTTGAGGATACATACTAGTGAAAAAACATAAGTGTGAAGTATGTGAGAAAGCGTTTTGTGAAAGTGGAGTTCTGAAAAAGCACATGAGGACACATACTGAAAAAAAATCATTTAAGTGTGAAATATGTGATAAAACTTTTAGTAGAAGTGGAAATCTAACAGTACATATGAGGATACATACTGGAGAAAAGCCATTTACGTGTGAAGTGTGTAATAAAATGTTTAGACAGAGTGGAGATCTTAAAATGCACACGAGGATACATACTGGAGAAAAACCATTTAAATGTGAAGTATGTAATACAAGGTTTTATAAAAGTGGAAGTCTTAATATGCACATGAGGACACATACTGGAGAAAAACCATTTAGGTGTGGAATATGTGATAAAAGGTTTTATAAAAGTGTAAATCTAACAGTACACATGAGGATACATACTGGAGAGAAGCCATTTAAGTGTGAAGTGTGTAATAAACTGTTTAGATGGACTGGAGACATTAATATGCACATGAGGATACATACTGGAGAAAAACCATTTAAGTGTGAAGTATGTGATAAAATGTTTCGTAAAAGAGGAAGTCTTAATATGCACATGAGGACACATTCAGGAGAGAAGCTTTTTGTGTGTGAACTTTGTTGTAAACAATTTATTGGAAGAAGTGAACTGAAAAAGCACATGAGGACACATACCAGAGAATAATCTTTTTAGTGTGAAGTATGTTATAAAATTTAGTCACAGTGGAAATCTGAACCAGGATATATTCATAGGTAAACTATCAAAGTGTGCATTATGTAATGAAACATTTAATTCGAATGGACATCTAGTGAGGGCTGATGCACATGAAGATTTACCAGTGAAAAGACCCAGTTCTAGTTTGAATGAGTGGAAAATACTAGAATATTCCAGATTAATTCCATTAGTTTTGAAAGTCATTTTGTATCACAGTAATATAAACTGTATTTGAATGTCAATTATCACATTGTAACTGCAATGAATAATTAAAATAAACCTGAAAATTCTGAAGATAGATTCTGAAGGACAGATATGAAACAGGAATGAATTCCTTCTATACAAAGGTAGTATTACTACGCAGACTGGCAACTGATCTGTGACACAACATAATGCCCTTGGTCTGTACTCAAGAAACTTTTTAAGTTCAGTTAGAAACTGAATTCAAAATACCAGAATTTTTCCCTCATGTGAATGTTCACTCTATGTACATTTCAGGAAAACTGTTTCCTCAAATTTGAGTGAACTCAGTTGGTGAATTAATGTTCAACATAGTAAGTGCATATAAAACTTTAAAGACCATAATTACCTTTAAGTCTAAATATTTTCTTAGAGATTTGAATTAATTTTCATTCTTGAGGCAAAGAAAAATAACATAAAACTGTATTGAGTTGGAAATGGAAATGTTGCAACTAGAAAATAACAGAATTGAAAAAGAAATTATAAAATGGAGTGGAGATATAAGATGGCAGTGATAATGATATATACAGGTAAGCACCTGAATACATTGAGCAAACGGTGGCCCTGGGTATTCAAGGATCATATCATATGTTTCAATTCATAAAATTTATTGTTTAAAATACTGCTCAATGCTTCACGTTCATTCTTTCCAACATACGAGTATATAGATTGCAGTTTCATTAAAAGTTCCAATAGGAATAATATCACAGATTTCAATACCAGTATTGTGCAAAACAGCACATGCTACAATAGTGAATACATTAGTATTAAGGGAAACTTTTACAACATCATGTAGGGGCCCTGTATGGACAAGTTGTATAAAGCTCTCAACATTATGGATCACTGCCATCTCCCCTGTCTGCGAGGGTTCAAAACAGCACATTACAATTATGACTGCTTTAGTATTAGGGGAAACTCTTAAACCATCATGTAAAAAGTTAAATCTGCATTTAATTATTATGAAGGTACGTTTCATTTTTTAATCTTGTCCTGGTGTTATTAAATGTTCTTTCTGCATCATTGTTTGGAACTAAAAATGGTTTCATGAGGAAAGATCTACTGTGGGTATACAGAATCCCTTAAAAGCGGCCCATTACATTTACCCTAAAGTGACAAAAATATGCATTCAATTTAAGGACCACTTGTTAGTTTTTTTTGTGTTTGTTTGATTAGGATTTTTCACGTAGTTTTGAAAATAAAATCAGTTTTATTGCTACGATGTCTGCTGTGAGGCAGTTAATAGTGATGTCTAGCACTGGGGTATCGTTGTGCAGACATGTAGGGTGATGTCCCACCGTCACATTATCCTGACACCAGGCCAACAAATCCTAACACTAACCTCTTAATGCTCAGCACCTAGCGAATATAGTTGTTAGTACCTTTTTTTTTTGTAAGTCTTTGGTATGACTTCGCCAGGGATCAAACCCACAACTTTCAGCTTCCGCGGCGGATGCTTTAACAACTGGACCACCGGAGCAGTCCTTGTTAAGTTTTATGTACCTGACTTACTTTCATATTTAATGAATTTTATCAGATGATTATAAAGCTTCCACATAGAGATCTTCATTTGGAACATTTATTTTTTAATATATACACAGTATCTGTGTTGGGCTCCAACTTGGAATACGCCATTTCTCGAGAAATTGCGCGCAACAACTTGGAATTTCTAATTGTTGCGCTATTTCTCGAGAAATTGCATGGCCGTTGGCTCCAACTTGGAATAGCAATTTCTCGAGATATTGCACGCAACAACTTGGAATTACACATAAATAAATTGTAAATTCTAAGCATTATTTTATATTAGTTTTCATATATATATATATATATATATATATATATATATATATATATATATATATATATATATATATATATATAAAAACAGATTTGACCTGATTTTTGTTTTCTGTATTTTTTAAATAACATTAATTGAAATATGTTTCACAAAATATTTGTATTTGAAATATCTTTCGAAAAAATATTTGTGCTTGAAATATATGTATGTAAAAATCTTTAATAAAAATAATACTATATTTAAATATAGATGAATTTTGTATACATTGTTTCTTCCTGTCTTCTGCCATTTTTTAAAAATTAATAATTTTGAATAGAATTGTAAATCTAGGAAAGGTCTTGGAACATATTAAACATTTCAAGGGACTATTTATATTGTCCTACTGAACTTAATTGGGGTTATTCCAAGTTGTTGCATGATGCTTGCATGCAACATTTTGGAATTTTGTCCCAGAAAGATGGATTTAAAGGTAGGAAAGGTCTCTAGTGGAGATGTAGCACAAAGCTAATATTTGGAACATATTAAACATCTCAAGGGACTATTACTGTTGCCCAATAGGGTAATATTTCACAGCCTAGGGTGTTTAATGTTACTTCAGTGAATGTTGTATGATGCATACATGCCATGCTTTAGAAATTAATCCTTTGAAATATTATTGTAAATCTAGGAAAGGTCTTCAAGGGAGTTGTTGCAGAAATAGACTATTTGGAACATACTGAAGGTCTGAGGATCTTGTTACTGTTGTCCCACTGAACTTAATCGAGGTTATTCCAAGTTGTTGCATGATGCTTGCATGCAACATTTTGGAATTTTGTCCCAGAAAGATGGATTTAAAGGTAGGAAAGGTCTCTAGTGGAGATGTAGCACAAAGCTAATATTTGGAACATATTAAACATCTCAAGGGACTATTACTGTTGCCCAATAGGGTAATATTTCACAGCCTAGGGTGTTTAATGTTACTTCAGTGAATGTTGTATGATGCATACATGCCATGCTTTAGAAATTAATCCTTTGAAATATTATTGTAAATCTAGGAAAGGTCTTCAAGGGAGTTGTTGCAGAAATAGACTATTTGGAACATATTGAAGGTCTGAGGATCTTGTTATTGTTGTCCCACTGAACTTAATCGAGGTTATTCCAAGTTGTTGCATGATGCTTGCATGCAACATTTTGGAATTTTGTCCCAGAAAGATGGATTTAAAGGTAGGAAAGGTCTCTAGTGGAGATGTAGCACAAAGCTAATATTTGGAACATATTAAACATCTCAAGGGACTATTACTGTTGCCCAATAGGGTAATATTTCACAGCCTAGGGTGTTTAATGTTACTTCAGTGAATGTTGTATGATGCATACATGCCATGCTTTAGAAATTAATCCTTTGAAATATTATTGTAAATCTAGGAAAGGTCTTAATTGCAGAAATAGACTATTTGGAACATATTGAAGGTCTGAGGATCTTGTTATTGTTGTCCCACTGAACTTAATCGAGGTTATTCCAAGTTGTTGCATGATGCTTGCATGCAACATTTTGGAATTTTGTCCCAGAAAGATGGATTTAAAGGTAGGAAAGGTCTCTAGTGGAGATGTAGCACAAAGCTAATATTTGGAACATATTAAACATCTCAAGGGACTATTACTGTTGCCCAATAGGGTAATATTTCACAGCCTAGGGTGTTTAATGTTACTTCAGTGAATGTTGTATGATGCATACATGCCATGCTTTAGAAATTAATCCTTTGAAATATTATTGTAAATCTAGGAAAGGTCTTCAAGGGAGTTGTTGCAGAAATAGACTATTTGGAACATACTGAAGGTTTTTAGGATCTTGTTATTGTTGTCCCACTGAACTTAATCGAGGTTATTCCAAGTTGTTGCATGATGCTTGCATGCAACATTTTGGAATTTTGTCCCAGAAAGATGGATTTAAAGGTTGGAAAGGTCTTTAGTGGAGATGTAGCACAAAACTAATATTTGGAACATATTAAACATCTCAAGGGACTATTACTGTTGCCCAATAGGGTAATATTTCACAGCCTAGGGTGTTTAATGTTACTTCAGTGAATGTTGTATGATGCATGCATGCCATGCTTTAGAAATTAATCCTTTGAAATATTATTGTAAATCTAGGAAAGGTCTTCAAGGGAGTTGTTGCAGAAATAGACTATTTGGAACATATTGAAGGTCTGAGGATCTTGTTACTGTTGTCCCACTGAACTTAATCGAGGTTATTCCAAGTTGTTGCATGATGCTTGCATGCAACATTTTGGAATTTTGTCCCAGAAAGATTGATTTAAAGGTAGGAAAGGTCTCTAGTGGAGATGTAGCACAAAGCTAATATTTGGAACATATTAAACATCTCAAGGGACTATTACTGTTGCCCAATAGGGTAATATTTCACAGCCTAGGGTGTTTAATGTTACTTCAGTGAATGTTGTATGATGCATACATGCCATGCTTTAGAAATTAATCCTTTGAAATATTATTGTAAATCTAGGAAAGGTCTTCAAGGGAGTTGTTGCAGAAATAGACTATTTGGAACATATTGAAGGTCTGAGGATCTTGTTATTGTTGTCCCACTGAACTTAATCGAGGTTATTCCAAGTTGTTGCATGATGCATGCATGCAACATTTTGGAATTTTGTCCCAGAAAGATGGATTTAAAGGTAGGAAAGGTCTCTAGTGGAGATGTAGCACAAAGCTAATATTTGGAACATATTAAACATCTCAAGGGACTATTACTGTTGCCCAATAGGGTAATATTTCACAGCCTAGGGTGTTTAATGTTACTTCAGTGAATGTTGTATGATGCATACATGCCATGCTTTAGAAATTAATCCTTTGAAATATTATTGTAAATCTAGGAAAGGTCTTAATTGCAGAAATAGACTATTTGGAACATATTGAAGGTCTGAGGATCTTGTTATTGTTGTCCCACTGAACTTAATCGAGGTTATTCCAAGTTGTTGCATGATGCTTGCATGCAACATTTTGGAATTTTGTCCCAGAAAGATGGATTTAAAGGTAGGAAAGGTCTCTAGTGGAGATGTAGCACAAAGCTAATATTTGGAACATATTAAACATCTCAAGGGACTATTACTGTTGCCCAATAGGGTAATATTTCACAGCCTAGGGTGTTTAATGTTACTTCAGTGAATGTTGTATGATGCATACATGCCATGCTTTAGAAATTAATCCTTTGAAATATTATTGTAAATCTAGGAAAGGTCTTCAAGGGAGTTGTTGCAGAAATAGACTATTTGGAACATATTGAAGGTTTTTAGGATCTTGTTATTGTTGTCCCACTGAACTTAATCGAGGTTATTCCAAGTTGTTGCATGATGCTTGCATGCAACATTTTGGAATTTTGTCCCAGAAAGATGGATTTAAAGGTTGGAAAGGTCTCTAGTGGAGATGTAGCACAAAACTAATATTTGGAACATATTAAACATCTCAAGGGACTATTACTGTTGCCCAATAGGGTAATATTTCACAGCCTAGGGTGTTTAATGTTACTTCAGTGAATGTTGTATGATGCATACATGCCATGCTTTAGAAATTAATCCTTTGAAATATTATTGTAAATCTAGGAAAGGTCTTCAAGGGAGTTGTTGCAGAAATAGACTATTTGGAACATATTGAAGGTTTTTAGGATCTTGTTATTGTTGTCCCACTGAACTTAATCGAGGTTATTCCAAGTTGTTGCATGATGCTTGCATGCAACATTTTGGAATTTTGTCCCAGAAAGATGGATTTAAAGGTTGGAAAGGTCTCTAGTGGAGATGTAGCACAAAGCTAATATTTGGAACATATTAAACATCTCAAGGGACTATTACTGTTGCCCAATAGGGTAATATTTCACAGCCTAGGGTGTTTAATGTTACTTCAGTGAATGTTGTATGATGCATACATGCCATGCTTTAGAAATTAATCCTTTGAAATATTATTGTAAATCTAGGAAAGGTCTTCAAGGGAGTTGTTGCAGAGATAGACTATTTGGAACATATTGAAGGTCTGAGGATCTTGTTATTGTTGTCCCACTGAACTTAATCGAGGTTATTCCAAGTTGTTGCATGATGCTTGCATGCAACATTTTGGAATTTTATCCCAGAAAGATGGATTTAAAGGTAGGAAAGGTCTCTAGTGGAGATGTAGCACAAAGCTAATATTTGGAACATATTAAACATCTCAAGGGACTATTACTGTTGCCCAATAGGGTAATATTTCACAGCCTAGGGTGTTTAATGTTACTTCAGTGAATGTTGTATGATGCATACATGCCATGCTTTAGAAATTAATCCTTTGAAATATTATTGTAAATCTAGGAAAGGTCTTCAAGGGAGTTGTTGCAGAGATAGACTATTTGGAACATATTGAAGGTCTGAGGATCTTGTTATTGTTGTCCCACTGAACTTAATTGGGGTTATTCCAAGTTGTTGCATGATGCTTGCATGCAACATTTTGGAATTTTGTCCCAGAAAGATGGATTTAAAGGTAGGAAAGGTCTCTAGTGGAGATGTAGCACAAAACTAATATTTGGAACATATTAAACATCTCAAGGGACTATTACTGTTGCCCAATAGGGTAATATTTCACAGCCTAGGGTGTTTAATCCATTTCACAGTTATGGGAGATACTTCAGTGAATGTTGTATGATGCATACATGACATGTTTTAGAAATTAATCCTTTGAAATACTATTGTAAATCTAGGAAAGGTCTTCAAGGGAGTTGTTGCAGAAAGAAAGAGAGGAGCAAGAACAACAGCAACAAAAAAAAAACTGGAAAGAAAGAAAGAGGAGCTTATGTTTATTAGTTTATTAGTAATTATTGGGTTTCCAATTTTATATATAGTTGTTACATTTTATTGATTTAGTTGTATTATGTGCGAGGTACCAGAGGATCTTTGTCTGCCAAATGCCTAAAATTAATTTTTTCTCAAAAAACAACTAGGTTATTATTTTAATTCTTTTATTTGTTTATTGTTTACAGCTGTATAAACTTTATTAAAAAAACAACATATATACACTTATCAATAGCAAAGTTTTTGATGACAACTGTCTTTTATGATAATTTCAGCCTCGAGGTGGGAGATTCCTTCAGTTGCTGCCATCAGGTGTATCAGCACCATGAAGTATATGAAGAAATATTAAACAAAAGTTGATTAAAATATTTTATCAAACTTAAGAATTTAATCCAAGGTATCCATGTATTTTATTTAAAACATATGAATATATTTTCCAAAAGGTACAGTGAGCTATTTCACACCCACACCAAATACAATATGATGCAGAGCTGTGCACCCCCTTATGATGCTTTACATTATTTTCAGGGATATTTTCAAGTATTCATGTCACCTTTCAGTATTTTTCACAACCAAAAAACATGCATAAACAAAGTGGTTCCACTGGTGGTGTTTCATTCGTCGTAGGTGTAGTAAAAATAGCAAATATAATTGCTTGCTTTTTGTCCTCTTTACCTCAGGAAACAGCACTAAGTCAATTATTTTGGTGTTCATTGGATTCTGAAGCAATTTCTCTATGAACTTTCGTATTGCTGTAACCTGGAAGCAAAAAAACGATTGTATCATTCACTTCAGTTCATTCTTGTTTTAAAAAAAGTTTAGTGAGTGAAAGTCATGAAACTACTTTGAAACACTGTTTGCCCATCATGAACAATACGATTATTCACATAATGAAAGGTAAAAGCTATTATCTCATTACTGTCCAGGCTGAGCTGTGTCTTTGATCATGACATGCTCAAACAAAATTTATACTTAAACTTTTTTAAAGTATGCCATGAGTTAATCATTGGATAATTATAATATCAACATCACCATACTAACTTGTTACATAACTAGGGCTTATATGTTTTGCAATACAATTTCTAGTTATCTGCTGTGATTATATTATTGATGTAAATTATCACATGCAAACTTACCACACTTTCATTCGGAATATTCAGGCCAGAGCAGAGGGTCAGTCTCCGGACCATATGTGAGGACCTGCTGTCAAAATCTCTCATTCTCCATGACTTTGATGTCTTCGAACATGTTTTGACCACAACATTCTATCAAATAAGTAAAGATAGTAACACTTACAACAAAGGTCATTTGGATAGGTACTTATAATGTACAGTGCTATGTCGACTATAGTTTTAGCATAAGTCTCTGTTAAAATATTATGTTTAGGGTGTGCATTTTCGGCTTTTTGTGGAAAACTGACAAATACTGGCTTGTGCAGAAAAACCAATCTTGATTATCATTAATCCATGTCTTAGCAATATAAAGTTATGACCCATGGTCAAGAAATTTTGTTACCTACCTTGAGTTGACTTCTCTGTTTTTTCAAAAATACATTGAGCAAGGATGTATTATTGAACACTGGAAACCTGAAAGTTAACAAAATGTAGCTATTTTACATTCATACAGTAATTTATATATCAATCATCATCATATTAATTATCTTCATAGATTTTCTGCATTAACAAGATATTGGTATTATGCAAGTAATGTTTTGTCTCACTTTGTACAAAAAATATTTTAGTGTATAATGCAATATACAAGAAAGATACTAATCCGATTTACTGTTTCCATGGGAATGGATGGATTCTATCACAGTAACTTTGAAACTCTTACTAATCTCACTTACTGTTTCAACTGGAATGGACAAATTTTATCACATCCACATGTGAATTCCTTTTCTTGGTAGTGTTTACAGCCGTGTCTGCCTATGCAGGCACAGTGTGACCATCGACAGCACACAATACAAGCTACCCATCACATGCTGTCATCTTCACTGCATACTCCAAAAGATTCACAGATGCACATCTCCATTGCATCTTTTTCTGTTGGTGTGAATGGTATGGCTGGTACCAGGTGACTGAGCCTGAAATAGGAACAGGAATCAAAGCATACATACACTATCATCTACTGTATACATTATGTGTCATACAATGGGAAACAGTTGCTTGAATTAAGAAATATCTACATGATACAAATATGAACATTAAAACTTGTCAATGACATACAGCAACACATTAATATGTTATTGAAGATAGCCCTTGTTGGAGTATAGTAGTTTTACAGAAAAGTAGGTGGAGGAAGTTTCTCCATTATTCATGGTGGAACTGAAGAGGTATTATTAATAAAAGTATTAGAAACAAGATGGCCGCCAGTGAAGGTAGCTAAGAAAATCTCTTCCAAAATGTTGGTGATATTTAGAGTTTGCAGTGTGATGTAGAGATTCATCTTTGGTCTGACATCTATGTATAGGTGCATGAATACCGAATATTCCCATCAACAGATGGCAACTGTACTGGTACTCTAAGCAGGATGATCTCTTCTCCAATGCCAAATATTTCTTGGGGATAGATGTCTTCATTATAGTTTCTAACGGTGATCTTTTTCCTGAGTAACCCAGCCAAAGACATGAACTGTACCTGGGCTGTAAATAGAAATCATTTTAGGCTTAAGCAATACAAAGTAAAACATGTTTATTATGTTTATCTTTATTCAGGACCTAATGTTCATTGAATATCCTGTCATCAATATTTGCCATAATTTTACAAGGATTTTACAAGCTATCTTCAGGTATTTGTAAACACTAGATAATAATAATAATAATAATAATAATAATGAGGACTTTATACAGCACCTAATCTTTTGAAGCTCTAAGTGCTTTACAACATTAGACACTGCCTATAGCATACAAAACAAACACCATGAAATTTAGAAAACATAAAAACATGCTGAAAAATATTTAAGGTAGGAAAACATTATTAAAATGATGATCCATGAATGCAACAAGCTATCTTTTGATCAAAGTAGACAGTTATCTGAATAACTTAGGGTATGTTTTCGAATGTGTTACTAGAGTATATTTGATATGCCCCTCTTAAGACAGCTACTAATGAGCATGGTTTACCTTGCACAAACATTAAATTCTTACCCCTTTATCATATGAAGCATAGTCCAATATTATTATTTACCAGAATCTGTGCCTTTGAGGGTTGCAAACAGTTCTTTTTCTATGGCTGACTTTATCAGGCGTCGTGGCTGCTGCATCATGGTGGCATCGTCGGAAATATTAGCTGTTGTGGATCTATTAACCCATGCTACAGCATCATTCCAATCCATGATTCCTTCCATTACCTGAATAATGCCAATCAAACTGTTATAGATACTATAACACCATTAGATAACAGGATGATAGGATTATATACAATTAGAGAAACTACAAAGAATGTGATAAACCTGGCAATTTGTGACCCGGTCGAGTCATACCAAAGACTTACAAAAATGGTACTAACAGCTGCCTCGCTTGGCGTTCAGCATTAGTGTTAGGACTAGTCAGCCCGGTGTCAGGATAATGTGACTGGGTGGGACATCATGCTACATGTCTGCGGCATGATGCCCCGGTGCTAGACATCTCGATAAACTGCAACATTGCAGACATCGTAGCAATATGACTGAAATATTGTTAAAGTTACGTTAAAAATCCAAATCACAATCACACACACACAACCCATATAGAGTGGTCTGATGGAGTGTTTTTAGTGTTGGATGGATGAAAGCATACTAGTAATACTTTTTATTGTATTATACCTTGTGTAGCATTGTCACAGAATTAGGCGAAAATTGAACTGATTTTTGTTCTACTTGAATTGCAAACGAAACTCACCATTTTCTTGATTTCGTTGTACACGCATTACCTGGGGTGATTAAGTGGCGTGTAACGATTTGCATGTGCCAATTTGTAATTTACATGAAATCCGAAATACTCGTTGTACGTGGTGCACGTTAAGCTCGATGTGATTTATGTTCACCTATTGAGAGTATATAAGGCGATGGATTTCTCATTATTATTTACGGGAACTAAAATATCTAATCAAAGGATAGATAACCTCGTCTTGCAAATCTCCAGCCAAAGGGGTGAGTGTTAAATTTACATTTCGTTTTATTGTGAATTTTATTCAGATTATCATTTCGTATAATGATGCCTTTATTGCAATGAACGTGGAATATTTGGAATTACTAGTCACTTTTAGACTTTAAATACAATATCGTAATCTACGGCTTAGATTATTTTTGAGACAACTATTATTAGTCTGGTTTTGTTTATTATAGCTGATTCAGTCTGATTCCAGCTGATTCCGTCGTTGATACCGTAGAAGTACATCACTGATAGCGCATCTAATAACATCGTTGATACCGTCTCTGATACCGTAGCTGCTAACATAGTTGTTACATTGTTTCTGGTACCGTAGCTGCTAATAACATCGTTGATACCGTAGCTGCTAATAGCATCGTTGATACCGTAGCTGCTAATAACATCGTTGATACCGTAGCTGTTAAACACATCTGATACCATCTTTTGATAAACGTCTTTGATATCGTTTGATTTGTTGTGGGACATCTATTGTTTGTTCTGGAACATCTCTGTATAAATATCTGAATGTGCTTGTGCCGTTAATTTGTGCAAACGGAATTGAAGTATCTGTCTGTGTGTCGAACTGTCTGTTCGTCAATATCTGTGTAACGTGTAAATTTCCGGAAAGCTAGAAGTCCGAGTGTCGGAGCTGTCTTAGAGTTGTAAAACGTCCGGGTAGACATCTAGGGGAGTGAGGAACCGTTGGTTCGGGTAGATGTTGTATGCTGTCTGAACGTATAACTGTGGTGGATCCGTGTAGGGAAACGTCCGATAATAGTATTGGTCAACCCTCGGTTCTCGGGGAAACTGGGAGACGATTCAACTGTTGCTGAATCGTGCGGTTATACAGGGGAGACACATAGGTGTATTGAAATTGTGATATAATTTAATACATTGTTGTATTTGCATGCTTATGTCAGATCGCAATAATATTTCAAGTGATCACATAGATATCAATAAAAGCTAGCAACTTGATTGAATACAAGTATATGATCGTGCTAGTTATCGCAATCCATCGTGCGATAGATAGTTTGTCGTTTGTGTTTATTTTTTTTCGTAAATCATACTTGCATTTATTTAACTTTCGTAAAGGATTCTTGGATCTGTGTATAATCCAAGAGATCCCTTTACATCTGAGATTCCTTTTGTATTGTTATTTAATTTGTTCATGTATTGTGAATAGTTGTGAGTGTAATTGTGGGTTGAGTGCATGAATTATTGTGTTGTTACATCTGTATTTTTTCATTTATAATTTATTACATAAATTTATATTTTCTTTCACAAATTGTGTTTGTATTGTTCATTTAATCCACCCTCCTCTCGGTAACAATTCTGTTACAAGCATTACGCGTTCCTTCCCATGGCCTGTGGCTTGATGGAGTGCCTTTAATGTTGAATGAAAGTCCTCAATGGGTACTACAATCAGTCGGTCACTTGTCTGAAAATATGAATTGCAAGATTTGATAAGAATTAGGCGTCAATTGGAATAAACATTCAAGGCCTTGTTATAGCCATTACTCTCTTGGTTACAGCAGGCCTCAGTAGACTGATTACAGGCCTTGTTACAATACTCCAGGTGTTGTTACAATGGTTATTGACATTATCATTAAGGGCATTGTCACATTGATTGCCGACTTGATCACTGCAGGCCTTTTTACAATGATTACTGACCTGATCATTCAAGGCCTTCTCACAGAGATTACTGACTTGATTACCACAGGCCATGTTACAGTGATTACTGATTTTTCCAATCTTGCCATAGTTAATACTGACTCAATTACTCCAGATCTTGTCATAGTGATTTTTGACTTGATTACTTTGAGTTTTATTATAGTGAATGAAAGTTGTAAATTTTTCTCCTTAACTTACATGAGCTGAAGTTACTCCCAGGATTTGCTGGTTTCGGATTTTCTTGGGTACAGTCAAGACTCGGATATGGACCCCATCTTCTCCTGGTATAGACATTGATCCATAACCCTTCTGCTGAACCTGTTAGTATAAGCAAATACAAATAATGATTGCCAAGTTTTGTCATCTTCTTATGTTGGTATTCTATTGTTATCAACCTTATTTATCTTATTTTGTAATTAATAGATCAACAGATAATAACTTAAAGAGATAGTTTTGTTTGCTATTTTTAAGTACTTATATAAAAGGTGTATTATTATCATTATCAATTTTTGCCACCTACAATGCAATATATTTTATACTGTCCTCATATGTGCATACCTTATCAGACATCAAGGTTGTGAGAATTATCTCTCATTTGTATTAGTAATTTTTGCATTTGGGTATGTCAGCTTCCCGTAGACTATTCTGTCTCTGAGATTGTGTAGGTATAAATGGCAGGCATCTCTACTGATCCATAATCTTACAGTTATATATGACTTCAATTCTTTTCTCCCACTTTCATACAAGTTTACTTGATTTTCCAGAATTAAACTTTCTTTTGTATACAAAAATATTGTTGTGTGGATACATTAAGCATATATATATATATATATATATATATATACATATATATATATATATATATATATATATATATATATATATATATATATATATATATATACATACACACATATATACATAAATATTTTATACATTTCTTGAACATTTGTATTTGATCCTATTTCACTCATTATCCTTAAATCGTGATACAATTCCTTATACATCTTATATCTGTTGGTTATTTCTACTGCATGAAATTATGCATTATTTTAGTATAACTCTGGCTTTATCTATGGACATAATCCAGACCATATGTGTATTTATAGTCTATGTAAAATAAATGTTTTCATTGATTTATTGTTATATTATTATGAGTATGATGTTCAACATACATTGTTAATATATTGTTGGTCTTGTGTACCTCTTCTATACCACACCTGAAAATTGTAATAGAGTGTGTGATTTAATTGCAATTCAAACACCATATGGTGTCTGTGTGGTTTTATAGCACACCTTGCCCAGGTAACAGGGAATTTTCTGTATTGTTGTAACAACAATTCCATCCAAAGTGTGAAATAAATGCACAAGGAAGGATATCAAGCCATGGCCAAAATGATTCTCTATTCATACAAATATTTTGTAGGTTTGTTCAAGTAATTGTTCTGTACACAGGTCAGTGTATAAAACTGTGAAACTGCTGAGGTGACTTGTAGGATGGACAAATCTCATAACAACTTGAATTAGCATAATTTAGTCATATACTGTTTTACTCCATGTTCATTTACAGGTTCCAGTTGCTAAGTGATTATGTTGAATATTTCATACACTGTAAAACTCTTTAAAACATGGTTCCATTGGTGCTAAATGAACTTGAAACGTTGTGATTAATTTATTCAATAGAGCAGATGGTATATTAGGAAACATGTTACAATGATTTGGATAAAAAGAATAAAGAAATAAATGGTATTAATATAGATAAAAATGAATTTTTAATTTATCAGTATGAAGATGTTAAAACATTAATTTTGGATCGATCTGAAAATGCTCTTACAAATACAATGCACACAAAGACATTAGGCCTTAATGTAAACATATAGACAACAAGAATATAATAGGAAGTATTAAAAAAAACATCCATGTGCGTATGGAGTATAATTTATGCTGGGTAGTTGATACATTTACAATATGAAGCATTATCATCTCTACAGATTTAAGTCACTTAATAAATATTAATTATGATCGTAAATTAGATGACATCAATACACTAATGACTCCGTGGTTGTAGATAGTTCTTATCCACTATGGGAAAAATATTGTGATAAAAGTGCTTGCTTTTTTTCTCCAAATAAATCAGATATTAATAAATTTTCTAAATCCTCCAGATTGGTTCATAATAAAAATTAAATAGTTTAATCTTCAAGAACTTGTGGAAAGAATCAGCTGACAAGATAAAGTAAAAAGTAATAAATAAAAATTATGAAGAAGGGGGAATCGCAATGATTGATTTTAAAAAATGTAATTTGTTCACTCGAAATTACAGAAGACAAGACTTGTGTTGAAAAATAATTGTAAGGAAGTCCTTGGGATGGTTACCAATGTACAGGGAATATGAAATTAAAATATTTAAAAATGATTTTCCTTATGACCGTGACTTCGGTGGATGCTACATCTACCATCAGTAGTCAATACACTATTACAATTCAACTGTTTTCATAATTTTGCTGGGTCATTCATATTCTCTTCAATCTCTTCAATCTTAAATTAATAGATGTTATGTAAACATATTTTTTTTTATTATTTGCGTACATCAAAATTAATTTGATAGGTTTATAAATGTTGATTCCAAATATAAACAAAACAAGTTTCAAAGATTTAATCACTGCTCAGCAATTGCTGTTGAGTTTAGAAAATATAGAAACTTCATTTCAGATGTCATTAATACAGTTTATACTATATTTGTACTTTGATGACATTGTTCACAAGTGAATGTCACAACCTGTCTTAAATTCCACTTTAAACCGATGAAAGCGAGGGGAAAATATACTTACTTTATGCTTTAACTTCGCCAATTTCGCTGACGAATTGTTGCAGAAACCTACAACATCTTGAACTTTCCCATCCAGAAGATTAAATACATTATTGACAAACACCTTTGTCACAGATTTATTTGTGGTCTTGTTGCTTACGTATTTTTCCGTGCAAAACGATTCATAAATATCTATGTCAACATCCTCCATTCTTAACACTCTAATGAAACTCATGTTAAGCCAGCAGCTCGGTCTATTTATATCGGTTCGCATGCTCACGCAATTTCTCGAGAAAAAGCGCAACAACTCGGGATTCCGAATTGTTGCGTTATTCCAAGTTGGAGCCCAACATTAACACCTACACACAAACATGCCAGGAAGATGACAACCGGTGAAGTAAATTCTTGTATTTATCATAGTTTCTTTCGACGGAGATGCGACGCATGGAATCCTGATTGAATGGGGACAAAATATTTTCCGGGTTTTATAATTTGGGATGAGATATGTATATTGTCGATGGATACACTAAAACATTTCTGGATTTGTTGGTAACAAAACAAACGCTGCTCTCATAGCGTGTAGAGATCATGGTAAACCACCACCATTTGTTGGATTATCTCCTCTTGTATGAATGAAAAGGACAGTAGGTTATTATGAAGAAATTGATACTGATCACAGATCACTTGGTCCAGAATTAAAGGAGTTAAAAGCATCGATAAGATTACAACCAGATAAAATCCAATGTGAAATAAGCGCGAGAAACTATTCCTGAGACTTCCATTGATGATTTTTGGGAAACGTGGAAATCAACCGATTTGATAATCGCGAGTAGAAAAAAGTCAGAGATACAATTCAGCGACAATTATTTATCGCGCATAATGAACACGTTTCGATTTTTACCAATGCCGTTGTGTTATGGACCAGCTAAAACACTAAGACAAAATATCGTCGTTGATATTCCTGGAACCTCTGAGCGACGAAGTCTTGTGTTAAATGATATTGTTCTGGTTGATATCAACGTTGTCAAAGATACATTACACGCTGACAAAAAGACATGGATGCTAGGATACACAATGCCAATTCACTCATCACAGGGATTACCCATCTCTGATACAATTGTTTGGATCATAGATGATCGCATCGAGTGGTCAAATTTAATTGATCTCGCAGTGTCACGAGTTAGAAGAATAAATAAACATCGTAGAGTCATTTACTGATAGCAACAACAATGAAATCGTCAACGATGATAGTCAGAAAAGAAACTCGCTGGTTATAAACAGTGTGATAAAAAACAGGTAATTTGATCTCAACGTAGAATTTATTATGAAATTAAAACAACAACAAGATAACCACTGTGCGAGTTGTAATGGTATAATGATGTGATGTTTGTCGGATATGGATCCATGACAACTTACTGTAAATAGAAGAGATATTAGTCGTAGACACACGAGAAAATGTAATGTAGACCTGTTTTGAGTGTAATCGACGTCGAGGTGCTAATTAAGATCCCCAGCTGGTAACTGTGTAAAAAAAATTAACCTGATTATTCCAGTTGAAACTAGAATTAAAGGAGGTAAAAGTATCGATAAGATTACAACCAGATAAAATCCAATGTGAAATAGCGCGAAAAGCTGTTCCTGATACTTCCATTGATGATGTTTGGGAAACGTGGAAACCAAACGCGATTTCATAATCACGTGTAGAAAAAAGTCATAGATACACTTCAGCGACAATAATTTATCGCGCCTAATGAACACTTGTCGACCTTACCATCGCTGTTGTGTTATGGACCAGCTTATTCCAAACACTAAGTCAGGCATTACACACTTTCTTAAACTTAGGAGCTATCCAACCCACGTTATCAGTTCTACCAACTTTACCATTCTTCTAAATCTTATGAAAATCATTGTCAGTTTGCCATTTAACCCCAAAATACTTATCCAAATTTGCAAACGACAGTTTGACCAAATCTTGATGTGTCTCGATTTTGAGGTATATGCACTATTTATTTCGCTACAATCAGAAATGAAAACAATAATGGAAGCTAAAGTTATGATGTACTCTTATAATAATCACATGTACATCTCAGGGTCTTTCTACCTCTGAATTCAGGCATTACAAATATCAGTATGTTTTCCAACCCAAGCTACTAGTGCAAATCTTAGAACTGGCCACAAAGCAATTGCATCATAAGATTTTTGAGGCACATCTGGGGGTATTTTAACCACATAAATCTGTCATTGTAAATATCAGCACAGCTAAATTGATCAAATTAGCAACACATTCTCCAACTCAGTAAGTTGCTGAACTAGGAGTGGCATGCCTTTAAATTCTCACCCATCGATTTTCAATCATACGAAGGGCTCCTGCATGGGTGATTATCTTCGTGCGAGATAAAAAAAAAATTGCTAACGCGTAATTAATGGCTTCTGAGACCTCTGATCTTGCACTAGTACCTTCCGATTTCATGAATATTAATGGCCTCAATGTATGATAATCCATATTACAAGCAATTGTGAAATTGCATCACCCATGATAACATGCTTGTGATTTTACTCCTGTACAAGGCACTGCAATATTCTGTTATCAATTGACGCTGATGAATAAACAGTTCATGCTTGTCTTAATCTTGATATCTATTGCAACAAGAGCCACATGGCTGTGCATGCTATGTACATGTTAAAGGTCTAAAAAATTAACATGATTATTCCAGTTAAAACCAGTCTTGAGTACAAGATTAAACAGATGAAATAAATATGGCGATGCTAACAAAAAATTTCGACTTTGGCATTGCTTTCTTTGAAAAATCAGCATTGGTGGCAACTTTCCACCTTTGACAGAACATGAGAGAACAATAGTGAAGTTTGACTTATCGTGACTTACTTTCCTAAAAGCAACACTGTTAGATCTACTGAGCTCAACTGTTCTGTTCATTGGAATGTTGAATGTTAACGATACTTCATCCATGTTTATTACGTCAGTCATTTCCAAATTGTCAGTCAATCTTGTCTTCGACATCCTCATAAAATTGTTTAATTTGTCAAGTTTACAGGTTGTTTCTGTGCCATTAAAGAACAATGTTTATCACTAAGTCTCCTTCTTTACATGAACCTAAAACACCATTACACATTTCAACTGAACCTTTCAATACCTAATTCCGTCGCATTATCCTTTGATTTGATTCTGAGATCATCAGAGTTCATTCCATGACATGTGGCACGTTGTGTTAAGACAAATACTAATTTATCCTGAATATTAATCCATTTTGCTTTGCAGCCACGATTTGATTTCTTTAGGCGATGTGCTGACATTACAGTTTTATTTACATTGAAATGCAAAATTAAAATCTCTCTCTCTCTCTCTCTCTCTCTCTCTCTCTCTCTCTCACTCTCTCTCTCTCTCTCTCTCTCTCTCTCTCTCTCTCTCTCTCTCTCTCTCTCTCTCTCTCTCTCTCTCTCTCTCTCTCTGTGTGTGAGGAGCCCAAAGTGGCGGAGTGGTCTAAAGCGCTGTCTGTTATGGATCACTGCCATCTCAGCTCTGTCTGTATGGGTTCAAAGCTAAGAATCAGCTAATGTAGTTATGTGAGAAAGCTTGCCGGGTTCTAAATAATAAATGAAATAATCATAAAATGCTCAAATAATAAATGAAATAATCATGAAATGCTCAAGTAAATATGGACTGCATTTCTTTCTTGAATCGATTATATTAAGGAAAATGCTATGGCGATAGTCACTCACATATGTTTAACAGTATACTGGAGTATCAAAATATCAATGGACCTGTTGCTAAAATATGATCACAAAGAATGAGGTATTCTAAAAGAATGAATAAAACAAAATTATATCATAACATTCTTTTAGGAGCAAACGATATGCTTTGAATTTAATAGAGTACACTCTTAAGCATAGACCATAAGTGTGCTATGCGGCCTGGTGAATTTTCTACAGGTAGTGGTCTTCTTTTATTTCATGTTTAAGATATAGGACGAAAAAGCAGATTGCAAGTAAACAATGACAAAACTTATAAATAAAAACGCAAACATATTACTGTACTTATAACAATTTGTTGATAAAGTAATTTAACAAGATGTTTTTGTACTTCTATAAGACCTGTTTTTGATTATGCCGATTTAATTTTTATCTGATAATAGAGCAATTATAATACCATACAGGGTAAGATGGGATCTATTGCTGACATACTACCCTTCCACATTTGAAGTTTTTTTTTAATACAAGCATTCATCTGAAATTGTCTAATTTTTAACCAGAATTTTCTTTCTGTCTTTATGTTAATTACATTATAAAAAAACAATTTAAATCGTTTATGTACCGCAGAATAAATTTATTTTATTTCTGTTTAATTGGGAACTTTTCTGTCTTAGCAAACAAATACAACTTTTGACATTAATTGTTCATTAATATTTACAGTATATATACCAATTCTGATACATGTATCAACAAAAAAATAGCAAATTTACACCAGTTACAAATGATCTATGTAGGTTAACCAGATAATGCTAAACGTAAGTAACAACATTTTCTTGAAAAGATATAGCAAATGAAAAACATTTTATAGATATGGTAAATGTTTATGCATAAACGGTCTCCATCATGTCTTCTCGTGCCTTCTCTTTGTCTTTTGTGCTCACTCCCTTTTCACCCCCACAGTCTTTAAACTTTCCAAATAATACACCATCTATTTTCCGCACACTCTGCAGAAAAACAACTTTCTCTTTTTTTGGTTTAATAAGCACATTGTATTTTTCTTTACTTTTGTATAATACATATTTTATACTACACACAAAGCACCCTATTATGACAAAGCCAATACAGTCGACATGATTGTTTAAGGAAACATGTAAGCATCTTCTTAGCAGCAAGTATATTTTAAACTTTCATAGATGGCAATTTCAGTAACTGATCACTTATGCACCTAATAAGTTTAGCATTATGTCCCCCTCAGATTCACTCAAAATTTGAGATCGGTTCTTGTGAATCATACACTGAGTGGACACCAATATGTGGGACAATTTCAGGCATTTTGAGTTGGATTTTTCACTCAACTTTAACAAGTTTCATGAACATGGACTTTCAGGCATTTGAGTTGGGTTTGTCGCTCAACTTTAAGAAACTTCATGAACATGGACCCATGGCATTATGTTGTGTCCCAGGTTTGGTAACAGTTTCTATGGAAATAGTAGATTTGTACAGAAAGTATTCGTTCCTGTTAGGCTGTTACAATCAGTCTTTAAAAATCTATCAGCTACAGATTGTACAGATATTTTCATGAGGAATTATTAAAATTATTCATTGCAATTACACTGTGCTAATTGTGATTTGTCATTGGTGAGAACTCATTCAAAGATATTTTATATTACTGTGATACAAATGACTTTCATAACTAATGGAATTCATCTGGCAATGTGCTCATTGGCATTTGGCATTAGTAAGAACTCATTCAAAGACATTTTATATGATTGTGATATAAAGTGACTTTCATAATTAATGGAATTCATCTGGAATATTCTAGTATTTTCCATTCAGTCAAACTACAACTGGGACTAAACCTTCATCACATCATACTCAATAGGATTTTTTCCCGTTTGTGTACTCATATGCATCACTAGATGTCCATTTTAATTAAATAGTTTGTTACATTACTTCACAAATAAATGGCTTTCTAAGAGTGCTCACTCCCTCTTCACCCCCAGTCTTTAAACTTTCCAAAACAATGCACTCTCTTTTCACACACTCCCCAGTAACACAACTGTACATTATCTAAACCTTTTACAACAAACTTCAAACACACACAGTTTTTTCTCCTATATGTGTCCTCATGTGAATATGCACATTTCCAGTCTTAATAAGCATTTAATTACATGCTTCACACTTAATTGGTTTATCTCCAGTATGTATCCACATATGCAGTGTTAGATTTCCACGTCTACTAAAACTTTTACCACAGATTCCACACTTGTAAAATTTTTCTCCAGTATGTGTCCTCATGTGCCTTGTACGGCTTCCACTTAAAGCAAACCTTTTATCACATACTTCACACTTAAATGGTTCTTCTCCAGTATGTATCCTCGTGTGCATTGTAAGATTGTTGGGCTCCAACTTGGAATAACGCAACAATTCGGAATCCCGAGTTGTTGCGCTTTTTCTCGAGAAATTGCGTGACCATGCGAACCGATATAAATAGACCGAGCTGCTGGCTTAACATGAGTTTCATTAGAGTGTTAAGAATGGAGGATGTTGACATAGATATTTATGAATCGTTTTGCACGGAAAAATACGTAAGCAACAAGACCACAAATAAATCTGTGACAAAGGTGTTTGTCAATAATGTATTTAATCTTCTGGATGGGAAAGTTCAAGATGTTGTAGGTTTCTGCAACAATTCGTCAGCGAAATTGGCGAAGTTAAAGCATAAAGTAAGTATATTTCCCCTCGCTTTCATCGGTTTAAAGTGGAATTTAAGACAGGTTGTGACATTCACTTGTGAACAATGTCATCAAAGTACAAATATAGTATAAACTGTATTAATGACATCTAAAATGAAGTTTCTTTATTTTCTAAACTCAACAGCAATTGCTGAGCAGTGATAAAATCTTTGAAACTTGTTTTGTTTATATTTGGAATCAACATTTATAAACCTATCAAATTAATTTTGATGTACGCAAATAATAACAAAATATGTTTACATAACATCTATTCATTTAAGATTGAAGAGAATATGAATGATCCAGCGAAATTATGAAAACAGTTGAATTGTAATAGTGTATTGACTACTGAAGGTAGATGTAGCATCCACCAAAGTCACGGTCATAAGGAAAATCATTTTTAAATATTTTAATATTATATTCCCTGTACATTGGTAATCATCCCAAGGACTTCCTTACAATTATTTTTCAACACAAGTCTTGTCTTCTGTAATTTCGAGTGAACAAATTACATTTTTTAAAATCAATCATTGCGATTCCCCCTTCTTCATAATTTTTATTTATTATTTTTCACTTTATCTTGTCAGCTGATACTTTCCACAAGTTCTTGAAGATTAAACTATTTTATTTTTATTATGAACCAATCTGGAGGATTTAGAAAATTTACTAATATCTGAATTTATTTGGAGAAAAAAAGCAAGCGCTTTTATCACAATGTTTTCCCCATAGTGGATAAGAACTATCTACAACCACGGAGTCATTAGTGTATTGATGTCATCTAATTTACGAACATAATTAATATTATTAAGTGACTTAAATCAGTAGAGATGATAATGCTTCATATTGTAAATGTATCAACTACCCAGCATAAATTATACTCCATACACACATGGATGTTTTTTTTTATACTTCCTATAATATTCTTGTTGTCTATATGTTTACATTAAGGCCTGATGTCTTTGTGTTCATTGTATTTGTAAGAGCATTTTCAGATCCATCCAAAATTAATGTTTTAACATCTTGACCCATTGCTTGGCCACAGCTATGCTGGAGTAACAAAAACTTTATTATTATTATTATTATTATTATTATTATTATTATTATTATTATTATTATTACTTCACTTAAAGAGTATTCTTTTTTCTTCATAAAGCCATTTTCTCAAACTACTAAGTACTTACTTGAAATGAATGGTACAGCATTAATGATTTGGCACCATATTTCACTCAAATTATGGCTGGTCCAAGGATTTTTTTCACTCTAGGCAAACTATGCACAAAAAATATAACTTCCATCACTTATATATTTTTGGGAAGAATGATTATTTTTTTAAGTATTCATAACATTCATTACTTACTTAAAACTATGAGCAGTATATCATATTCTTAAGCTGTTGACAACTATAATAAAATGTCATTCATTAACTCATCATACTGTTGTCAATGAAACATTTATGCTCTGTGTACTTTTTTGACAGAGTACCAATGGACCAGAAGCAGAAGATGAGAATCTCAGCCATGAAGCCCAAGTTGAGGTACGATGCAGGTTATTGATCATTAGTAATAGCGATAAAATTCACTGATTTCAGCATTTTTCTATCGAATGGTGTAATGATAGGTACAGCTAGAGAGTCATAAGATTCCTGATTATTTAGGAAACAGACACTAATGTACATGTTATCGTGCTCCTTTCTGAGACCAATTTCTTATTATAAATTTCATCAATGATATTAGATATTAATTATTTACATACTTTTTTGACAGACTACCAGTGCACCAGAAGCCGAAGATGAGAATGTAAATGTCAGCCGTGAAGCCCAAGTTGAGGTAAGTTGCAGGTTGTTGATCATTGGTACAAGCATTAAAATTCACACTGCTTCTATCATCTTTCTATCGAACGGTGTTGGAAAGGAATGAGGATATCAGTCACATCTCCCTTAATGTAATGATAGGTACAGCTAGAGAATCATAAGATTCCTGATAATTTAGGAAACAGACACTAATGTACATGTGATCGTGCTCCTTTCTGAGACAAATTTCTTATTATAAAGACGCCATATTTCATCAATGATATTAGATATTAATTATTTACATACTTTTTTGACAGACTACCAGTGCACCAGAAGCCGAAGATGAGAATGTAAATGTCAGCCGTGAAGCCCAAGTTGAGGTAAGTTGCAGGTTGTTGATCATTGGTACAAGCATTAAAATTCACACTGCTTCTATCATCTTTCTATCGAACGGTGTTGGAAAGGAATGAGGATATCAGTCACATCTCCCCTGCTGTATGTCATTGACAAGTTTTAATGTTCATATTTGTATCATGTAGATATTTCTTAATTCAAGCAACTGTTTCCCATTGTATGACACATAATGTATACAGTAGATGATAGTGTATGTATGCTTTGATTCCTGTTCCTATTTCAGGCTCAGTCACCTGGTACCAGCCATACCATTCACACCAACAGAAAAAGATGCAATGGAGATGTGCATCTGTGAATCTTTTGGAGTATGCAGTGAAGATGACAGCATGTGATGGGTAGCTTGTATTGTGTGCTGTCGATGGTCACACTGTGCCTGCATAGGCAGACACGGCTGTAAACACTACCAAGAAAAGGAATTCACATGTGGATGTGATAAAATTTGTCCATTCCAGTTGAAACAGTAATATTATAATTATCCAATGATTAACTCATGGCATACTTTAAAAAAGTTTAAGTATAAATTTTGTTTGAGCATGTCATGATCAAGGACACAGCTCAGCCTGGACAGTAATGAGATAATAGCTTTTACCTTTCATTATGTGAATAATCGTATTGTTCATGATGGGCAAACAGTGTTTCAAAGTAGTTTCATGACTTTCACTCACTAAACTTTTTTTAAAACAAGAATGAACTGAAGTGAATGATACAATCGTTTTTTTGCTTCCAGGTTACAGCAATATGAAAGTTCATAGAGAAATTGCTTCAGAATCCAATGAACACCAAAATAATTGACTTAGTGCTGTTTCCTGAGGTAAAGAGGACAAAAAGCAAGCAATTATATTTACTATTTTTCCTACACCTACGATGAATGAAACACCACCAGTGGAACCACTTTGTTTATGCATGTTTTTTGGTTGTGAAAAATACTGAAAGGTGACATGAACACTTGAAAATATCCCTGAAAATAATGTAAAGCATCATAAGGGGGTGCACAGCTCTGCATCATATTGTATTTGGTGTGGGTGTGAAATAGCTCACTGTACCTTTTGGAAAATATATTCATATATTTTAAATAAAGTACATGGATACCTTGGATTAAATTCTTAAGTTTGATAAAATATTTTAATCAACTATTGTTTAATATTTCTTCATATACTTCAAGGTGCTGATACACCTGATGGCAGCAGCTGAAGGAATCTCCTACCTCGAGGCTGAAATTATCATAAAAGACAGTTGTCATCAAAAACTTTGCTATTGATAAGTGTATATATGTTGTTTTTAATAAAGTTTATACAGCTGTAAACAATAAACAAATAAAAGAATTAAAATAATAACCTAGTTGTTTTTTGAGAAAAAATTAATTTTAGGCATTTGGCAGACAAAGATCCTCTGGTACCTCCCACATAATACAACTAAATCAATAAAATGTAACAACTATATATAAAATTGGAAACCCAATAATTACTAATAAACTAATAAACAGAAGCTCCTCTTTCTTTCCTTCCAGTTTTTTTTTTGTTGCTGTTGTTCTTGCTCCTCTCTTTCTTTCTGCAACAACTCCCTTGAAGACCTTTCCTAGATTTACAATAGTATTTCAAAGGATTAATTTCTAAAACATGTCATGTATGCATCATACAACATTCACTGAAGTAACATTAAACACCCTAGGCTGTGAAATATTACCCTATGGGACAACAGTAATAGTCCCTTGAGATGTTTAATATGTTCCAAATATTAGTTTTGTGCTACATCTCCACTAGAGACCTTTCCTACCTTTAAATCCATCTTTCTGGGACAAAATTCCAAAATGTTGCATGCAAGCATCATGCAACAACTTAGAATAACCTCGATTAAGTTCAGTGGGACAACAATAACAAGATCCTCAGACCTTCAATATGTTCCAAATAGTCTATCTCTGCAACAACTCCCTTGAAGACCTTTCCTAGATTTACAATAATATTTCAAAGGATTAATTTCTAAAGCATGGCATGTATGCATCATACAACATTCACTGAAGTAACATTAAACACCCTAGGCTGTGAAATATTACCCTATTGGGCAACAGTAATAGTCCCTTGAGATGTTTAATATGTTCCAAATATTAGCTTTGTGCTACATCTCCACTAGAGACCTTTCCAACCTTTAAATCCATCTTTCTGGGACAAAATTCCAAAATGTTGCATGCAAGCATCATGCAACAACTTGGAATAACCCCAATTAAGTTCAGTGGGACAATATAAATAGTCCCTTGAAATGTTTAATATGTTCCAAGACCTTTCCTAGATTTACAATACTATTCAAAATTATTAATTTTTAAAAAATGGCAGAAGACAGGAAGAAACAATGTATACAAAATTATCTATATTTAAATATAGTATTATTTTTATTAAAGATTTTTACATACATATATTTCAAGCACAAATATTTTTTCGAAAGATATTTCAAATACAAATATTTTGTGAAACATATTTCAATTAATGTTATTTAAAAAATACAGAAAACAAAAATCAGGTCAAATCTATATATATATATATATATCAGGTCAAATCTATATATATATATATATATATATATATATATATATATATATATATATATATATATATATATATATGAAAACTAATATAAAATAATGCTTAGAATTTACAATTTATTTATGTGTAATTCCAAGTTGTTGCGTGCAATATCTCGAGAAATTGCTATTCCAAGTTGGAGCCAACGGCCATGCAATTTCTCGAGAAATAGCGCAACAATTAGAAATTCCAAGTTGTTGCGCGCAATTTCTCGAGAAATGGCGTATTCCAAGTTGGAGCCAAAAAAGATCACCACTCTGTCTAAACATTTTATTACACACTTCGCACGTAAATGGCTTTTCTCCAGTATGTATCCTCATATGTACTGTTAGATTTCCACTTCTACTAAAACTTTTATCACATATTTCACACTTAAATGATTTTTTTTCGGTATGTGTCCTCATATGCTTTTTCAGAACTCCACTTTCACTAAACACTTTCCCACATACTTCACACTTGTATGTTTTTTCAACAGTATGTATCCTCAAATGGATCGTTAGCTTTCCACCGTTACTAAATCTTTTATCACATGCTTCACATTTAAATGGCTTTTCTCCAGAATGAGTCCTCATGTGCACCGTTAGCTTTTCACTCGTATTAAACATTTTATTACATACTTCGCACTTGAATGGTTTTTCTCCTGTATGTGTACTACTGTGCCGTTTTAAATGTCCACTATGATTAAACCTTTCGTTACATACTTCACACTTGAATGGCTGTTCTTCAGTATGCGTCTTAATGTGTTCATTCAAACTTTCAATCCCAAGAAACTTTTTATTACATACTTTACACTGAAAATGTATTTCTTCAGTGTGTTCCATCATGTACTACATCAGATTTCCACTCCAGACTTTACGGCTTCAATTTGGGATATGACATTTCTCGAGAAATTGTGAGCAACAAGTTAAAATTCCAATTTGTTACGTTCTTTCTCGAGAATTTGCATGGTCCATAGCTTCATCTTAGAAACCATTTGTCGAGAAAATGCACGCAAAAACAAGGAATTCCAAATTAATCAGTAGTTTTGAAAGCTAGCTTCTGTGTGTGTGTGTGTGTGTGTGTGTGTGTGTGTGTGTGTGTGTTTGTGTGATATTTGGATTTTTACGTAGCGTGAACAATATGATGTTCCCCGGAATCGCAGTGGGGAAATTCACACTGAATTCAGGATTGGTTGAGGTTATTGAGATCATTCTGGTTTTCACTGCGATGGTGTTTTCCACTATTCGTTGAAGTAGTTCTTGCGATGTTGCCATTGTTATTATATTCGTGTTGTTTTTCTAATTTTGACATCGCGGAATCATAAACACGTACCATCGCGGAAAACTGACTTTCTGATATTAATGTGTCATCGAGGGAGGACGATATCATCGAGGATAATTGTGGGTATGCGGTTGACACAACATGGAACTTAACTACATAATCTTGCAGTTTGCGCTGGCTACATGATATTTTTTTTGTTGTTGCTATTATTGAAATTATTCCCGCGATTGTTATCGCCGCTGATATACAAATTGGAACAGCTATCAGGGCAATCATTGTCATAGAGGAGAGTATAATACCAGCTCCGGTGATTACACATGATACCGAGTACACGGTACCATCAAGTGCGGTAATTCTTCGTCGGTATTTTTTTATTTTTACTTGATACTCCTCAGTGAGTGTTTTGAGTTTAGTTTGAAATTCACTGACCTGATCATAGCGATACTGCTGTGACGTTGCCAATGATGACATTTTATTTATTTCTTTACAATAGATTTCAAATTGCTAGCAATAAAAACGCTAGCGTTTTAAATTAAGTTGTTTACTTAAATCCACCACAAATTCCACATACCATGTTATTGAAACCCTAGCCAAATTATTATCGGTGGATATTATTGTGAATCGTTCAGTTGTTTCCTTGTCGATGATCGTTGATAACATGTTGTTGACCCCAGATGAACTCGTTGATGAAATATTAAATTGAATCGGCGACACTAGTGTCAATCGAAAAAATACCTTCGACGGTCGCAGTGATTTTTAATGTTATTTTGTGGTGTCCACGTAAATGATCCGTGTTGAATCGTGTATACTACGTTGTTGGTTTTCTCATGAGGAATCTTTGTTTTTTCAAGTGTTTCTATCATCCTCGATGTATCATCTCTGATTGCCTCGATGGTGTTTTTCATCTGGATTTTCTAATATCCGGGAGTTTTATGTCGAGTATATCTAATGAGGTCCCCCCAAAGAATTTCTCAATGAGATTTTGACGAAAAGTTGAAAATTTCTCAACATCATCTCCATACCTTGATTGGAGTGTTGCTAATTCTAACATAGCTGTTTTTATCTCTGTGAGTTTCAGTGTGGTCACCGATCGATTTCCAAAGAAATCTAATAGAGGTTTGTCAATATTGTCATTTATACTTCTTTGTAATTCAGAAAACTGATCGAATTTAGTTATATGGTCGTCATATTCATCGCGTAAATTTCTTAATAATTCCATCGTTGATGAATAATTATCACCGAGCGCTGTTAATTTATCTGTGAGCGTCGAAATGAGAACATCTGGTTTAAGTTTACCCTCCTTGGAAAACACCGCGATAGTATCTTCTACTGCGTCGAGTCGTTTAACTAAGATATCATCAAGGGAAACATTACTCGTTTTCAATTTACCCTGACGATCTTGAAATACAACTATTTCATTGGGATCAACACTTGCAAGGTTTAAGATCTCGGATATTTCATCTTCGATTATTTTTTTTACTTCACCGGCTGCAGATATTTCCGTGGTGGGTTTTCTCAGACTTGAGAGGGATCTTCCCCAAATATCAATGAGGTTATTTTATATAATTTCTCTCTAAAAAGCGATTACTCGTATATTCGTGTACGATTTGATGTGGTTGTTTTCCCGATGATGAAATAGCGTTGAAGACATTTAATACTTCTATGCCGCATATTGGTGGGTCAATCATTTTCTGTGTTGGTAGGGTGGAATACCAGATAAGAATTTTTAAGTGGCGTATATAACGCATAAATTCTTTAGGCGGTGCTAATCCATATGAATCGAAATAAACAGTTACACGCGGATCAGTCGCATATGCAACCCAGTGAATTCCAGGTCTGGTGCTTTTTATCGAGATTAATAATACCGGTTTCAGCGTTGTTTGGTTGTTGTGGTAATTGATCTCTCATAAAGACACCTCTAAATTATTTTATCGCTAGTTTTCTAGCATCATCGAGTAAATCAAAATTTGACATGGGAACTATTGTTAGAAAACTGTTCCAAGTCTCAGGCCCTTTCCGCTGTAACATGAATACGGAGTTCCTGATAGTCTCAGTCCCTTTCCTGATCTTTTCTTTTTTGTACCCTTTTTCCAGTTGCTTTCTTTAGTGCCATCCCTACCGCTTTACCAACGGCTCCTAGAGCGGAGGCTTTTGCTACCGCTGGGGCTGCTGCCGCAATCAACGCTGGTAACGCAGCGAAAAGTGGAAATATACCACCTGATTGTATTATGTCTCTGATCGCGGCTGCACAGAGAGTGATCTGAACACGTTTTTTATCCTTAATAGCATCATTCAAGTGCTATATCTGACTAGTAGCCAACGACAATTTATTTTGACCACCAGACATCTGATTGTGCTTCAGCGATATTGTTGTTCCACATTTTTTAGCTGATTCCGATTGCAATTTTTTAATTTGACCAGGAGTTAACGTAACACTAACATGATTGTACGACATTTTATTTAATAACAGGTTGATCTAATTGTCTACAACATATTGTCTACTGGTGCATCAACTACCCTCATTCGTCCACCAACACCTTCGAGTAGCATTGATTTGTCGCTGAGAATGACAGCAACTGCTCTGTAATTCGGGGTAGTGACAACACCACCTACAACCGGACAAGTTACATGAGCTCTGAAGTGTATGTCAACTAGAAAAAATCAAATTGTGATATTTGCAGAGCAGTATCTACGCTATTATCGCGTCCCTAATAATGTCAACAAACGATGATACGCGCGTGCTATTTGGTTGGTTCCGTAACAAAATAGTATATCCTCTGATGGTTGCTGTTGGCCGTTTATTCTCAATGATACTTCATTAACACCTATTTGATGAAATATGATATGACTCCGTTCCTGCGAGTTTAATCGCGTTTTATCCTGTAACGCAATAAATATATGACGTGGAGCAGCAATGCTGATGAAGGTTTTCGGCGATTTTAAACGATTTCACACAAGCCAATATCAAGCACAGGTCAGTTTACTGTAACTCTGATCATTTCATTACAAGGATGGACAAATCGTTAAAAGTATTTTTTACACGATCGCATCCCAAGAAAACTTCCCGGGTAACACGCAATCATGTCAACGGAATAACATCTTTGTAATCCAACTCGGTATTCCATAGTCTACCATGGCCGTGCTTAGCACAACTCAGTTTTACATCGGAGAGAAACTCAAATCGGGTTGTTGCCCATAAATTGTCCTTTTGAGCGAAGTGACCTGAAACAGATGGAAAATTAAAACAATTGTGTGTCAACTCTTGTATGTTTGTCGCTGAATATATCATCGCAAGTTCTGGTATCGGCGCATTGGGAGATTCTGTTTGGTATGATTCCCCGTTAGATCTTACTAATTGGTCATAATCACCATCTTCAGAACTTTTAAATAACTATACTGATACAGGATCGCTTTTACTGAACTGGTGAATGTAATCAAACATACCACCGGAGGAGGATTTCTCCGGGTAATATTTATCACACGATCTCGCGGAAATATCTTCGCGGAATTGATCCATGCGTGTGAATTATGCTCGATAATTTCCATTGGAGTTCACTTTCTGTAATGGCTTGATTCGTATATCACTTCTTCGCTGATCGTTGGTACCGTTATTGGAAGAAAAAATTTTTTCTAACTCGGCAATATCATTTATTGACGCTCCAGTATCCTAAACCGATTCCTCCCATTTATTTATCTTAGAAAGTCGCAAAACAGTCAAATAATTTCCGCCTTTCACATTCTTGAAATGTTCGATCACTCGTTCATCTACACAATTCAGCAGTGAAGAAACTCTCATTCGGGAGAATTTATCTGGGTTTTTTATCGGACGAAGTCCGTAGATAACTATATTTGACGGATACGCTTCATTGTAATATAATCGATCAATCCCAGTTAACTTTTCAGATTTTGTTATGCCGTCGATGATCACATACTATTTGTTATTGCCATCACGCGTTCACGTTATAATAAACTGTCCATCTACGTTTTTTAGGAAGTTTACTTTGTCGTCGTTTTGAAAATTTAATATATATTTACCTGGATCAAATACTTTTGCGATTGGAGATCCAACAGGGATAGCATTTCCGCACCTCGTTTATCGGTCACAGTCGCATCATCGTATATAGCTAAATATGTCGACCAAACATACACAGCTCCGTCGTTGCTAAATTCATACTTTGCTTGTTTGATACTCTCTCTGATTTTTTGTTTCCAACCTCGAGGTTGGATTCGTCGGTCTAAGTCAAAAACCATCAGTGAACGGGGTGGTGTTATATCGGTAATCTTGGAAAATTCTTCCATATATATATATATATATATATATATATATATATATATATATATATATATATATATATATATATATATATATATATATATATATATATCAAAGAAACGTATGTTTAACTAAATATATCAAAATTAAAGTAGCAATGGCATAAAATCATTGTACATGGAAAATGATATCACCGACAAAAATGTGTTCAAGAAAATGTATTGGAGAATATTGCGCAAAACATAATCAATAAATTAAACGAGGATCTCAAATTCCTTCTAACTGCGTCGGATGCGGAAATGGCGTGGGCGGAAAAAACACGGTTATGTGGTGATTGTGGAGGTGAAAGATTCAGAGAATTAGTTAAACATTACGAGAAGAGAGGTTGTAAGGTTTCATTTGATGAAAGCGATTATATTACAGGAGTTGATCGAAATAAGCATTTAAATAGTTATTCTACCTAATAAATATATGAACCAGAATGAGTTTGTATCTCATTCTGTTATCAACAAATACGAAGCATCTCGTTATGTAATTATCATTAGACACTGCAAACGATTAGTAAATATATTCGATTGTTTGAACGGGTTGATTGACAACGGTTTTGTTATTGATCATGTTAACCAAAATCCGCTAAACAACCGCGTAGACAATTTGAGAGCGTTTGCACAAAGTGAAAATTGTCTAAATTCGAGGTTAAAGGATAAACCGCAGCAACGAAGACATGTGATCGATTCATCGACGAGGATATTATCGAATTTCCGTCGATATTTACCACGAGTAAATACTTCGATTTTAATCCCGCATCGGTGATACGGGCCGCCGAAGATATAATCAAAACAACTTATTCGAAGCAATTACGTACAAGGGTATCACATTTATATGCGTGAGTTACTTGTCTGATTGTAACAATCATTTAAACAAGTAATTATAGTATATGAATCCCAATTTAGTCAAACAAGTTAAACAAAATATCACAAATCAACTTGCGTTTCTTAATAACAAAGGCGCTAAAGTGCTTTCATCTCAGGGTCAAGAGATTTGGAAGAATCTAGAGGAATTTATGAGTGTTATGCTAAAAACACCATAGAGAAAATCGCGCGTCAACTCGATATCCTTGCCGAAATGGCATCACCGCGATGATATCCATGCAATTCCACGACGCGTAGGTAAGAAAAGAATAAAAATTATATCAGAAGATAAAACGATTCCAGATTCTCTTGATCGCGTCAAGGATTTGGTCGGCACCAGTAAAATATTCACCAGCATATTCATCACCTACGAATACGAGAATGTCAGCGCGCGAGCAAATCTGGTACGCCAACATACAAAACCGAATACCGAATAATAAAACATATTACTGAAGAGCGAAAGAAACTTATTTGTGTGAATCATGATAGCATAATATTGTTTATCCCGGTATCAAAGCTTATCAAGAGAATCACCGATGATATTAGCATATGTTTTGAAGAGCGACGATGAATTCAAAAACAAGTTGATTTAGTTAATAGTGATAAAAACATCCACTACAAGCTTTGTTATTTCGGATTTACATTTGTTTATTTCGATTGAAACTTGTTTATTTCGGATTTACATTTGTCTATTTCAGATTAAAGTTCGTCTATTTGCAATTTAAGTTTATCTCGATGATGTAAAAAAAAGTAATGATTGCGTCGCGGTTACTCTGCATTTTTGTATAGCGTCGGTGGATAAATTTCTCATATATAATAAGCGCGAAAATATTTGAACTCTGTGTATCACTGTATTCAGGAGGAAGTTTTATTTTATCATTCTTAAGTATTTGATTGAGTTGCATCTTGTTTATATCCTTCTTGATTTCCTCTCTGAGACTGAGAGCAGCATTTTTGTTTACAAGATCATTATGATATTTTAATAACTTTGCGTTATTAGTTTTGAAGTTTCAATAATGGCTGTGAGATTATTGTTTACTGATTCTAATAGTGTTTGCTGGGATCGAAGTTGATTCGTTCGTTTGTGTTAGCAGTGATTTTCCTTTCATCGCAGAGATATCTTCCTTGAGTTTTTTTTATTCTAGCTTTATATTCCATCCGAGCTGCGCATAATTGTTAATCGTTACCTTGTATGACTTCACTCATCGGCTTACGTGACCAAATTTTGTATAATCGTGATAATCCGATTTAATATTCTGTAGCAACTTCGGAAGGCTTTTTAGCTCCATGCAGCGGAATAATGATTATTTTCGTCATTGGCGGACAAATGAGTAGGATTTCTAACATATATATATATATATATATATATATATATATATATATATATATATATATATATATATATGCGGATTAAAAAATCGTTCAATAAATTAAAGCAGAAATTGGAAATACGAATGAAAAAAAACAACGAGGAAATTATAAATAAAAAAAGCAAAGGGGTTATTATGAATAAAAAGAAATTAACGATGCAATTATAATTTCTTTAACAATCACGACGAAAATTTTAGCAAAAATCAGGGACATTTATCTTTTTTGGATATCGATCGCGCTCTCAAGTTGCTGTTTGTCATGGATAAATATCGCAATACACATGCAGATCATAATCTTGTATTTCTCCTTTGCCTTTCAGCTCAGACAGAGCTGGAAATTGATATAGGTCACGACGGCCCATATTGCGCTGTAATAGAAGTAATTTTGACATAAACGTAGAGATAACAGATTTGGCTTTAATAAGAGTCATCTCATTTCCTTACAACTGCAGATTAATCTCATTGAACTTTGAAAATGTATCTGTTAAATAAGCAACATCGTGCTTAATTTGTTTGAGTACCACACTGAGACAGGGTTCCCGGTCTTGAAAAAACTCCACAACAGTCTCAAAAAGGTCGTCAAGGCGCCTCAGGCAGTTGCCTTTGGAGAGCCAACGAACTTCAGTAAAAAATTAAAAAAAAACCATTTAAAATCTTCATCATTTTCAACACAGAGCTTGTGGAATAATCGATCTTTGAGAGTGTTACCTTTAATCGTATTCACTGCAGTAATCACAGTTTGTAGTGACTTGTGAAGGCGATCACTAAGGGTTTTTGCAACCAGACGCTGGCGATGAATGACACAATGAATAGAAAATAAATTTGGAACCTTTTTTACAGGAAAGCAAGAAACCCACGGTGGCGACCAGTCATCGACGGTGCTCCGTCAGTTGCACAACCAAGTATATTTGTCAGTGGAATTCCCTTTTCTGTGAAGAATTCATCAACAACTTGATATATTTACTCCCCTTTAGTGTTTGCTTCCAGCTCACTTGCAAATAACAATTCGTGAGCCAAACTTTCATCTTTAATAAAACGCGCATAAGCTTGAAGCAGAGATTCATTCCCTGGCATAGTTGATTCATCCAGTTGCAATGAAAACTCGGTTGACCTTAGTATGCTGCATAACATATCTTCCACATTGTCAGCCATTTCATCTATGCGTTTTTGTACTGAATTGTTGCTTAGAGGAATCGTCTTAATAACACTGTGTGGAGACTTATGCAGAACAGTATTCAGCACTTCACAAATCGCTGATAGAATGAGTTCATTGCCAATTGTGGGTGGCTTGCCAGACTTAGCAATCAACAGTGAAATGTTGCATGATGCGCGCAAACCATCAGTGTTTTCTTGTGAAGTATTACAGAACATGCTTGACAGCGTTGGCCTGTTTTGAAATTTATCGCGAAGTGATTCAAAGAAAGTTAAGTATTTGTCTACCTTGTCAAGATGTACTTTCTTCAAATGATCAATCAGTCTGGAAGGCTTCATCGCTTCATTGAAAATACCTTTTCACAAACCAGACACATTGGCAGCTGCGTGTTCTTTGGTGATGGTATAAATCCATATTTCTGATAAGTTACATTATATTGTCTAGATTTCTTCTTTGCTTTTTCATTTGTCGCCATGGCCAACTGAAAATTGATGATAAATATAACGACTGTAAAAATATTACAACGTGCTAGTCTGGTATTGAGCGAGTATACACTCTGCACTCTGCAGGCTTGCATCACAGGAAGTACTACACCAGGACAATGATCTAGCGCGGAAGATTCCATTACAGGGGTAGAACAAGTCAATAAGGGTGCGCATAAAAGAGCACGGCTGATACAAGCGCGGGCTTATACTGGCTTTGATTAAAGAAAGCGCGGTTAATTAATGATTTAAAAGCGTGTCAAACAGAAAAAGTAAATGATTAAAAGGGCGAGCATAGAAGCTGTATGACTGTGAGAGCAAGGACGAAATGGGGTAATTTCCACCACCAGCTTCATGTTTTTCTCATTTTGCCCCTACAGCCCCTTTGCCTAGTAACGCCCCCTGTCGCCCTCTTGCCTAGTATCGCCCCTTTATATAATCCCAACAAACCCGGGGGGGGGGGGGCTTTAATGCCCACTTTGGGAATCTCTACATTACGGGAATTGGTGAGGGGAAATCCACGCTGAATTCAGGATTCGTTGACGTTATTGAGATCATTGTTTGTTCTCGTCGGAGTTATATTTGCGGCTGTCTGTTGCAGTAGTTTCGTTGACGCCGTTGTTATTATTGTTATATTTTTCTAATTTTGACATCCCGGTATCATAGAAGTTTATCATCGTCGAAACTCATTATCGAATATTATTGTGTCGTCAAGACTGGATGAAATCAACGATCATATTTTCGAGTATGCGGTTGACGCGATGTGTAATTTAACTATCTAATATCGTGTAATTTATTTTGACTGCACGATGATATTTTTTGCGATGATGCTAAGAACTCCTGTAATTGTTGTCGCCATGGAAATACAAATGGTAACAACTACGGGTATAATCATCGTTATCTATTTTACCAGTTCCAGTAACAATACTTAAAACCGAATACACGATTATACGCCTGTGGTATTTTTTTTACATATCTGTGCGTGATATACGTCAACGAGGTTTTTTTAGTTTAGTTTGTAACTCGTGTGTGTGTATATATATATATATATATATATATATATATATATATATATATATATATATATATATATATATATATATAACCTACAAATAATGTAGTTGAATAAAATATTTCGTTTTCAATTCCGGTGTTGATAAACCCTCAACAATATTTTAATATCACTAATTTCAGCACGCGTTCTGTTAGCAGATTCTACAGTTTCAGTAATTTGCTTGGGGTAGAGTTGCAATAGCTGTTGTAGCATTAGCGTTTTGTTTTAACATTGGAAAAATACTCTTTTTTCTCCCTCTTCACTAATATCATCTCCCAATATAATTCTTTCAGTAGCTGTTTGTAACATGTTTAAATAATTGGTATGTACCTGTTACAAAGTCAACTTGAGATTCCTGTCGTTGTTGAAGTTTTTGTTTGACTCCATCTCGTACAGGTATAAATTTCTTAATCGCTGCTAATCCTTCTAGAGCTAGTCTAACGGGATTTGATTCTCCGATGTTTCTCATTATCAATAACACAATATTTTAATTTGTAGCAGCCAGAAATGCTCGACGACACGGAGACACCTGATGCGTATCGTGATATTGTAAAAAAAAAATTTGTATAAATGGAGGCTTGTCAAGATGGTGTGAAAAAACCCTCTCTACGATGCGCGCAGATACATTATGGTTTACTAGTGACGCACATGAATATGTAATCGAGATTTTTACAATACGACTTAGGGCCCCGAGTGGCCGAGTGGTTTAAAGCGCTGTCCGTTACGGACCACTGCCATCTCACTTGGTATCTCGGTACCAATTGTTTTTCCATAGACCTCACTGCTAATATTTGGAGAGATAACTATATTTTCTATCCTAATTTAGCATGCATCTCACACACTGTTATAGAGAACAATGTTAGATTGTCAATTTGACAATGACAAAACCAGGTACTCCATTGCATTTAAGAGAGATAACTCTGCTGGAACTAGACAGGGGTATGAGTTATCTAGTCACAACATACCTATTTTCAGTCATGTGTATTACATTTTCAAAAAATCATAAAAAATACAAAATTTGATCTATTTAGGAATTAGCATAAATTCACATGTTGCCAAGAGGCTAACCTTTTTTTAAGCCTAACAGAAAGTACAACTCTTACATAATCCACCAATCAAAGCTTGTCTTGTTCTTAAGGTCTGAATGGTATGGACCCTACACCATAAGCTCCACCCATATGGACTTGCGCAATTGGTACCGTTATACCTATAGCAAACCTTGATTTTTCCAATAATCTGTGAAAAAGCTCGGGACTATATAACTAACAAGTGTACTTAGTCTCGCTTGTCAAAAACAATTTTATGAAGTACTAAGCTATGTTCTATATGATTGTGTACAGAAATGTTATTGAGCTGTTGGAACTCTTGTTTGCATACCATTGCTTCATTATCAAACTCATGTTTTGAAATAAAATGAATTCTTTTAACTAAGAGTTGTGTTTTATTCATATTAGCACTTATCAAACTTCACTTTGGTGATATGCGATAAATCACATTATGTCATATTGTTTAATAGTAAGGTCAAAGGTCAACACACTAGTTAGCATGTACCAGTTCTACTCTTAAAGAGACATTTTGATCTAAAATAAAGGACTTATAATTGTTTCATTAACACAGAAAGTAACAACAAGGACAGGTGGACATGGCCCAATCTAATTATAAAGTATTAGCTTTGAACACTTTACACTGTCTGCATATGCAAGAGGTCACTAACCTCTAGTCCTCACACAAAGGCCAAGCTACCCAGCCTCTTTGTCATACAAATAGGAAGCTTCCCTCCTTTCTGTAGTGCATACAATTGATGCAATAAGCCAATCTGACACCAAATAAAGTAGATAACAGCTTTTCTAAGTGGTTATCATGGATTTGGGGTTGAAAATGTGGACTAATATATAGAAAAAGTCTATATGTAGTAGAGACCTCAAGAATGATTATCTAACTAAGGAATCGCATGTTCATTTTTCACGGCACAAAAGTTTATAACAAAAAAAAAAAGACATTTAGAGCAGGACTATTCAAATCAAAATAGGAAGGAATACCATATCTTTAATAAATTACCTAAAATACTCATACCAGAATATTCTTTATGGTACAAGTGAACTATCTACAAGAGGACCAGTAGTGTCCTCTATCTTGGTCTATAACATGCTTTAGAAGAACAAGAGAGTTGTTTTTTATTCATGATTTTTCATCTTTTGCGCACAAAATAGTCAATACTTTGGCTAAAATTGACTATATTAACTTTACATAACCTTTTTTTGCCTGTATGCTAATATTGGAGCTGACTACACAGTCACAAAGCCATCAGTCTATATATGCTATAGATATAGTTACAAAATCCCCATTCCAAAGCTAATGTGTGTTATTTTCTAAATTTTCTATGTAAAAGTCTGTCAATATTAGACCAAAACATCTCAATATCCATTGTTTAACCAAATGACACTATGACAGTATAGAAGTGGTGGTTATGTATACTCGTTACTATGGATACACTGTGAAGCTGGTATTATCTTTTAGGTATCACGGTACCAATTGTTTTTCCATAGACCTCACTGCTAATATTTGGAGAGATAACTATATTTTCTATCCTAATTTAGCATGCATCTCACACACTGTTATAGAGAACAATGTTAGATTGTCAATTTGACAATGACAAAACCAGGTACTCCATTGCATTTAAGAGAGATAACTCTGCTGGAACTAGACAGGGGTATGAGTTATCTAGTCACAACATACCTATTTTCAGTCATGTGTATTACATTTTCAAAAAATCATAAAAAATACAAAATTTGATCTATTTAGGAATTAGCATAAATTCACATGTTGCCAAGAGGCTAACCTTTTTTTAAGCCTAACAGAAAGTACAACTCTTACATAATCCACCAATCAAAGCTTGTCTTGTTCTTAAGGTCTGAATGGTATGGACCCTACACCATAAGCTCCACCCATATGGACTTGCGCAATTGGTACCGTTATACCTATAGCAAACCTTGATTTTTCCAATAATCTGTGAAAAAGCTCGGGACTATATAACTAACAAGTGTACTTAGTCTCGCTTGTCAAAAACAATTTTATGAAGTACTAAGCTATGTTCTATATGATTGTGTACAGAAATGTTATTGAGCTGTTGGAACTCTTGTTTGCATACCATTGCTTCATTATCAAACTCATGTTTTGAAATAAAATGAATTCTTTTAACTAAGAGTTGTGTTTTATTCATATTAGCACTTATCAAACTTCACTTTGGTGATATGCGATAAATCACATTATGTCATATTGTTTAATAGTAAGGTCAAAGGTCAACACACTAGTTAGCATGTACCAGTTCTACTCTTAAAGAGACATTTTGATCTAAAATAAAGGACTTATAATTGTTTCATTAACACAGAAAGTAACAACAAGGACAGGTGGACATGGCCCAATCTAATTATAAAGTATTAGCTTTGAACACTTTACACTGTCTGCATATGCAAGAGGTCACTAACCTCTAGTCCTCACACAAAGGCCAAGCTACCCAGCCTCTTTGTCATACAAATAGGAAGCTTCCCTCCTTTCTGTAGTGCATACAATTGATGCAATAAGCCAATCTGACACCAAATAAAGTAGATAACAGCTTTTCTAAGTGGTTATCATGGATTTGGGGTTGAAAATGTGGACTAATATATAGAAAAAGTCTATATGTAGTAGAGACCTCAAGAATGATTATCTAACTAAGGAATCGCATGTTCATTTTTCACGGCACAAAAGTTTATAACAAAAAAAAAAGACATTTAGAGCAGGACTATTCAAATCAAAATAGGAAGGAATACCATATCTTTAATAAATTACCTAAAATACTCATACCAGAATATTCTTTATGGTACAAGTGAACTATCTACAAGAGGACCAGTAGTGTCCTCTATCTTGGTCTATAACATGCTTTAGAAGAACAAGAGAGTTGTTTTTTATTCATGATTTTTCATCTTTTGCGCACAAAATAGTCAATACTTTGGCTAAAATTGACTATATTAACTTTACATAACCTTTTTTTGCCTGTATGCTAATATTGGAGCTGACTACACAGTCACAAAGCCATCAGTCTATATATGCTATAGATATAGTTACAAAATCCCCATTCCAAAGCTAATGTGTGTTATTTTCTAAATTTTCTATGTAAAAGTCTGTCAATATTAGACCAAAACATCTCAATATCCATTGTTTAACCAAATGACACTATGACAGTATAGAAGTGGTGGTTATGTATACTCGTTACTATGGATACACTGTGAAGCTGGTATTATCTTTTAGGTATCACGGTACCAATTGTTTTTCCATAGACCTCACTGCTAATATTTGGAGAGATAACTATATTTTCTATCCTAATTTAGCATGCATCTCACACACTGTTATAGAGAACAATGTTAGATTGTCAATTTGACAATGACAAAACCAGGTACTCCATTGCATTTAAGAGAGATAACTCTGCTGGAACTAGACAGGGGTATGAGTTATCTAGTCACAACATACCTATTTTCAGTCATGTGTATTACATTTACAAAAATCATAAAAAATACAAAATTTGATCTATTTAGGAATTAGCATAAATTCACATGTTGCCAAGAGGCTAACCTTTTTTTTAAGCCTAACAGAAAGTACAACTCTTACATAATCCACCAATCAAAGCTTGTCTTGTTCTTAAGGTCTGAATGGTATGGACCCTACACCATAAGCTCCACCCATATGGACTTGCGCAATTGGTACCGTTATACCTATAGCAAACCTTGATTTTTCCAATAATCTGTGAAAAAGCTCGGGACTATATAACTAACAAGTGTACTTAGTCTCGCTTGTCAAAAACAATTTTATGAAGTACTAAGCTATGTTCTATATGATTGTGTACAGAAATGTTATTGAGCTGTTGGAACTCTTGTTTGCATACCATTGCTTCATTATCAAACTCATGTTTTGAAATAAAATGAATTCTTTTAACTAAGAGTTGTGTTTTATTCATATTAGCACTTATCAAACTTCACTTTGGTGATATGCGATAAATCACATTATGTCATATTGTTTAATAGTAAGGTCAAAGGTCAACACACTAGTTAGCATGTACCAGTTCTACTTTTAAAGAGACATTTTGATCTAAAATAAAGGACTTATAATTGTTTCATTAACACAGAAAGTAACAACAAGGACAGGTGGACATGGCCCAATCTAATTATAAAGTATTAGCTTTGAACACTTTACACTGTCTGCATATGCAAGAGGTCACTAACCTCTAGTCCTCACACAAAGGCCAAGCTACCCAGCCTCTTTGTCATACAAATAGGAAGCTTCCCTCCTTTCTGTAGTGCATACAATTGATGCAATAAGCCAATCTGACACCAAATAAAGTAGATAACAGCTTTTCTAAGTGGTTATCATGGATTTGGGGTTGAAAATGTGGACTAATATATAGAAAAAGTCTATATGTAGTAGAGACCTCAAGAATGATTATCTAACTAAGGAATCGCATGTTCATTTTTCACGGCACAAAAGTTTATAACAAAAAAAAAAAGACATTTAGAGCAGGACTATTCAAATCAAAATAGGAAGGAATACCATATCTTTAATAAATTACCTAAAATACTCATACCAGAATATTCTTTATGGTACAAGTGAACTATCTACAAGAGGACCAGTAGTGTCCTCTATCTTGGTCTATAACATGCTTTAGAAGAACAAGAGAGTTGTTTTTTATTCATGATTTTTCATCTTTTGCGCACAAAATAGTCAATACTTTGGCTAAAATTGACTATATTAACTTTACATAACCTTTTTTTGCCTGTATGCTAATATTGGAGCTGACTACACAGTCACAAAGCCATCAGTCTATATATGCTATAGATATAGTTACAAAATCCCCATTCCAAAGCTAATGTGTGTTATTTTCTAAATTTTCTATGTAAAAGTCTGTCAATATTAGACCAAAACATCTCAATATCCATTGTTTAACCAAATGACACTATGACAGTATAGAAGTGGTGGTTATGTATACTCGTTACTATGGATACACTGTGAAGCTGGTATTATCTTTTAGGTATCACGGTACCAATTGTTTTTCCATAGACCTCACTGCTAATATTTGGAGAGATAACTATATTTTCTATCCTAATTTAGCATGCATCTCACACACTGTTATAGAGAACAATGTTAGATTGTCAATTTGACAATGACAAAACCAGGTACTCCATTGCATTTAAGAGAGATAACTCTGCTGGAACTAGACAGGGGTATGAGTTATCTAGTCACAACATACCTATTTTCAGTCATGTGTATTACATTTTCAAAAAATCATAAAAAATACAAAATTTGATCTATTTAGGAATTAGCATAAATTCACATGTTGCCAAGAGGCTAACCTTTTTTTAAGCCTAACAGAAAGTACAACTCTTACATAATCCACCAATCAAAGCTTGTCTTGTTCTTAAGGTCTGAATGGTATGGACCCTACACCTTAAGCTCCACCCATATGGACTTGCGCAATTGGTACCGTTATACCACTTCTGACTGGGTGTGCTCGAGTCTAAGATTCGGCAAATGTAGTTATGTGAGAAAGCTTGCCAGTAGCTTCTCGTGAATTGGTGGTTGTTTTCGGGGGTTATCCGGGTTCTTCCTCCACCATTAATACTGGCCGCCATGTATAGCCTATATTGTGCTGAAAAATGGCGTTAAACCATAAAAAACAACAACAACAACAAAAAACAAAAACAATACGACTTGCCTCAAAGTCTAGTTTTATTATCCTCCTAGCTGAAATTCGATAGGTGGCAACCTGAATTTAATACAATAAATGCATACATACTACTTTCATCCATCCAACATTAAACACAGAAGGATGGCATGATATATCAGTGCTAGACATCACTGTAAACTGTCACACAACATACATTATAGCGATATGACTGAAAAATATTGTTCACGCTACGTAAAAATCCAAATATCACACACACACACACACACACACACACACACACACACACACACACACACAAAAGGTAGCTTTCAAAACTACTGATTAATTTTGAATTCCAAGTTTTCGCGCGCATTTTCTCGATTAATGGTTTCTATGTTGAAGCTATGGACCATGCAAATTCTCGAGAAAGAGCGTAACAATTTGGAATTTTAACTTGTTGCTCACAATTTCTCGAGAAATGTCATATCCCAAATTGAAGCCCAAAAGGCTGGATTCGAAATCTGAAGTAGTACATGATGGAACACACTGAAGAAGTATATTTTCAGTGTAAAGTATGTAATAAAAAGTTTCTTGGGATTGAAAGTTTGAATGAACACATTAAGACGCATACTGAAGAACAGCCATTCAAGTGTGAAGTATGTAATAAAAGGTTTAATCATAGTGGACATTTAAAACAGCACACGAGGACACATACAGGAGAAAAACCATTCAAGTGCGAAGTATGTAATACTATATTTATTACGAGGGAAAAGCTAACGGTGCACATGAGGACTCATTCTTCAGAAAAGCCATTTAAATGTGAAGCATGTGATAAAAGATTTAGTAACGGTGGAAAGCTAACGATCCATTCGAGGATACATACTGGTGAAAAAACATATAAGTGTGAAGTATGTGAGAAAGTGTTTAGTGAAAGTGAAGTTCTGAAAAAGCACATGAGGACACATACTGAAAAAAAAACATTTAAGTGTGAAATATGTGATAAAAGTTTTAGTAGAAGTGGAACTCTAACAGTACATATGAGGATACATACTGGAGAAAAGCCATTTACGTGTGAAGTGTGTAATAAAATGTTTAGACAGAGTGGAGATCTTACAATACACACGAGGATACATACTGGAGAAAAACCATTTAAGTGTGAAGTGTGTAATAAAATGTTTAGACATATTGGAGATCTTAAAATGCACATGAGGATACATACTGGAGAAAAACCATTTAAGTGTGAAGTGTGTAATACAATGTTTTGTAGAAGTGGAAGTCTTAATATGCACATGAGGACACATACTGGAGAAAAACCATTTAGGTGTGGAATATGTGATAAAAGGTTTTATAAAAGTGTAAATCTAACAGTACACATGAGGATACATACTGGAGAGAAGCCATTTAAGTGTGAAGTGTGTAATAAGATGTTTAGATGGACTGGAGATCTGAAAAAGCACATGCAGATACATACTGGAGAAAAAAACATTTAAGTGTTAAGTATGTAATAAAATGTTTAGTAAAAGTGGAAGTCTTACTATGCACTCGATGACACTTTATGTGTGAAGTTTGTTGCAAACGGTTTATTGGAAAAGGTGAACTGAAAAAGCACATGAGTACACATACCGGAGAACATCCTTTTAAGTGTAAAGTACATGTATGTCATAAAAGGTTTAGTCACAGTGGAAATCTGAACCACCATGTGAGGATTCATACCATAGAAAAACTATATAAGTGTGCAATATGCAATGAAACATTTAATTCGAATGGACATCTAGTGAGGGCTGATGCCCATGAAGATTTTCATACCGGTGAAAAGAGCCAGTTTCTAGTTTGAATGAGTGGAAAATACTAGAATATTCCAGATGAATTCTATTAGTTTTTAAAGTCCTTTATGTCACAGTAATATTAAATGTATTTGAATGTCAATTATCACATTGTAACTGCAATGAATAATTTAAATAACCCTGAAAACTCTGAAGATAAATTCCGAAGGACAGATATGAAACAGGAGTGAATTCCTTCTATACAAAGGTACTATTTCTACACAGACTGTCACATGACCTGTGACACAACATAATGCCCTTGGTCTGTACTCAAGAAACTTTTTAAGTTCAGTTAGAAACTGAATTCAAAATACCAGAATTTTTCCCTCATGTGAATGTTCACTCTATGTATATTTCAGAAAAACTGGTTTCCTCAAATTTGAGTGAGCTCAGTTGGTGAATTAATGTTCAACATAGGAAGTATAAAACTGTAAAGACCATAATTACCTTTAAGTCTAAATATTTTCTTAGAGATTTGAATTAATTTTCATTCTTGAAGCAAAGTAAAATAACATAAAACTGTATTGAGTTGGAAATGGAAAAGTTGCAACTAGAAAATAACAGAATTGAAAAAGAAATTATAAAATTGGAAAACTAAAACCAAGTGGAGATATAAGATGGCAGTGATAATGATATATACAGGTAAGCACCGGAATACATTGAACAAACGGTGGCCCTGGGTATTCAAGGATCATATATGTTTCAATTAATAAAAGTTATTGTTTAAAATACTGCTCAATGCTTCACCATCATTCTTCCCAACATATGAGTATACGGACTGCAGTTTCATTAAAAGTTCCAATAGGAATAATATCACAGATTTCAATACCAGTATTGTGCAAAACAGCACATGATACAATAGTGACTACATTAGTATTAAGGGAAACTTTTACAACATCATGTAGGGGCCCTGTGTGGACAAGTTGTATAAAGCTCTCACCATTATGGATCACTGCCATCTCCCCTGTCTGCGAGGGTTCAAAACAGCACATGTTACAATTATGACTGCATTAGTATTAGGGGAAACTCTTAAACCACCATGTAAAAAGTGGAATCTGCATTTATTTATTATCAAGGTCTGTTCTATTTTTACTCTTGTCCTAGCATTATTAAATGTTCTTTCTGCATCATTGTTTGGGACTAAAAATGGTATCATGAGGAGCACCGGGGGGGGGGGGGAGGCGAATCTCACAACTTTTTCCGACAAAATTGATTTAAGCCTCAAAACGGAAAATAGAGCCTTCCTGCGAATCTCATATTTTAACCACAAAAAAAAAATAAGTCTCCATTTAGCAAACGGAGACTTTGCGATTTTTCAATCATCTGGGTCGCAACGATGTTGTCTTTGCCCCCCCCCCCCCTGCTGCAATGGGTTAAAAAAAATCATTTACGATTTCAACCAAATATTTGATCAAGTCCTAGGACTTTACAAGTAGACTAATCGCTAACACCTTATCCTGCAGATCAATCAAATTATTTGACTGGTCAATGAGTCTGAAATTAATTCTCGTTAGCGAATTATTATGGCATCGCATATAGACTGGATTAATTGGATTCTCAACAATTAAAAATCCTGGAGGCGCTGTTGGTGCAAATGAATACAGAATATATCCCTGCTGGGCTTGATTTGATTGCTCAAGATTTATTTGATAGCTTCCTTCAATTACATCACATACTAAATTGAGCTCAATCACCTCTGAAATATTTACATTGTGTGGCGCGATATGCCTACCACCACCATCTAGGTCATTATTGTGAGTCAGGATTAATAAATCTTCCACTAGATTTCTTTTCCATGCATCATAGATTATTTTAAAACCAATATCGATGATGTCGTTAAGTTGTTTCTTTAAATCCGGTACTTTATAACCGGGTAGTTTAAATGTTGATATATCTTCAATGTGGATATTATATTTTTTTGCAAATGTTATTCTCGATGTGGAAGATTTATCATCGAGTATAACTCAAATAATTTGTAAATTAAATTTTTCCATATCGTCGATGATTTTGTTACATGTTTCTACAACGCTGATAAATTCATCTCGAGTGAGAGTACCAGATTCAAGAGATATTAATAACAGTGAAAAATTATTATTCATCGCTGTGAAATTTTTAATAATGCTAGGTTTGTTAACAAAATAATACCCGTGCAATGGTCCACCCCCCGCCCTATATTCGTACCCGATCCCAAAAAAATCTATAGGTACACTGTACTCTTTATAACTTTTTATTGGATTATCAGGTTTTACTTTGTCTGTGACATAATCAGATTTTTTAGGTTCAGGTGCTACAACAGCGGTTTCTTGTCGAGGTGGGTTTTCAGGTTATCCTAACACGGTTCTGATTGAGCTGTTATAGATATCTACGACGTAATTAGGTGATTTTATTTCAATGGCGGACGATAGCGTTGGCTTGTGAACCGTTATAGCGATTTTTGATTCTGCTCCAGTAATCGATTTTATTCTACGTGCAAATTCATTATTGATTTGTTCGATTTGGTAGGACCCTGTTGGTATTGTAACAACGTTCCAGTCTGGAGTCCCGTCTTCTTTATTCTTATTCGCGAACACCAATGAGTTATTGGGTCTCTGCCCACCAAATGCTACCGATCTGATATTAGGCCAACTATGGTATACACATAATTTTGCTAGCGCTATCTCCTTCACGGGAACCGGAGAAGGGAAGTTTACACTAAACTCTGATTTCATCGATGATATTGAGATCATGCTTGTTTTCACCGGGTTGGTATTTTCTGCTATTCGTTGAAGCAGTTGAAACTCTTCGAGTTTTAGTGACATTATTATTATTATTGTCTACAATTTCTAATTTCGATACCGCGGAATTATAAATACGTATCATCGCTGAGAACTCTTCATCGGTAGTTACTGTATCATCAATCGATGATGATATCAACGAGGATAATTGCGAGTACGCGTTGGATGCTATTTGATGTTTTACTGTATACTCGTTGAGTTTTCCCTGAGAACACGATGACAGTTTTTTAGTAATTGCATTAGCAACCCCAGCAATTGTTGTCGCCGCGGATATACAAATTGGAACAGCAGCCGGGGCTATCATTGTCACTGAAGATAGTATAATACTAGCTCCTGCCATTACACCAGATACCGAATACACTGTAACGTCAATGGCTGTAATTCTCCTGCGGAATTTTTTAAATTTTTATTGCATACTCCTCAGCGAGTGTTTTGAGTTTCGTTGATAATTCTTTGATTGTATCATAGCGATATTGTGACGGCGTTGATGTCATTTTTATTTTAAAAACACTTGCGTTTTCAATTACGAATCTAATTGTAAATTTATTTCAATTCAGTTATTTGCTCAGATCCGATACGAATTCCAGATACCATGTTACTAATACCTTAGCCAAACTTTTAGCATCGGTTTTTATCGTTAACTGTTCAGTTGTATTCTTGTCGATGATCGTTGATATCACACTATTGACCCCGGATGAACTCGGCGATGTTATATTAAATTGAACTGGTGCTACCAGCGTTAATCGATAAATACCCTTGACAGTAGCTGTGATGAGTAAAGCGTTAGATGTTGGTGACCACTCAAATGTTCCAGATAGAAGTGTGTATAAGTTATTGCTGAAGCTATCATGAGGAATTTTTATTTTTTCAAGTCTCTGGAGATTGCCTCTGATCGTAGTAACATCTGTGTTGATTGCTCCCATTTGCCGACCAAACCGAGTTATTTCATCGAATTTTGCAGTGATGTTATCTAGAGTTGTTTTAACATCTTCAGGTCTAAGATCTTGTTTACCAACGAATTTATTAATGACGTCAACGGTTCTGAGGACGATTATTCGTATTGTGTTATAAAAACTAGTATGAGCATCATATTCAGATCGTAGCTTTGCTAAATTGTCGATTGCGGTTTTTATCGTTTTAATATTCGTTGTGGTCACGTAGCAGTAGATCGAATTTATCAACGATGTTATTGGTTTGGCCGAAGCCTCCTACTAGTGTTTCAAAAGCAACTATATGATTATTATACTTAGATCGTAGCTGTTCTAAATAGTCGATTGCGGTTTTTATCGTTTTAATATTCGGTGTGGTCACTGGTGGAACACCAAGAAATTCTTGTAGCGGTTTATTGAATTTAACAATGGAGTAATCGGTTCTGTTGAAGTTTTCTCGTAGTTCGTTAAAAGCATCTATATGAGCATCATACTTAGATAGTAGCTGTTCTAAATTGTCGATTGCGGTTTTTATCGTTTTAATATTCGGTGTGGTCACTGGTGGAATGCCAAGAAATTCTTGTAGCGGTTGATTGAATCTAACAATGGCGTCATCGGTTCTGCTGAAGTTTTCTCGTAGTGCGATAAAAGCAGCTATATGAGCATCATACTCAGATCGTAGTTTTGCTAAATTGTCGATTGCGGTTTTTACCGTTTCAATATTTGGTGTAGTCACTGGTGGAACACCAAGAAAGTCTTGTAGCGGTTGATTGAATTTAACAATGGCTTCATTGGTTCTGCTGAAGCCTCTTCGTAGTGCGTTAAAAGCATCTATATATGAACATTATAATCAGATCGTAGCTTTGCTAAATTGTCGATTGCGGTTTTTATTGTTTCAATATTCGGTGTGGTCACTGGTGGAATACCAAGAAACTCTTGTAGCGGTTGATTGAATTTAACAAATTCATCATTGAGTGATTTTAATGAGTTTGCTGTGTTATCTACTGTTGTTAGTTTCTCTGTGACCGTCGAAACAAGTACGCCTGGTTTGAGTTTACCATCCTGAAACAGCGCAATAGCGTCATCGGCGGCGTCATGTCTTCGTGTTAAAATGTCATCCAACGACACATTACTGGTTTTCAATTTGCCCTGGCGATCTTGAAATACAACTATTTCGTTTGGGTCAACACTTGCTAAATTCAACGTCTCAGCGATTTCATCTTCAATTATTTTTTTTTACATCCTGTGTTTCCGTGGTGGTTTTTTTGAACGCTGATAGAGGTCGCCCCCAAATATCAATCATTATTGTTAGCGCAACTTGGGTTTTCAATTTATTGATTCTCTAAAATTACCCTGTAATTTCCCACTCATGTATTCGTTTACAACCAGATGAGGTGGTTTCTGTGACGATGAAATCTCCGCGAGGACATTTAATACTTCACGGCCGCATATCGGCGGATCATTTAATTGTTGTGTTGGCAGCGTGGAATAAAAAATCGGAATTGATTGATTCTTTGAATTTATATACCGCATAAACTCGCTCGGTGGGGCTAACCCATATGAATCAAAATAGACAATCCCACGCGGATCAATCGCGTATGCAACCCAGTGAGTTCCCGATCCGTTACTGTTATCAAGATTGATGATACCGGTTTCAACGCGTTTAGGTTTTCTCGGTAATTGATTTTTCATAAAACCCCCTCTGAAGTTTTTTATCGCTAGTTTTTTAGCAGCATCAATTAAATAGAAATTGGACATGGGAAGAATTGGGCTTTCAACTAATAAACCGTTCCTGGTATTCTCAGACCCTTTCCGCTGTACCATGAAGACGGGCTTCCTGGTAGTCTTAGACCCTTTCCCTTTTTTTATAACCCTGTCCAGTTGCCTTTTTCAACGCCATCCCTGCCGCGGTACCAACGGCTCCTAACGCCGCCGCTTTCGCCACCGCTGGGGCAGCCACTACAATCAATGCTGGTATTGCAGCTAACAATGGAAATATACCACCTGATTTTATCATGTTTGCGACTGCAGCCTTTGAAAATTCAATTTGAACCCCTCGCTGTTTCTTTAACGCATCATTGAAATGTTTTATTTGACGATCCGTTAATGATATTTTATGTGTACCGCCGGACATCTGCGCTGGTTTTAACGTTATTGTTGTTCCACATTCTTTAGCGGATTTTGATCGTAATTTCTTGACCTGACCACCAGTCAGCTTGACACTAACAACACTATATGGCATTTTATTGTAAACACATTTATGCCTTCAATTGATCTAATTGTGAATCGTTTACATATTTTTTACTGGTGCATCAATGATTCTCATTCGTCCACCAGCCCCTTCTAACAACATTGATTTGTCGCTGAGAATGACAGCAACCGCTCTATACTTAACACCACCAGGGGCTATACGAGCTCGAAAATATATGTCGACAACGGATTGCCTTGTTAAATCAAGATGTTCCAGCGAAAAGTAATAAATTGGATACAATTTCATAAAATCAAGTTGCGATATTTGTAAACCAGTATCAACATTTTGATCACGACCCATATATGACAGCATCCGATGATACACACGTGCTATATGGTTGTTGTCGTAATCAAGTTGTATATCCTCGGTTGGTTCTTGTTGTCCGTTTATTCTCAGCGAAACCTCCTTGACTCCTAATCGATCAAATATCATATGACTATGTTCTTGGGAGCCTAATCGATCCCGATTCTGCAGCGCTATAAATATATGACGTGGAGCTGAAACGCCTTGTTTTGATGCTAGGTTCCATGTAAAAATATCAGCAACACTACCATCTTTGGCATCAGTTGTTGTTGTTAGCCAACTTATCAATGATTTGCCACCTGTTTCCATAAATGAAAGTAGCCGCTCTTCCGTGGTAATTGATGGGGTCATTACTGGCATCCATAGTACCAATTTAGTTAAAATAACTTTACCATCAGCAACATTAGCACGCCAGATTGCGTCATTGTCATCACTTCTTCGTACTAACGCGATTGTGTGTTTGGCTCCATAGATGACTTTTCTGACATTTCTGCAGAATCCAAATATGTGATGGAGTGGAATCGCACATGAAAATTGTCGACGCATCCCTTGCAATATCATTACTTGTGTTGCAAATCCTAAATTGTAATTAGGAGTGGCATTTATGACATAAAAATCGGCGGCCGGTCTAGTATATCCGACTGGTGCTGGATCAACAGCGGTATCTCGTGTTGCCTTTACCCTAGAATACTGAAAGTGTTCAGGATGATCAGAAGTATCCTTAGCAAACATCATAGATGCACCAGCAGACCTTGTATAATCATCAAAGTATCTTGCTAGTCCGATTATTGTTGTTGCAACATCAACTTCGCGTTCTATTGATTCAATTTCTCTTTCGTCAATGAGATATCTCGCGGATTCAAATAGCGCCATGATACCATTATTCACTAAGCCGACTTTGGCACCATCTGGATACGGTGCTGGTACAGCGGGAGTATCAGTACGTTGTACAAGTTCTCCTTCTACTTCGATAAATGCTTCACACGGCAAAAAGTATTTACTGGTATCATGGACTTGAAGTTCAACTCGCGATCGTAGGTCGGGTTGTATTGCATGATAGGAATAAAATTGATAATCGCGGACAGAATCGTACTTGCGTACTGGGGCTTCCATATCAAACGCCGGATTTAAACATTATATTATTCACACTAGTGTTTTCAATTGTGAAACTCTTTGTAATCATCGTCGTTTTCGTTTTGGTTTCAACCCACTTCCTGCTATCGCGTTCATTATATCGCTATCTGTTACCGGCGAAGCCGTCAATGGCGTCGGAGTCACCGAAGCAGCCAACGACGCTAGTTTTTCTTCCACTGCGCTATTTATTGCTTTGCTGATTTTTGCAGGCATCACTGTCGTTGATGGCAGCACTGGTGGTTTCACCACCGACTTCGTCGCTGTTGGTTTCTTTCGCACCAATGATGTTATTTTATCTTTCGCGGCAGAAAATGCCCTTCCGGCAAGATTTCCAACAGCGCTGATTCCCTTATCACGAATAATATCAATGGCTTTCATTGATAATTGTTTAGCTAACGTCGCCACTTTTGTGGCCATTCTTGTAAATAACCCCGCGATGGTACTGCCGAGACCATCTCCGTACCACGCGCGGTAAACAGGCAATCGTGAGTTCACCACGTAGACGCTTACGGGTTTATCATGGTTGTAGTGTATGATCATCTTGTTATGAAACTATTAGTTTTTCAATTAATGAATTGTGTAGCCGCCATTGAAAACTCTTTGATTTCAATCGCTAAAATCCATAGGATTTTTATCAAAACCATGGGCATCTCTGTGATTTTCAACTAATTCAGCAATGAGTTCTCGATATACATCAATGCCCATGATACCACCGGCAAATAATCGTCTACAGATATCGGCTGCTTCATTAATTATTTCAACGGAGTTGCTTCCAGCTCGCTTTCCACCCAGAAGTACTTCCAACCGTGATATATCACTGAGGATGCTACCAGGACATGTCACGGTTGCGTTGAAATCCAAAGGTTTTTTTAATTGAATATCCTTTTCCGCTTGTTTTCTTACAACCGGCTTCTGCTCTTATGTCTATTTGTTCCGGTATTGGATCCTCCGTATAACGTGGTGGCTGCGGACCGCCTTTAACCGCAGCTAGAAAGTCATTATAACCAGGGTGCTGTGACGGTGAGATTCTATTCCCGCCGCGTTTCGCTAAATATATTTTTGATGCCCAAGTGTCTTTGTTTTTTTTATAAAATCTTTAAACCCGTCGTTTAAAAATTTCTCTCTTTTAAACTTTGGAAAATTTTCTCTAGCAAAATCAGCTAATTCAGAAGCCATATGGTTTTCTCTAATTTCATTTAATGCTGCGACTGTAAATATACTTTCAGGTGAATAGTCTCTTCCTGCAGCTGCACCTTGTTGTTCTTCTTCGCGTTCTTCAATTTCGCGTTGGGTTTTTATATCACTGGATAGCTGTTGTATCCCTGTGCGTGTTTGTTCGGTCTCTGCTGCTATCTTTTCAAGCGTATCAAGCAGCGGCGCTTCTTTGATCGTTCTCGCTCAGGAATATCTCCTTATATCGCTGCTTCAGTTAACTTTTTCACATCTTTGATCGCACTTGTTATCGGAGTAAACAGTTGTTCACTTGACACAAAAAAGTCAGTCTGCGCTTGTTGTCGTTGTTGAAGTTTTTCGCGAAGTCTGTCTCGTACCGGTATAAACTTTTTAATTGCTGCTAGCCGCTCTCGGGCTAATCTAGTTGTAAGCGATTCACCTACCATATATTGTTTGTGAACTGAATTTTCAAATGTGAATACAAGTGTAACAAGTGTTACAAAAAACGCTAATTTTTTTTTTTACTGAAAGCCTATTTTTTATAGTAACGCTCACGTGGTTAGGATACGGGTTTTTCCTCGTTTAATATTTTTCTAAGATCACGAACTTTAGAACTAATTTCAGCTCGTTTTTGATACTCTTGGCCGAGCTTTTGACGTATTGCTTCAACGGTGCTAAATAGCGTTATAAATACATTAATGTCGTTACCGTACAAACAAGCATTGATGGACTTTTGAATTCCTTTCACGAGTCTGTACATCTTAGGTAAGACATAACGACCCTTACTAGACTGATACTCAATGTCTTCATATTCTGAGGTAATCCTATTGCAGTCGAGACCTTCAGATAATACTATCCCACGATTTTTCAAATTTGAGATTTCAGCGATTATAGCATTTACATCTTTGATATCCATTATTTATATAATATATTTTACCTCTAATTATTAAAAAAAAAATTTGGGTCACTTTTGACTCCGTTTTTATATTTACAGGTTACTTATTTAAGGACAGTACATGTTAGCTAACAGTTTTCATCGTAACGGATAATTAATTAATTAATCGTAATAGACAGTAATTAGACTACATTTCAATCACTGGAGGATTTATCTTCCTTGATGCATACAAATTGTATCATGTATTCATTTTTATTTGAGAGAGCTGATCTAGTTATTTTTTTTCTGCTACTTTTCGTACCGAGGGCTCACAAATATCAAAATGTTTTCCAGCCGCATTCATTGATGGAAATACGTTTTCTTCGTTATTTTGTAAATCAAATGATTTCACGCTCTTTGCTTGTTTTGGATACATACATGTATTTCCTACTTTAGTATTTTCACTCTGTGTAACAACTCGTAAGTTATCCAATTTGTTATTTTGAGGGGATCCATCAATGTGATCAATCACAAAGCCATATTTGATCAATCCGTTATGACATTCAAAAATAATTCTGTGACAATAATATTTCTTCTTCCCAGCACCAAACATCAAATACCCCATATTGTTTACACATCCAACCGGTTTCTTTAGTCTGCGATTTCTAACAACACCGTCACTGGATGCTTCATAATTAACAAGCACGGGGTGAGGTCTGAAGTCTTGGTTTATTTGTATAATAATACTATTTTTCTAATTTATTATTTGCTTTAATTATAAACCTCTGAATATAATCTTGAGGAGTCTTTATGATTTTGTCATCGTTTGGGTCAATGACGGTATTTTTTATTCGTTTGTCATAATAGCGTTTTAGTTCCCTGTATCGTTTGCCGCCACAACTGAGACATAATTGTGATTTTCCCCTTACCCCCACCCCACATCGGAGGCACGGGAGAGGGCCAAGGGAACCGTTGCGAACGCTCTGTAAATGATACCCACAGAATTCGCTTCTGTATGATTTGTTACACGGGGTTGTTGAAACAATCATAAGCCATTTGCAGTGATTCATTATATATAAATTTCTTATTTAAATACTTGTTTTAATTATATGACTGAGGAATTCGAGAGATTATCAGCAATTAAGCCCTACAAAAATATTAAATTCAATCTCGATAGAACCTTCAACGATGTGCCAAAACAGGCAATAAATGATAACAGCTTGATAAAAAAAAATTCGTGACTGTGCTGTTGAATTTAAGCACGACGGTGCATCTCATAGCTGATCAACATTTCGAATTGATGGTGTTGTTGATGCCAAGATGAACGACGAAAACGCAGCTACGATTATATCACAACTTGACAACAAAAAGTATTTTTTCAGAGTGAAATTCATTGTCAATTTAGAATCGGGCAGTTGGATTATACGAGATAAATTTGAACCAATTCTCAAAGACAAGAAAACAGTCGTTGTTGTGATTCTAAGCCGGGTCTGTTAACTGGAATTGACAAACCATGCTATGAACGAGCATACCCTGAAACAGCAGTTGTTTATGGGATATATCCGTTAAATGAAAAACCTGATATAGGAAAACGAAAACCAATGAAATATTCGTCGCCGGCGACTTCGTCAGTGGCTTTGCCACTCAATTGTGTAGCAGGACGATTAACAGAACATTTTACAAATGCACTCCGCGGAAACAAATTAACTGATCTAAGACGTAAAAATATTAATGAATGGGAGCTAACAGTGAAAGAGCACGGGGCAACTATTAGCGATATAGCTAAATTAGAAACGTCACTGAAATTTCCAATAACCGTTACAACGATAACCGGTGAGGTATTATATAAATCGAAATACAATAAACAGGGAGCTCCAATCAAAATTATTGATCATAACAAACACGCATGGACACCCGCGGTCACAATATTTCCACGAGACAGAACAATAATGTATATACCCATGGAATTCTTGGGAGAAGATTTCTCCAGGGATGGTTTTCTCGTTGAAGAGAAACTATTCGATGATATTGCGCATTTGAGTAAAACGACCCCGTGTCGGTGTGGTTACTTCGCAGCACTGAAAACGACACGGATACGTTTGATCAGTTTGTAAGACCAAACGGTGAATTATACCGCACTGAAGCATTTCACAACAAAATGAAAAAAACAGCTAGTGTGTTTTTAACGGCGTGTGGCGAAGCCACCGATGATGAAATTATCAACGACGAACATTTATTGACAAACTGTTTTACAATCCCGTCGGTTGCAGCTCATTTTGCAAGAATCAAAAACGCATGGAAACCAACACGCGTAGAATTCTTGCCAGACATTGAGGATAGTTGCCTCGAATTTTATCATGGCGGTTTATACAATAACAAATACGACAGTGATAATATCATTTCAGTTGATATGGTTGCTTGTTATCCAGCGAGTTTTCTTGGTTATGGAGAATGTACTGAGAATTTTAAACGATTTGGACACCCCGTACATGAAATGACTCGTGTTGCAATTAATGGGCCGCTGCCTGATTTTGATTTAACTGGATTCGCTCGTGTAGTATCATTTGAATTCGCAGCAGGACTTCATCGCGCTTGTTATATTTGGATTGGTAGACACATGTCTGAAAAGAAGTGGCTGCCAATAGCGCTATTACGATTCATGATTGATACAAAAATGTTAATTTCGCTGACGGTCAGTGAAGCAATTATATCATATCGGAAACAAACCAATGTCTGGTTACCAGAACCATAAAGTCTTGATAGTATAATTGACGAATCCAGAAAACATATTAATGCCGACGAAAAATATATCATTGAGTGGTCCAAACGGGTATTTAATCAACGAAACAACGAAGCAAAAGATCTCGGCAGAAGAATAATTGGTAAATTCACTCAGGGAGGGAAAAAATGTGACTACAAAAGATATTCTTCACGGTTGGTTATAGATAGCACCGAATGACTTTGTAATCGCGGATGCAGTATCCAAAAATATATATGTGGATCGTAAGGACGCTTTTTTGTCCGATGGAACAAAATTGGGCACAGTTGTTACTTACAGCGACGGTTACAGATCCCCGTGTACACATATGAGGTCGTCGATGCTGGGTTATGCTTGTATTAATTTATTTTCAATGATAAATAGATTTCCTGACACTGCGGTTAGAGTTGCGGTTGATTCATTTTACATTGACAGCAAGTACAGTGGAGCAGTTGCTGAATTCACTAAACCGAATGAAAGTTGGGGATCATGGAGAATTAAAAAAGAAAAGCTGCGTGATTATTCTGAATCAGCAGATGTTACAATTGAAAACAATTACCTGAAAAATGATAAACTATCAGAGTGGTCTAATGCACCACCGATATCTGATCCAATTTATAGATATAAAACAGTTTATTTAAACGGTTGCGGCGGGTCAGGAAAGACAACACGTGCGATAGAATTATATCAAGGGCGGGCAAATATGATTGTGCTTACACCAAGCCACAGACTAGCGAGAGAGATAAAACAACGAAATGTTGAAGCTTGTACTTATCACAGCTTTTTCGATTAAAGGGTGATGAATGGACCTCTGAAAGAATGGGTGAGAAATTCAGTCCTGAAATCATTATTTGGGATGAAGCGTGTACGGTTTCGGAGGATGTATTAAAAATGTTTCTTGATTGGTTGTTGCTCGCGAATAGAAAAGTTATAATGTGCGGCGATCATGGTCAGCCACCACCATTTGTCGGTGGGAACCCACATGATTGGTTGAAAGGGTTTGTTGACTATTATGAATAAATTAATACTGACTATAGAGCACTTGATGAACCATTACGTGAATTCAAGAAACTAATTAGATTACAACCGGATAGAATCCAATGTGAAGTAGCACGTGAGGTGATTTCAGAAACTACCATGAATGAGTTCTGGAAAGCGTGGAGACCAAACGATTTGATAGTTGCAAGTAGAGAGATAGTCAGAGATACACTTCAAAGAAAGTTGTTTGTGTTGCATAAAGAAAAATTCCCAACGTTTCCAGTGCCGTTGTGTTATAGACCCTCGGATACACGAAAGCAGAATATTGAAGTTGAAATTCCAGGACGTGTGACTTCGTCAACGACAGAGTCAGGAAAACAGATTCTGGTATTAAATGATATTGTGCTAGTTGATATCAATGTTGTCGAAGATGCATTGGGTGCTGATAAATCCCCATGGACGCTAGGTTACGCAGCAACAATACACTCTTCGCAAGGATTAACCATCACGGATACAATTGTTTGGATAGTTGATAATAACATTGAGTGGTCACATTTAGTCTATCTTGCAGTGTCCAGAGTACGACGAATAAATAAACTTCGAAGAATTGTTGTTGATGATAAAATCATTGGCGATGACATCATAGATATTAAAATCATTAATTAAAACTCCGGTTACAAACAACAGGATAAAAAAACGACAATTTGATATTGATGCCGAATTAATTATTGCGTTGAAGCAACAACAGAATAATCACTGCGCCAGTTGCAATTGTATAATGCGTTGGCAGTATTCGGATAAAGGTCCTCGAAAATTTACCGTAGACAGAAAAAATAACAGTCTCGGTCATGTCAGAAACAATGTGATGTTGACTTGTCTTGAGTGCAATAGACGCAACGGCGCTAGTTAAGACCATGCGGCGGCAATTGAATATCGTCAGGTATCACTTGTAGTTGTTCGCGTGTAAAACCCCGCTGAGGGGCAGTTGAATCCAATTTATATATTGGAGGTTTACCAGTTGATCGTGTTATAGTAGATATTCTATGCGTAGTGACACTCCAAATAGGATCAGTAGCCCTTTTTTTTACCACCTTCGAGTTCTTCTGGTTCATATAAATATCTCACGGTGACATTGCTGAGAATTGGCTGAGAAACGCTATCCCGCTGTGGTTGTGGTATATACTTTTTTTTATTGCGTTGTTAGGTTTCATATTGATTGCTCTGGTAATCTCGTTATTTAGCGCTGCAACTACCCCTGGTAATCTTTTGACCCATTCACGGGATCGCTTTTCTTGGATGAATTATTTTGCGTATTGATATCCAAATAACCGCTCAGCAAGAGTCCGATTAAATCGTTCTACAATTGCCTGATCGCGATGTGGTGCAGTATGCCCCCGTCTGATGGTGACATTGTGATGTTTCATTGTAGATGCAACTACACCTTGAAATTCCTTGCCAGGATCAACTTGTAATAGATTTGGCCAGCGTAGTGGGCCCCGTCGATAAATCCTTTCAAATGCAGAAGCAGCTTCAGGTGATGATTTTGTTTTTAGCGGTTCTGCTTGTTTGTATCGACTCGCAACGTCAACTACGGTTAGCGCGTATTTGTAACCGTTGTCATGTGGTAAAAACAATAAATCAGCTTGATGAACTTCATTGGGTCCGGAAACATCAAAATGCGAGAAATTGAGTTGTTTAGGACGCGGTAGATAAATTTGCCCTATAGCCTGTTTGGATAACCAATTAGCCGCAGTGGCCTTTTTCACTTTTGCAGCGCTTGCGAGTTTATTGATTGCAGCGTTACCCCTCCAGTATCCCCTATGAGAATAATAAATAGATTCCATATTATTAATTATACCTAACATCGATTTGCCTTTCAAAGCTGATTCTATCAACCACGAAGCCAATTTTTCTTTGAAAGATTTATCAGGAATAGCATTTAACGCATGAATTAATTTCACATCTGCGAGATGCCTGTGTTGCAAATTGCTGCTTTTATAAGCAACATCATGAGCATGACACGCCTTATCAATGGCGTTTATTGGTTCTTCACCACGTCGAGGCTGATTTTGGTAATCAAGTCTGATATCTAATCGTGTTCCGGGGCCACAGTAGCTATAACCTGGAAGGTGCTTTTCTCCTGGGTACTTTGCCCATGGGGTTCCAGGGAGTTTTGCCAATTTGGCTGCGATATCACCTCCTCGTTTTTTTTAAAAAACACCTGCGGATTTCATAGAAACAAATCTAAACTTTTTTTATACCACATGTTGCACATCTACCAGTTAGTGCTGATCTGTTATTTTTAGTTGTAATCGTCATCACATCATTTGTGCAAGTACGCATTTTACACTTCACACAATATAGATCCATAATTTATGTATAGAGATATGAATATAATTGATTTTTCAGCGACTAAAACAAGAGAACCAGTTAAGCATCATGCAGCGCTACCAAACTCTATCCGCGCAATTATAATCAGGCCATCTGGATCCGGCAAGACGCAATTGTTGCTCAATTTAATAATGAGATGGATGAAGTGGGATAAGTTGTATTTAATTGCCCCTAGCGTAGATGATCAACGATGCTATGAAGTGTTAAGGATTTTAACGAGAATGCATCAGAAATTAAAGGTGAGAACGTCGTTGATTTTATAACTGATATTGACGAGGCACCATCCGTGGATGACTTTGATGGGAGCATTAACAATTTAGTCGTTTACGACGATGTGATGTTAGATAAACAAAAAAAAACAGCTAGGATCTTTTCCAGAGGCAGGCACAAAAACACTGACGTGATATATGTCACTCAACGCTACACTCAGATTCCAAAAGTGATCAGAGATAACTGTAATATTCTTGCTGTATTCAACGGCGTTGATACACATACGCTACGAAATATTTGGCAGACATGGTGCTCTGATATGGACTTCAATCAATTTCGAAATTTCTTTAGTCATGCTCATTCAACCCCGCATTGATTTATAACAATAAATTTACATGATCCTAGAACACGATATCGTATCGGACTCGATCAAATATTCGGTTGAAATCGTAAATGATTTTTGTTAACCCATAGCAGCAGAGGGGGGGGGGGCGATATCAACATCGTTGCGACCCGGATGATTGAAAAATCGCAGTCTCCGTTTGCTAAATGGAGACTTATTTTTTTTTGTGGTTAAAATATGAGATTTCGCAGGAAGGCTCTATTTTTCGTTTTTAGACTTCAATCAATTTTGTCGGAAAAGGTTGTGAGATTGGCCCCCCCCCCTGCTGCTTGAGGAAAGATCTACTGTGGGTACACATAATCCCTTAAAAGCGGCCCATTACATTTACCCTAAAGTGAAAATAATATGCATTCAATGAAAGGACCACTTGTTAGGTTTTTTTGTGTTTGTTTGATTAGGATATTTAACGTAGTTTTAAAAATAAAATCAGTTTTATTTCTACGATGTCTCCCGTGAAGCAGTTTATAGTAATGTTTAGCACTGGGGCATCATTTCGCAGACATGTAGGATGATTTTCCACTGTCACATTATCCTGACACCAGGCCGACCAGTCCTAACACAAACCTCTTAATGCTGAGCACCTAGCGAATTAGTTGTTAGTACCTTGTTTTTGTAAGTCTTTAGTACGACTGGGCCAGGGATCAAACCCACAACCTTCAGCTTCTGCGGTGGATGCGTTAACAACTAGACCGCTGGAGCAGTCCTTGTGAAGTTTTATGTACCTGACTTACTTTCATATTTAATGGATTTTATCAGATGATTATAAAGCTTCCACATAGAGAGATCTTGATTGGGAACATTGATTTTTAAATAAAAACACAGTATCAACTTTAATCCGTGGACCTTTAATATGTATAGACTAAATTGATCACCAGATATATTTTAAAAAATGATCCCTATTCTAGTAAGTAATATTAAACTGTAATCATACTAATGAAGTATTTTATCAAATATTTATTTTCATCAGTCCATGCTGTAATGTGTCTGCATGTTGGTCAAAGTAATTACACTCAATCTTGTAATAACTGTAATTTAACTCATAGGTCTTGCTAGGATTTTTAATTTTTATCACATGTTTAATGACATACCATTGATTCCAAATAATCTTTACTTTAATATGATATATCTTTCTAAAATAATATTTCATTGCAATGTATTATTATTATAATTACATGATATATTCAGTTTGTTTAAGCTCACTGTGTTTAATGACACTATGGCATGATTAACTGGCATAGTTTTATTTACATTTCGTAATGATAATGGCTATATTACAGTAGCAGCAAATAGAGTGGACAGACCGAAACTATTTCAGACAAACCGAAACTATTTCAAGCAAGCCGAAACTATTTCAGACAAACTGAAACTATTTTATGCAGACAAAACAATAGAGAAATGGTTTCGGTTTCTCACGCTACAGAGACAGTCTCCACGCAGACCCGGCAGTGATTGCGTTGTGGAGACAAATTGTTTTAACTGAACATTTGATCAAGTCCTGTATGATATCTTGATCTCAGGTCGTGCAAATTTATTGTTACAAATCCATGTGGAATTGACTGAGTGTGACTAAAGAAATTTCTAAAGAGATTATAATCCATATCACTTCAAATATTTTGTAGCGTATGTTTGTCAACTCCATTAAATACAGCAAGAATATTGCAGTTATCTCAGATCACTTTTGGTATTTTTGTGTATCGTTGAGTGACATCTATCACATCAGTATTTGTATGCCTACCTCTGGAAAATATCCTAGCGGGATTCTTTTGAATGTCTAACATGACATCATCATATACAACTAAATTGCTGATATTTCCATCAATATCATCAATACTTGGTGCTTCCTCGATATCGGTTATAAATTCAATAATATCCTCATCAATTTCCGATTTTGTTCTGTCGTTAAAATCCTTTAACACCTTGTAACATCACTAATCGTCTACACTAGGGGCTACTAAATACAACTTATCCCATTTCATCCATCTCGTTATTAAATTAAGTAACAACTGCGTCTTGCCGCTTTCAGATGGTCTGATTATAATCATACGAATTGCATTCGGCAGCACTGCATGATGTTTAACAGGCTCTCATGTTTTTGTTGCCGAAAAGTCAATTACGTTCATGTTATTTTAAATAAATTATGGATCTATATTGTGTGAAATGTAAGAAGCGTACTAACACAAATGACTTGCCGATTACAACTAAAAATAACAGATCAGCACATGCTGGTAAGTGTGTACAATGTGGTACCAAAAAATTTAGATTTGTTTCCTTTGATAAAATCAAGGATTTAAAAAAAAACGACGAGGTGATATTGCAACCAAGTTAGTAAAATTACCAGGAACACCATGGGCAAATATCCGAGAGAAAAATACCTTCCAGAGTATAGCTTTTGTGGACTCGGGACCAGACTTTATATCCGACTGTATGATCAAAACCAACCCAAACCCGGTGAATATCCAATAAACGCTATTGATAAAGCATGTCATGCTCATGATGTTGGTTACAAAAGCAGCAATCTGTAACACAGACATATCGCAGATGTGAAATTGATTCATGCGTTGAATTCTATCACTCATAAATCCTTCAAAGAAAATTTGGCTTCATGGTTGATAAAATCGGCGATGAAAAGTAAATGGATGTTGGGTGCTGATAATTAATAACATCATGGAATCTATTTATTATTCCCCAAGAGGATTCTGGAGGGGTAAATCAATAAACTTGCTAGCGTCGCAAAGGTGGCAAATACCACTGCAGCGGATTGGTTATCCAAACAGGCGATATGGCAAATTTATCTACCACCACCTAAACAAATTAACTTCTCGCATTTTGATGTCAGCGTCCCTAATGAAGTTCATCAAGCTGATATATTATTTCTTCCGCATGATGATGTTTACAAGTGCTCACTAACCATAGTTGATGTTGTGAGTAGATACAAGCAGGCAGAACCTCTAAAGACAAAATCATCAACTGAGGTGGCTGCTGCATTTGAAAAAAAATATTGAAGGGGTCCTCTGCATTGCCCAAATCTATTACAAGTTGATCCTGGCAAGGAATTTCAGGGTACAATGTTATCGACAATGAAGCATCATGTCACCATCAGACGATGACATACTGCATTACATCGCGATCAGGCAATTGTTGAACAATTTAATCGGACACTTGCTGACCGGTTATTTGGATATCAATACGCGAAGGAATTTATTCAGGATAAACGATCTCATGAATGGGTCAAGAGATTACCAGCTGTAATTACCGCGCTTAATAATGAGATTACTCGAACAATTAATATGAAACCTAACAACGCGATTAAAAAAAAGTATATACCCATAAAACCACAAAATGATTTTTCAAAACAACCAGTACTCGGCAGTGTCTCTGTTAGATATTTATATGAACCAAGAGAGCTTGAAGGTGGCAAAAGAAAAGAGTTACTGATCCTATTTGGAGTGTCACTGCACAAAAAATATCTAGCATAACACGATCCACGGGAAGACCGCCAGTATATAGGTGGATTCAACTGCTCCTCAGTGAGGATTTACACGGGAACAACTACAAGTGATACCCGAGGATACTCAATTACCACCGCGTGGTCTTAACTAGCACCTCTGCGTCTGTTGCACTTAAGACAAGTCAGCATCACATTATCTCTGGTATGACCAAACCTGCTATCTTTTCTGTCTTTATCCTACCAATACCAACACATTATACAATTACAACTCGCACAGTGAATAATCTGTTGTTGTTTTAGTGTAATTATACATTCGGCATCAATATCAAATTTTCTATTTTTTTTTATCCTGCTGTTTATAACCAGTGAATTTTTTTCTGATTATGTCATCGCTGACAATATCATTGTTGCTGGTGTCAATATAATCTAACTCTTCTGTTGTTGTTCAGTGTGATTATAAAATCGGCATCAATGTCAAATTTTCTGTTATTTTTTATGTCTTGTTGTTTATAACCAGAGAGTTATTTTCTGATTATATCATCGCTGACAATATCACTTATTGTAGTGTCATTATAATCTAAAACAACTCTTCGAAGTTGATTTATTCTTCATACTCTGGACACCACAAGATAAACTAAATTCGACCACTCGATGTGATTATCTATGGTCCAAACAATTGTATCGGATATAGTCAACCCTTGCGAAGAATGTATCGTCTCTGTGTTTCCTAGCTTCTTTGTGGATTTATCAGCACGCAATGCATCTTTGACGACATTGATATCAACCAACACAATATCATTTAACACTAGAATCTGCTTTTCACTTTGTCCTGGAATATCATCTTCGATATTGTGTCTTTGTGTATCCTTGGGTCTATACCATAACGGCACTGGAATTTTTCTTTATGCGTGTTATAAAACGTCATCTGAAGTATGTATCTGACTATCTTTCTACTTGCCACTATCAAATCGTTTGGTCTCCACGCTTCCCAGAAATCATTTAATGGGGTTTCTGAAATTATTTCACGTGCTATTTCAAATTGGATTCTATCCGGTTGTAAAATGATTAATTTCTTGAACTCGCGTAATTCATTATCAAGTGATCTATGATCAGTTCTAATTTCTTCATAATAATCTACAAAATTATGTAGCCAATTATGCGGGGATAAACCGACAAATGGTGGTGGTTGACTACGATCGCCACACATTATCACTTTTGTATTCGCTAGTAATAACCAACGGAGAAACGTTTGTAATACATCTAACGACACTGTGCGTATCTCATCCCAAATGAGGTTTTCAGGAATATATTTCTTGCCCATTCGATCAGGAGTCCATTCGTCACCTTTCCATCGAAAGAAACTGTGATAAGTACAAGCATTAATTTCTCACTGTTTCATCTCTCTTGCAAGTCTGTGTGTTGGTGTTAGGACAGTCATGTTTGATTTCTCTCGAAATAATTCAATCGCACGACTTCACTGACACACCACAGCCATTTAGGTAACTGGTTTTATATCTACATATTGGATCGGATATCGAAGGTGCATTAGATTGTTCTGATATCTGATTATTTTTCAAGTAATTGTTTTCAATTGTAACATCTGCTGAATTGGAATAATCACGCAGTATTTCCTTTTTAATTCTCCATGATCCCCAACTCTCGTCAGAATTAGTGAATTCGGCCACTGCTTCTTTATGTTTTATATCTATATCAAATGAATCAGTAGCGACTCTAACCGCAGTGTCAGGAAATCTATTTATCATTGAAAGTAAATTAATACAAGCATAAGCCAGCATAGACGCCCATAAGTATGTATACTGAGGATTTTTTCCATCTGTGTAAGTAACAATTGTACCTAATTTGGTTCCATCGGACAAGAAAGCGTCTTTATGATCGACATATATAACCCTAGATGTTGCATCCGCGATTATAAAATCGTATTCATGATCATCTATAATCAACCGCGAAGAATATCGTTTGTGGTCGTATTTTCCACCCTGTGTGCAGTTATCAATTATTCTTCTACCGAGATCTTTTGCGTGTTTAGTTCTAACTTCAAAGATTTCTTTGGACCATTTCACGATATATTCTTCGTCTAGATTAGGAAATTGTTTTTTGTTTCCGGTGACTATACTATCTAGACTATCGGGTTGTGGTAACCAGACTTCAGTTTGTTTTCGATATGATATTATTGCTTCACTGACAATCAGCGATATAACCATTTTAGAATCAATCATATACCGTAAAAACACTATGGGCATCCAGTTTTTTTTCAGAGGTGTCTCTACCAATCCAAACATAACAACACGGATGAAGTCCTTTAGCCAATTCAAATGATACCACAAGAGCGAATCCGGTTAAATCAAAATCGGGCAGTGGTCCATTAATCGCAACACGGATCATCTCGTGTGTTTGATGTCCAAAAATCTTTTGAAGTACTCAGAACAGTCTCCATACCCAAGAAAACTCTGCAGATAGCACGCAATCATATCAACCGAAATGATGTTTTCAGGGTCGTATTTTGTATTCCATTATCCGCCATGGCCATAATCCACGCAGCTTGATTCGATATCAGAAATTCTGCGCGTGTTGGTTTCCATAGATTTCTCTTTATCCTGAAATGAGCTGCAACGGACGGCATTGTAGAACATTTTGTCAGTAATTGTTCGTTGTAATCCGTTGAAAAACAAAACCACAATCTAGTTTTTTCATCTCGTCATGGAGGGCTCCAGCACGATATATTTCGCCTTTGGATCTTACAAATTGATCGAATTTAATCTCTTCATCTTCAAAACTGTGAAGTAACCACACTGACACAGGATCATTTTTACTTAACTCGTAAATAAAATCAAATAATTTCTCCTCAGATAATTCCACAGGTAGATATTTTATGGTTCTATTCCGCAGAAATATTGTTACTGCGGAGGTCCACGCGTGTGCATTATGAAAATATTTTTTGATTGGATATCATCTTGATTTATATTTGGAGTCGTATAATACCTCGCCTGTTAATGTCGCTACGGTTATTGAAAATTTTAGTATCCGTTCTACTTCTGCTACATTTTGAATTGTTGCTCTGCTCACCTTCACTGTTATTCGTTTATTTTATTGCGTCATAGATCCGTCAATTTGTTTCCACGCAACTCATTTGTAAAATGCTCTATTATTCGTTCTGCTACTCAATTCAACGACGAATATTTCATGGGTTTATATTTTTTCAATACTCGGTTTATCATTTATCGGATTCATCACATAAACAACCGCGGTTACAGGATAAGCTCTCTCGAAATACGGTTTTTCAATTTCAGTCAGAATTCCTGGTTTGGAATCCTGACTCACAGTGTCGGTTCTTTTATTTTTCAGGATGGGTTCACATTTGTCGCGTATAATCCAATTTCCAATTTCTGAGGGGATAATTTCTCTCTAAAAAATACTTTTCCTGATCAAGATGAGAGATTACTGCTGCTCTTTCGTCGTTCATGGTAGCATCAACACTACCATCAATTCGAAATGTTGACCAACAGTGAGATGCTCCATCGCGCTTGAATTCATTAAATGCATCACGGAGCGAATGGAGTTCATCAAATCATATCATATATAATCATAGATAATCATATCATAACTTGCATATATATCTCTAGGCGCAATAAGATATGAATAACACCTTAGAGCGAATGGAGTTCATCGCATCATACGAATACGGGTCAAAAATGACCCCCTAATTTATTAGGTATATAATATATCATATAATTAATTTCGAAAATATGAATGACATTATAATTGAGATTTCAAATTTGAAAAATCAAGGAGTACAATTGTCAGATAAATTGGGTCGTAATCAGATTCTCTTTGAATTTCATGGTCTTGATGATAGCGCCCAGAATAATAGATATGTCCTTGCCAAACAGTATGGGTTGATCAAATGAATTCAGCACGCGGTAAATGACTCACTTAAATTTTGTAACAACATCAACAAATTTATCCCGTATTCACTCCGGTAGAGAAGGTCAGAGGTGAATTGGGGCAACAATATGAAATCAAACGCACAATAAACTCAAAACTTAAAACAATAAGGGATCTCATCAGACAAAATGAAAATCACTTCCCCGTTTTGGTTGCCTCAACAGTGAAAAATCTCTCCATGGATTAATTGACACTCTAAACACAAACGTGTACAATACCTGTTTGCAAGTTTGAGTAATCTACAATTCTATAGGCCCAGTGATTAAATCACCGAGATAAATAATTCTATAGACAGGTATGCTTGGTCACGCAGAACAGAAACTCTATAATACGTTTCAATGTTGTGTATTTTTTGTCTCTGCGATTTAAGTAATAAATTTCGGTGGGTGGGAATTCAGAGATTTTATTTTATTTGTTAATAGCTGAAATATTTTATTTTTTTATTGATTTTTGTGGTCCTTTTTTATCGTTTGTGGTTGTTTTTGTGGTGTTTATATGCAATCCGTCGACATAATTTCATAAAAATCGAGGGCAAAAACCCCAGGAATTCATTTAGAGAAAATCGATTTCGATGAGATTTCTATCCTTGTGGGGCACATTTTGTGGTGTTTTTCATCGTGATCGTCGAATCTTCTATGCTTTTTCTTTGCTTTTGTACTGTTTTTGGCTAATCCGTCGACATAATTTCATGAAAATCGATTTTCTTTAAATGAATTCCTGGGGTTTTCACCTTCAATTTTCAGATGAATAAAATGGAACGCGCAGCTATCTGTTGACTTGCGTTTACAATTTAGATCGTATGTTAATTTATAATGGTAGGTGAAGCCCTAACAACTAGATTAGCACGCGAGAGATTACTGCGATTAAGAGATTTATTCCGGTTCGTGATTCCGTTTGAAATAAGCTCCAAACTAGAAAAGAATTTCAAACCGTTTGACAACGTGTACCGAACAATTATTCAAATCCATTACTACAGCAACCGGGAAAGTCGTAACCTGGACAAGAACAATAACAGTAGGATGAAGAACATAAACAGGAGGGTGATATTGAACAACAATTAGAGGGTGAAGAACAAAAACAGGAGGGCATGTTGGTAAAAATCAAAGAGGTGTTCCCTTTATAAATAAATTAACCGAAGGGATTCAAACAAAAATAAAACAATTTCAGTTATTAAAAATCAGCGATTATCAAGCTTTTGGTAATTTTGCTGCTAACAGCTATCTTTCAAAAAAAGTGTTTTTGAAAGACAAAGATAAAGATAGTGGAATAACTCGCAATAAATGGGTTAATTGGTTATAAAAATTGAACAGGGGGATTGGTCGTATAAATACAAAAGAATTAGGTTATAAAAAATTTAGGGACGCAATTGATAATTATGATATACAACAACAACAACAACAACAAATCGAAGAACGAAAACAACAAAGAGAAGAAAGAACAAAACAACTTGATGAAAAAAGTCAAGCACGGATACAAAAACCAATAACCAACTGATCGAAAATAAGAAGGTGCAACTGGTACTACCGGTTTGGGTTTTTCTCAAAGTGGTGCTCCAAGAGGGGTTTCAGGTAGTGGTCTAGTTCGTTGTCCTAGTAATATTAGAGGGTAAAAACGATTAGAAATTCTCGTAGAAGAGAAACGAGGCAAAAAAACCAAACCGGAAATAATTAAGGAGGCCGCTGATATCTGCAGACGACTATTTGAGGGTGGCATTATGGATATTGGTGTATATCGAGAGTTTATTGATGAGCTAGCTTACGGGTATCTAAGTGACTGAAAATCCAAAGGATTTTTACGATTAGATAAATGTCATTTAAATAAGATGATCATACACTACAACCACAATAAATCAACCATGACTTACGTAGTAAACTCACGATTGCCTGTTTATAGAAAGTACTATGGAGATGGTCTCGGCAATACCATTGCAGGGTTATTTGCAAGAATGGCTCCAAAAATAGCACCAATCGCAAAACAATTATCAATAAAAGCTATTGATGTTATTCGTGATAAGGGTATTAGCACTGTTGGTGATGTTGCCAGAAAGAATTTCCGCGGCTAAGGAAAAACTAATAGAGTTAGTTCGGCGACGAAAGAAACCACTACCAATGATAAAATCACTGGGGCCACTACCATCCACGGAAATTATGCCTGCAAGTAAATGCAAAATAAAAAACAACGCAGTGGATCAAAAAATAGCATAACTAAACAATGATGGATATGACACTCAAGGGAATATTACTGCAAATATGATAGCGCAAAGTGGTTTGAAATCGCGAGCGAGATCGCGATTTAGATCAAGAAATATATAATAATATGTTCAAATCGTCTCCTGACACAGCGTTTGATATGGACGCCCCAGTACCCAAGAATGATTCTGTACGCGATTATCAATTCTATTTCTATCATGCAGTACAATCGGATCTTCGATCAAGAATCGAACTTCAAGTCCATGGTACCAGCAAATACTTTCTACCTGCTGAAGAATTTATCGAAGTAGAAGGAGAACTCGTAACAAATGTTGCATCTCATACATCATATGCAGATGACCCAAATATCCGAGTTGGCTTTGTCAATAATGGTATCATGGCGGTATTCGAGAGTGCTTGATATATGATTGGTGGAAGAGAGATAGAGTCTATAGAGCGTGAGGTTGATGTTGCCACAACAATAGTGGCATTAGCAAGATATTCTGATGATTTTACAATATCGGCAGGTCAGTCTATGATGTTTTTTAAGGATATTACTAATCACACTGAACACATTCAGTATACTAAATTGCTGACACCACAAGCTACTGCAGTTAATCCACAACCAGATGATGTTGAAAACGAAGATTGATAGACCAGGTGGTGCCTTTGATATTATAAAAAGTACTAATCCTAATTACAACCTAGGGTTTGCAAAACGCGCAACAATGTTGCTAAGACAGCGTCGACAATTTTCATGGAAGAAAGATTACTATCATTTATGGATCATATAGGAAAATCATTGCTATCATGGCTAACAACAACAACAACAACAGATACCACGGATTCTAATATTGATGGTACACTTACATGGCACCTGGCATCAAAACAAGCCACTGCTGCGCCACGTAATATATTTATTGCGTTACAGAATAAAACGCGATTAAACTCTCAGAAACGGAGTCATATCATTTTTGATCAAATAGGTGTTAATGAAGTATCATTGAGAATAAACGGCCAACAGGAACCATCCGAGAATATACTACTTGATTATCGAACCAACCAAATAGCACGCGCGTATAATCGTTTGTTGACATTTATGGGACGCGATCATAACGTAGATACTTGTCTGCAAAATATCACAATCTGATTTTAAAAACCGATATCCCATCTATTACTTCTCGCTGGAACATCTTGATTTAACCAGACAATCCGTAGTTGACATACACTTCAGAGCTCGTGTAACTCGTCCGGTTGTAGGTGGTGTTGTCACTATCCCGAATTACAGAGCAGTTGCTGCCATTCTTAGCGACAAATCAATGCTAATCGTAGGTGTTGGTGAACGAATTAGGGTAGTTGATGCACCAGTAGAAAATATGTTGTAGACAATTAGATCAATCTGTTGTTAAATAAAATGTCGTACAGTCATGTTCGTGTTACTTTAACTCCTGGTCAAATTATAAAATTCTAATCGGAATCAGCCATAAAAGGTGGAACCACAATATCGTTGAAGCACATTCAGATGTCTGGCGGTCAAAATAAATTGTCATTGACAACTTTTCAGATAAAACACTTCAATGATGCTATCAAGGATAAAAAAAGGTGTTCAGATCACTCTCTCTGCGGCCGCGATCAAAGACATGATAAAATCAAGTGGTATATTTCCACTTTTCGCTGCGTTACCAGAGTTGATTGCGGCAGCGGCCCCAGCGGTAGAAAAAGCCGCCGCTCTAGGAGCCGTTCGTACAGCGGCAGAGATTTCACTAAAGAAAGCAACTAGAAAAGGGTACCAAAAAAAAAAGATCAGGAAATGGTCTGAGACTACCAGAAACTCCGTATTCATGGTACAGCGGAAATGACCTGAGACTAGGAACAGTTTACTAACAATAGTTCCCATGTCAAATTTTGCTTTACTCGATGCTGCTAGAAAACTAGCGATAAATAAAACTTTAGAGTTGTCTTTATGAGAGATCAGTTACCACAACAACCAAACAACGCTGAAACCGGTATCATTAATCTCGATAACAGCACCGGACCTGGAATTCACATGGTTGCATACGCGATTGATCCACGTGCAATTGTCTATTTCGATTGATATGGGTTAGCGCCGCCTAAAGAATTTATTCGTTATATACGCCACTTAAAAATTCCTATCTGGTATTCCACGCTACCAACACAGAAAATGAATGACCCACCAATATGCGGCATAGAAGTATCAAATGTCCTCAACGCTATTTCATCATCGGTAAAACCGTACACGAATATACGAGTAATCGCTTTTTAGAGAGAAATTATATAAAATAACATGACTGATATTTGGGGAAGATCCCTCTCAAGTCTGAAAAAAAAACACGGAAATATCTGCAGCCGGTGATGTAAAAAAATAATTGAAGATGAAATATCCGAGATGTTAAACCTTGCAAGTGTTGATCCCAATGAAATAGTTGTATTTTAAGATAGTCAGGGTAAATTGAAAACGAGTTATGTTTCCCTTGATGATATCTTAGTTAAACGATGCGACGCAGTAGAAGATACTATCGCGTTGTTTTCCAAGGAGGGTAAACTCAAACCAGATGTTCTCATTTCGACGCTCACAGATAAATCAGCGCTCGGTGATAATTATTCATCAACGATGGAATTATTAAAAAACTACGCGATGAATATGACGACCATATAACTAAATTCGATCAGTTTTCTAAATTACAAAGAAGTATAATTGACAATATTGACAAACATCTATTAGATTTCTTTGGAAATCCACCGGTGACCACACCAAAACTCACAGAGATAAAAACAGCTATGTTAGAATTAGCAACACTCCAATCTAGGTATGGAGATCATGTTCACAAATTTTCAACTTTCGTAAAAATCTCATTGAGAAAATCTTTGAGGGGATCTCATTAGATAAACTCGACATGAAACTCCCGGATATTAGAAAATCCATCGATGAGATGAAAAACACTATCGAGGCAATCAAAGATGATGCATCGAGGATGATAGAAACACTTCAAAAAACAAATATTCCTCATGAGAAAACCAATTACGTAGTAAACACGATTCAACACGGATCATTTACGTGGACAGATATTAAATATCACCGCGACCGTCAAAGGTATTTATCGATTAACACTAGTGTCGCCGACTCAATTGAATATTTCGTCAACGAGTTCATCTGTGGTCAACAATATGATATCAACGATCATCGACAAGGAAACAACTGAACGATTCACAATAATATCCACCGATAATAATTTGGCTAGGGTTTCAATACCATGGTATGTGGAATTTGTGGTGGATTTAAGTAAACAACTTAATTGAAAACGAAAACGTTTTTATTCCTGGCAATTTGAAATAAATCTATTGTAATAAATAAAATCACATCATTGGCAACGTCACAGCAGTATCGCTATGATCAGGTCAGTGAATTTCAAACTAAACTCAAAACACTCACTGAGGAGTATCAAGTAAAAATAAAAAAAATACCGACGAAGAATTACCGCAGTTGATGTTAAGTGTAATCGGTATCAGGTGTAATTACCGGAGCTGGTATTATACCTCTCCTCGGTGACAATGATTGCCCCCATAGTTGTTACAATTTGTATATAAGCGGCGACAACAATCGCGGGAATAATTTCACAAATAACAAAAAAGTATCTTCATGTAGCCAGCGCAAACTGCAGGAATACGTAGTTAAGTTCCATGTTGTGTCAACCGCATGCTCACAATTATCCTCGATGAAATCGTCCTCCCTCAATGACACATTAATATCAGATAGTGAATTTTCCGGGATGGTACGTGTTTATGATTCCGCTATGTCAAAATTAGAAAAACAATACGAATATAATAACAAGGGCAACATCGCAAGACTGCTAAAACGAATAGCGGAAAACACCACCCCAGTGAAAATCAGCATGATCTCAATAACCTCAACCAATCCTGAATTCAGTGTGAATTTCCCCACTGCGATTCCGGTGAAGGAAATAGCACAAGCAAAACTACGAGTGTATCACAGTTGGCCTAACATTAGATCAGTACCATTCGGTGGTCAGCAACCGAATAATTCCTTGGTGTTTGCAAGTAAAAATAAACAAGAAGGAACTCCAGACTGGAACGTTGTTTCCTTACCATCTGGGTCCTACCAAATTGAACAAATTAATAATCAATTACAGCGCAGAATAAAATCCATTACTGGAAAAGAATCGAAAATCGCTATAACAGTTCATGAACCAACACTATATTCCGCGATTGAAATAAACTCACCCAGGTATGTCGTAGACATCTAAGAACCGTGCTAGGATGGCCTGAAACCCCACCTCGGACATCTTATCAAATACCACCAGAACCACAAAAATCTGATTATAATTCTGATAAAAAATCATATCATGATGCAATGATATCATACTATACAAATTTTGGAGTTTTAGATTTCTTTAGTGGGCGAATAGAAAAACCAAGCGGTGGATGGTTTCAACCAATTCAAAGTAAAATTAATGAACACTTTATAAAAATAAACAATGAATTTGAAAAATATAGAAATATATTGCGAGAAAAACTTTCCAAAGAATCACCGCGAGATGAGATCATCAAATACATAGAAATATGTAATAACATTATATCTGATATGAAAGCATTTAATTTATGGATTATTCAAACGGTCTTAAATACTATTAATCCTAAATCAAGATCAGAATTTTCAAAAATATATAATATACGCGTAGAGAATATTTCAGCATTTAAATTCCCTGGGTATAATGTAGATCAATGAAAAAAGCAAAAAACGATCTCCTCGATGAATACTTTCCACAAATACTCGCCGCATGGAAAATAAGAAATAACACAACCACAAACAACCATCCTCAAACATAATAATGACCCAGACGGGAGTGGTAGGCATATCTCTCCTCAAAACGTCAATATATCCTCGGTGATTGCACTGAATTTAGTATGTGATGTCATCGAAGGAAGTTGCCAAATAAATCTCGAAAGATCAAATCAAGCCCAGCAGGGATATATTTTATGCTCATTTGCACCAACGACCCCCCCCCCCAGGGTTTCTTATCATTTAGGATCCAACTAACCCAGTGTATATGCGATATCATAATGATTCATTAACGAGAATTAATTTTAAACTCACTGACCAGTCCAATAATCTAATTGATTTACGAGGTGAGGTTTTACAAATTAGTCTGTTTGTGAAATCCTAAAGAGTTTTACCATAACAATTGGTCTCCGCAGTCTCAATAGCGTGACAATCCGAAACCATTTCTCTTTTCTTTGTCTGCCTGAATTGGTTTCGGTTTGAAATCCTTAGGATTTTGGTTTGAAATAGTTTCGGTATGAAATCTTTTAGGACTTTGTCTGAAATAGTTTCAGTTTTTCTGAAATAGTTTCGGTCTGTCCACCCTCTTTGCTGATACAGACGTTGGTATTGTTTGCAATTTTATGCATTTACCAAAGCAGTTATTGCATGTGAGCAAGTACTACTACATGTACTAATATCATTACTGCTATTATATTTCTTATAGACTTTCCTTGAAATACTAATACATGTACTTCTACTAATTTCTAAATTTTGTCATTGGTTTTAAAATCTGTATTATTTGATTGTTTGCATACTAGTATCATAGTACAGTCCTACCAGTTTATATCGACATCCTCGGGCCCGAGGAAATATTATTGACATAGGCGGATGTCGAGATAAATGATGGGGGAGGGGGCTGAAAAAAGATTAAAGTAAAAATTTGTCAGAAAAGGGTGACCCGTCGTCAGTGAATAGTATTTACACTGAGAAACAATGGAAATTTTGAGTACATGAAGACAGAATCGGTGTGAACTACATTTGCATGTTGACAAAATACATTTTGGTTACCTTTGTGGAGGAAAATCCAAATTAAAATATTGGATTGATCACATCCTGATGCGAAAAACGTTACGATAGTCAACGTCGGCATTAGCACATGGTTGGATAGTTGTCATTTACATGCTTCATGTACATGTGCTTATATTGGCCTCGATTTTGGTCAGTCAGTTCCCATCTTATTGAGGCTACCAAGGGAACGGGACTATTCACAGGGAAGTGAAAAACTGTGATGCATTCTCCACAAATACTTTTGCATCCGATGTTATGACGAACATTAAAGCGACTGAACCAACCACTTGTTGCAGCCAGGTTCTCCACGCTAAGGTTTTTCGATGATGCTTCATTGAACCATTTTGATGCTTCTTCCACGTCTTCAAATGTAGCAGTCTTGCTTCTTCCTTTGGGGAGCGCAGTTACCTTCAACGTAGTCTTTCTTTATAGACTCGGCAGCTTTCATCCTTCCTGAACGGGTATTATTTTTAAGTGAAAAAATTTCACAGACCTCTTTGCGAGATGATCAGCCCTTAACTTCCTTAACAACCAGATATTTAGTTTCCAGTTTGCGTTTTACACTGCTGTTGGTAGCCATCGTAAATGTAAATAAAGTTAAAAACAAAACTTCCACAGCAAACAAACTTGTTTTAATCGCCAATCACTTTAAAAGGTCTCGAAAACGTTTAATGCGTATTTTCACGCAATTTCTATATTTGGGATTCAGAAAATCACGTATACAGGAGTCCTTTGTATACATCAATTTTCTTGACGGCAAATTTAAGGTCTTCCTATTCCTGCTTCGATTGGGAAATTAGTCCTGCTTGAACCACCAATTGAGTGTTCATCAATTGATCCTTTATGCTGTGTTGATATTTACAATCAGAAAATTCAGTGGATGTACATGTTGTCAGTGTAAGAGTACATCTGAAGAACATGACACACAAGCTTGGCGGCAAGATCAAAGACTTAACTAGCTGCAGAGTGGTGAGAACAAGTGCTGCTATGTTTTTGTTTTAAATCCTACCGCGACATCAAAAGCCTGGCGGCAAGATCAACTAATTGCTGAACAAAGTATGGGTCGGAACTGGCAGTTTGTCGACATAAATGATTAGACAACAAATGATTTGTTAAAGCTGGGAACCAAGGGGTTCTGTCGACATGTACGTTGATCTTTTATCTCGACGTCGATATAAGCATAACAATTTTGATAGTAATAGTAGACCAAGAGGCTGTGACTTTGCTATTTTATCGACATAGGCGGCTTGTCGATTTAAGCGATGTCAATATAAACGGGTAGGACTGTAGTATGTTCTTTCATTGAATAAAATATTGAAACTCTTGAATCATGATTGCATCAGGATTAATATTATTTCAATATTTAAAGCATTGAAAAGAAATATACAAACAAAGAAATAGAAAATAAAGAAATACATGTATAATGTTAAATGCATAATCAGATAATTTATTGTATAAACGTTACTTGCACATTAAAGGAGTGACAATGCTTCTTGTTGACATACTCCTGTTCATTTTCTTTAGTTACAATGATTTTGATGAATGTTATATCAATGCACTAAATCAAAGTAGGAAATTCTAGACATAGATAATAAACAACAATGACCAGGAATAATTCTCACAAATTATATATCTTATGGTTTATTTAATATATACACGTCATTAATGATGATAGGGTGGTGGTGAAGTAGGGAGACATACAAGGGAAAACTTTACCTACGTACATATATTTTTTCTATTGGACTGCATTCTTAACAGCGACTTTATATACTGGTGAGCTGGAGATACCATAGTCCTTGCAAATCTGATTAGAACATGGTTCAGTTATGAAGACTTTATATAATTATTGGTGAGCCAGAGATGTGTTGGTCCTTGGAAATCTGATTAGAACATGGCTGAGTCATGGAGACTTGATGTACCGGTGGGCTGGAAATACTATGGTTCTTGCAAATCTGATTAGAACATGGCTCAGTCTTGGAGACTTGATGTACTTGTGAGCTGGAGATAATATGGTCCTTGCAAATCTGATTAGAACATGACTCAGCCAGTTGCAATAACCTCATGTTGTCCCCAATCAACTGCTTATGAGCTCCACTTGCTAAATATTTAACGGTGAAGAGCACCGGACATTGCAGTTAAAGTGATCTATTTGTTAATTGTGATAGAAAATGTTCCAAAATTGATAGCAAACATAAAATTGTGTGCTTTCTGAATCATAATCTTTTGAAGTATTCTCAATCATCCACATCATGCTAGGTTAGCCTTTTCTTAGTTCTTGTTAGACCCATTCTCCAGTGTGTATGTAAATGATATGTTTGAGTCATTTTAGTGTATTCTTTGAGTAAGGTAAGATGCTATCTCATAATATAATTGTGGACAGACGTTAAGCACACAATGAAGATATACACTGCACTTCCCTTCTTTATAAAATAGATCTTTGCACAGTTCAAAATACATTTGGTATTGAACTCAGATAGGAAGATGTTTTGATATTTTATGCATGGCATCAAAGATACATGTTGTTGTTGTTGGGTTTAAAACCATTTTTAAGCACACAATAGGCTATACATGGCAGCCAGTATTATTGGTGGAGGAAGAACCCGGGATAAACCCCGGAAAGAACCACCGACCCACGAGAAGCTACTGGCAATCTTTCTGCCATAACTCCATTAGCCGTTCTTAGACTCGAACCCACGCAGCCAGAGGTGAGATGGCAGTGATCCGTAACGGAGAGTACTTTAGACCACTCGGCCACTAGGGGCCCCTTCCAAGAGACATAAAGCAATAAGTAATTCTATACATATAATTGTGAATCTGCAATCACATATTTTCTTTCTATGGACCTGATAATCAATGTTGATTTCCTGTAACAGGATCTCATCCCCGTCTGTGATTTTTGTTTTTTGTTTTGTTAATAAAAGTAAGGAAGTTGTGATCACTGATTAGCATAATTGGAAAAGGAGCTGAACTAACATACACTTCAAAATGTTACAATGGCAGTATTAAAGTCAAGCATTTTCTTCTTGATTGTTAAATAATTTATCTGGTGCTTGTTTGATGTTTTCAAATAGAAAAATAGCACATTAGATGATCACGCCATCTATCATTGTTTCAATCAAGACTTCACCAACTAAGTTAAAAATGCCTTATATTAATTTCCCACATTATGTCCTAAACGTCTAACACACTATAGCAAAATTCACTAAATTAGCTATAAATTTTTCATCCCTGAACCAATGAAAGAATTTCCACGATGTTTGAAGTGATCTTTCATGTTAAGATTGTTGATGATGATGTCGTCGATTTGTGTCCTAATTGACTGGACCATATGTTATAATGTACATTAAATGCTAGTATGCTGACGTACGCTATACTTTCCACACACGGGAAGAGGAGAAAACAGACCCTAAATCCAATATCCACACACGGGAATAAAAACATAATCTGCTATCACACACGGGAAGAGAAGAAAAAACAAACTCCAAATATACTATATAAACAGAACGGAAGGTAACAAATTCAAATATGTACCATAAAAAAATCCAATATTTACTATCCTTAACCCAATATTATCTACTATTCACGCAAACGTACGCGCATGCATACAAACCCCAAATTACTGTCTACACAACGTATGCGAACGCATGCAAACACACACAATCACATCAGTAAAGGGGCGAGTGTTTATAATCGCAATATTCGACACTCACGCAAATTAGCAGCTTGAATAGTCTCTTTCCATGACATTTTGTTAGCCCTGAGAATGGTTGTGTTTTTAAAAACTCCAATTACACCCGACTAGTGGTTATATCTTTCAGGCCTGGCACCACATACACGTCACCGGCTCCAATTCTGCTCCCGATTTATGTGTGTGGCTGGTAACGCAGAATTGATTGTTTTCACTCTCCCAGTCTTCACGTTTAGGAATAGTGAGAACTCAAACCCCCACCCCCCTCTGTATTTTCCTATGCTACACGCGTGGATACTGTGGCCTCCTTATTTCCTTTTCCCACTTTTGAGTCGCTGCCGCTGTGGAACTGGTAGTGGCTGTAGAGGCGTCCTCACCTCAGGCTTGATCTCACACAGAGGGTTCAGCACGAGGTGAGGCAGGATCCCTCTCCCTTTTTTCTATTTCAATTTTCTTTTTCTCCTCTTCTTCCTTATCTATCTGGCATACTCTAGGTGAATTTGAAACTCACGCAACTTTGCTATTTTGTTACTCATATTCCATTTTTATTTGTAACGATCTGTAGCCAAACTGACCAACGCTTACAATATATATAAGAAAAACATCCCTTGACACCACAATTCACAAGGTTCATATGATCACCCAAACAAATTGGAACGTGTGGACTTAAAACAAACACTTACTTTGATACTTTGACTTCTTTTATTTACAAACCCAAACTACAAAAAAAACCCACATACATACTATTTAACAAGCTATTGAAAACAAGTGCTTATAGACACAATTCTAATAAAGTCAAACAAACGAAGTGCTTATAGACGCACTTATATGTTTTAACGTAAAGACAATCACAAAAACACACGTTTGACAATTGAACTAGTATGGCTTTAGACGGTTGGGATAGGTTGTTTTTGTTTGTGAACAGGGATTATAAATCGTCTGGCGATAGGCTGATTATTCCCACAGGATAAAGCCCACTTCGGAAAGAGAAGCAGAACTATTTCGTGTCATCGCGGTAGTCAACAAAACCTCTGTCTGGTTACTGCCGTTCTCTCTGCCTCTGAAGTCTGTGCTTCTTTGTCCATTCTTCTTTCTCTTTCTTGATTATCTTTCTGAAGAGCTCTTCTATCAGGTCTTCGGTCACTTTTTATGTTCTAACATTATCTTTTTCTTCAGGCTTCGGTAACAGGCTTTACCTGACACGATAAATATTTAAGTAAGCTTCATTCAGTTAGTCTTGAACACATCTTCATAAGAACATGAGTCAACAGTGAATGAAATTTGATTTAAAGTGCTGTGCGTCTATTAAGGACATGTAGCACTGTTTAATTCCAGCATTTGCTTATAGATGATTATGAAGAAATAATTGATGATAATAGAGAGCTTGATCCAGAATTAAGAGAGCGTACGAAATTAATCAGACTACAACCGAATAAAGTTCAGTGTGAAGTAAGGCGAGTTATAATTTCAGAAACAAATATAAACGAATTTTGTAATTTGCGGAGACCAGAAGATTTGATGGTTGCAAGTTAGAAAGATTGTTCAGTATATACTTCAGCAACAATGAGTTTTGTTACATAATGAGAAGAAAAATATTCAAATATACCCGTACCTATATGTTATAGCGCAGCAGATACACTCAAACAAAATTATGAAGTTGATATACCAGGAACGTCAGAAAAACAAAATATTGTTGTAAATGATATTGTTTTAGTTCCTGTCAGTGTTGATGAGAGAGCATTAGCTATGGAAAACCTCCATGGATGCTAGGATACACGATGACAATCCATTCACCTCAAGGACTAACCATCTCTAATATATTTGTTTGGATCGTCGATGATAGAATCAAATGGTCAGATTTAGTTCTCGCATTGTATTGTCTCGAGTTATCTGAGTTGCGGAGGGCTATTATAAATTTTACAGAAACTACTGACAGCAATGACGATGTTGTTAACAATACTATAGTAAGAAACAACTTAATTAGTTATAACCAATGTGACACATAAATAAACGCGACTTTGATCTGGACGCTGAATTTATCATAATATTATAACAACGACAGGAAAATCAATGTGCAATTTATAACACAGTAATGTTGTAGAAATATTCAAATAATGATCCAACACAAGTTGCCGTAGATAGAATTGATAGTTGTCATATTGACACGCGCGAAAATGTAATGCTGACCTGTTTTGCGTGTAATCGACGTCGAGGCGCTAGTTAAGTGAAAACGTAACAGGGTATCTTCATGAATTACTTATAATTGTTCACGTATAAATCCTCGTTGAGGAGCAGTTGAATCTAATCTATAGATTGTAGGTCTACCCGTAGACCTTACCACACTTGAAATCTTATGTCTTGTTACTCTCCAAATAGGATCAGCTCCACCCTAAAGTTCACATTGTTCATATATATATATATATATATATATATATATATATATATATATATATATATATATATATATATATATATATATATATATATATATATATATATATTGTTGTTTTGAGAAATAAAATCATGTCGTATTGGTATATGTTGTTTGTGATTGCATTAATGGGTTTCATAGAGATTGCACTAATATCCTCATCATTTAGTCCAGCTATCACACTTGGTAGTCTTGCAAACCATTCATGAGATCTCATATCTTTTTTAATTATTTCCTTTACTCAATAACGGCTCTGCTTTTTTATATCTCCTGCAAAGTCAACGAGAGTTAACGCGTATTTGTATGTGTGCTGACGTCTACCAATTTTTATAGTATCGTGTAGCAAAACAAAAATATCTACCTGATGAACTTTATTGGAGCGCTGATATCAAAGTGTACACACTGAATTGGTTTATGTGGTAGTAGATAAAATTTCCACATTACCCGTCGTACTAACCAGTTTGCAGCAACAGAACGTGTAACATTTGCGTCATCAGAGAGTTTGCTAACCGCTGCTTTACATCTCCAACATCCTTTTGAGGGATAATAAATAGATTCCATTTATATATAAAAATCTGTTGATTTATTACCAGCCCCTAATGTTTGTTTACCTTTTATCCCAGATCTTACAAACCAATTAGCTAACGATTCTTTGATATGTTTATTTTATTTTATCAATAGCATGTACTGGATACTCTTCAGGTTTAGGTCGATCTCGTTCGTCAAGTCGAATGTTATGCTGGATTCCAGGACCACAATAACTATATCAAGAAGATGTCTTTTTGCCTGGCTATTTATCCCAATGAGACCCTGGAAATTTTGGCAATAATGTAGCAATACCACCGCCATCTCCAATTTGAAGCCATTAACCATGCACATTCTCGAGAAAGAGCGTAGCATAATAATTTGTAATTTCAAATTGTTGCGCACACTTTCTCGAGAAATGGCATATCCCAAATTGAAGCCAAATGGAATCACATCACAATTAATACTTCCAGTTCAGTACGAATGTAGTTCTAGTCTATTTTTAGAACATTTAAATCCTCTCTCTCCTTTTGGTGGTGATAGAAGAGTTATATTGATGCATCTTTGGTATGGATTTAAAGTTAATTGTTTATTCTTGAGAATAGGAGCTCTGAGAGTGGCTGTCTGTATATATTTTGGCGACAGTGCACACTGTGTAATTAGGCCTTAGTGATGATCCGGAAGTGAAATCAGTGTTCTGTGTACATGCTGCTCTGTTTACAGTGCAGCCACTCAAACAAATGCCGGTCAACCCTTGACAAGAATTTCACTGTGAAGTCATCTTTGGGGGTATTTTAGATTTTCATATGATTTGTATTGATTGTCACACTGTGGAAAGGTCAGTGCTGAGAAATATATGTAGAGAACATATAGTAAAATTAATTGTGGTGTATGGCCAAATAGGCTACAGTGGAAATCTTAAGTAATACATGATGGAAAATACTGGAGAAATACATTTTCAGTGTAAAGTATGTAATACAAAATTTATTGGGATTGAAAGTTTTAATGAACACATTAAGACGCATACTGGAAAACAGCCATTCAAGTGTGAAGTATGTAATAAAAGGTTTAATCGTAGTGGACATTTGAAACAGCACATGATGACACATACAGGAGAAAAACCATTCAAGTGCGAAGTATGTAATAAAAGGTTTATTACGAGGGAAAAGCTAACGGTGCACATGAGGACTCATACTGGAGAAAAACCATTTCAATGCGAAGCATGTGATAAAAGATTTAGCAACGGTGGACAGCTAACGATGCATTTGAGGATACACACTGGAGAAAAACCATATAAGTGTGAAGTATGTGATAAAAGGTTTATTCACAGCGGACCTCTGAATGAACACATGAGGATACATACCGGGGAAAAACCGTATAAGTGTGAAGTATGTGATAAAATGTTTAGTAACTGTGGACCTCTGAATATACACATGAGGATACATACAGGAGAAAAACCATTTAAGTGTGAAGTATGTGAGAAAATGTTTAGTGAAAGTGGAGATCTGAAAAAGCACATGAGGACACATACTGGAGAAAAATCATTTAAGTGTGGAATATGTGAGAAAAGGTTTACTAAAAGTGGAAATCTAACAGTACATATGAGGATACATACTGGAGAGAAGCCATTTAAGTGTGAAGTGTGTAATAAAATGTTTAGACAAAGTGGAGATCTTAATATGCACATGAGGATACATACTGGAGAGAAACCATTTAAGTGTGAAGTATGTGATAAAATGTTTAGTAAAAGTGGAAGTCTTAATATGCACTCGAGGACACATACAGGAGAAAAGCTGTTTATGTGTGAAGTTTGTTGCAAACGGTTTATTGGAAAAGGTGAACTGAAAAAGCACATGAGGACACATACCGGAGAACAACCTTTTAAGTGTGAAGTATGTCATAAAAGGTTTAGTCACAGTGGAAATCTGAACCAGCATGTGAGGATTCATACCGTAGAAAAATTATATAAGTGTGCATTTTGTAATGAAACATTTAATTTGAATGGACATCTAGTGATGCACATGAAGATTCATACCAGTGAAAAGCCTCTTGAGTTTGAAGTATGTGATGAACGTTTAGACCCAGTTGTAAATTTGCATATTGGAAAATAATTGAATATATTATTCCAGATGAATTCCATTAGTTTTGAAAGTCATTTTGTATCACAGTAATATAAAATGTATTTGAATGTCAATTATCACATTGTAATTGCAATGAATAAATTAAATAATTCTTCTCAATGATATATCTGAACATAACTGGAAACTCAGAAGATAGATTCTGAAGTCAAAACATTTTCTTAGAGATTTTAATAAATTTTCATTCTTCAGGCAAAGGAAAATGACATAAAACTGTATTGAGTTGGAAATAGAAAAGTTGCAACTTGAAAATAACAGAATTGAAAAAGAAATTATAAAACTGGAGAACTAAAACCATGTGGAGATGTAAGATGGCAGTGATAACAATATTTACAGGTGAGCTCCTGAATACATGTACATTGAGCAAACGGTGGCCCTGGGTATTCAAAGATCATATCATATGTTTCAATTCATACAAATTATGCTCAATTCTTCACCATCACCCTTCTCAACATATGAGTATTTTGCAGTTTCATTAAATGTATTATCTGTTTCAGCAGGAATAATATCAGATTTCAATACCAATAGCACATGCTACAATTATGACTGCATTAGTATTAAGGGAAACTAATACAATGTCATGTAGAGGTCATGTGTGGACAAGGTCTCTAAATCTATCTCTGTTATGGATCACTGCCATTTCACCTCTGTCTGCATGGGTTCAAAATGGCACATGTAACAGGTATGACTGCATTAGTATTAGGGGAAACTCAAACCATCATGTAAAAAGTGAAATCTGCATTTAATTATTATCAAGGTCTGTTTCATTTGTACTCTTGTCCTGGCATTATTAAATGTTCTTTCTGCATCATTGTTTGGGACTAAAAATGGTTTCTTGAGGAAAGATCTACTCTGGGTACACAGAATCCCTTAAAAGCAGCCCATTATATTTACCAGAAAGTGAAAATAATATGCATTCAATGGAAGGTCAACTTGTTTTTTTTTTGTGTTTGTTTTGTTTGATTAGGATTTTTAACATAGTTTTATAAATAAAATCAGTCATATCGATATGATGTCTGCAGTGAGGCATTTTATAGTGATGTCTAGCACTGGGGCATCATGTCGCAGACATGTAGCATGATGTCCCACCATCACATTATCCTGACACCAGGCCGACCAGTCCTAACACTAAACTTTTAATGCTGAGCACCAAGCGAGCTAGCTGTTAGTACCATGTATGACTCGGTCCGTGATCAAACCCACAACCTTCCACTTTCACGACGGATGCTCTAACCACTAGGTCACCAGAGCAGTCCTTGTTAAGTTTTATGTAACTTACTAACTATCATATTTAATGGATTTTATCAGATGATTATAAAGCTTCCACATAATACAGATCATGATTTGGAGCATTTATTTTTAAATAAAAACACAGCATCAACATTAATCCTTGGACCTTTAATATGTATAGACTAAATTGATAACCAAATATATTTTATAAAGTCATCTCTATCGTAGATAGGAATTTTAAACTGTAATGATACTAATGAAGTATTTTATCAAATATTTATTTTCATCAGTCCATGCAATAATGTGTCTGCATGTTGGTCAATGTAATTACACTCAGTCTTGTAATAACTGTAATTTAACTCGTAGGTCTTTCTAAGATTTAAAAGCAGGAGTCCTGGACTCATTTTCATAAAAATAGGAGTCCCACCAGCAAAAGTTGCAGTCCCCTCCCAGAAATGTTGAACTTTGCAGATTAGCAAAACTGTTGGCTGCTATTGAGTTTAATTTCCACATTCCTTATAACACTGACATGTACAACCATGTCAGCCTATTTGGCATGTCTGGTAATTCTGCACAACCATACATCAATTATGTAAACAATGGATCACATACTGTTTTGGATGAAAATTTAATTTTGGTCGAAAGGTTGACATAAATAGTCTAAAGTAATGTATTTCATTTCGATAGGTTGATGCATAAACATTATATTTTTTCAAAACCATCCACAGAATTATCCGGCATATATGGAGTCGTGAAAACATAGGGTTCATATCCTGTCTGTTCAAAATTAGTATTATTTTTAATAAAATATTCTGGTGACAATTGTGGCTTCTTAATTGGTAAGCATTGCAGAATTTTATATCTGTCAATTGAATTTGGTATGTGTTTTGTGCCAATATTGGTGACCTTAGATGCGCAGAATAACCTGACAGTGGTGTAATTCTTGTTAGTCCTTTAGAGTGAGTCTGAATTTTGTGAATCCAAGGTATGGTCTTATTCCAAACACTAACACAGGCATCACAAAACTTGGCTACTATCCCATCAAGAATATCAGTTCTTGCATATTTAGCCCTCTTCCGAATCACATTAAAATCAATTTCAGTTTGCAATCAAACCCCAAAATACTTATCCAGATTTGAAAACAATGTACATCTTGTGGTCTTTCTGACTTTGAATTAAGTAATTGTAAATATCAGCACATTTTCTCACTGAAGCTGCTAGTTAAAATCTTTGCTGCCCAGCTACTGCAGCGTGTTCTTTTGATGTACTCTTAAAAATACACCAAGCACATCTGGTGGTATTTTAACCACTGAATTCTGTCATTGAAATATCAGCACAGCTAAACTGATCAAATAATCAACACTATTTCCAACTCAGTAAGTTATTGAAGCAGGACTGGCAATCCTCTGAATTTGCATGCATCTATTTACATGCGTACAGAGGACTCTTGCTTGGGTGATTTTTTTCATCTCAGATCAAATGTTTGTGTCCAAATACATATAATTAAGCATTTCTGTGACCTCTGTAACTGATTATCCTATTTATTTATTATGAACAAAAGTTTTTTTCTGGGTCCTATATGGATCATGTCATTTTTTATCAGGCGCTAAGATGTTTTAAATACATTTTGAATTGCTATCATTTGATATATAATCATTCTACAAATGTATTATGTTTTAGAACCATAATATATCAATCAATTAATTATACACATTTTCAATAGTATGACACAGAAGACTATCTGAGATAATCTCTAAATGCTGTGGATTGATTACTGTACCCTGGCCACTTAGCAACACATTTTGTCATTTTAAGTTTTGCATTACACATCAAAGCAGTTATTGTATGTGAGCAACTACTACTACATGTACTAATATCATTACTGCTATCATATTTCTTATAGACTTTCCTTGAAACTCTAATAGCTGTACTAATTTCTAAATGTTGACATTGGTCTATTAATCTGTACTATTTGACTGTTTGCATACTAGTATGTACTTTCATTGAATAAAATTTTAAAACTCTTGAATCAGGATTGCATCAGTATTAATATTATTTCAATATTGATAGCAATGAAAAGAAATAGAAAAACAAAGAAATTGAAAACAAAGAAATATAAAGTAAAGTACATAATCAGGTAATTTATTTTATATGCTTTACTTGCACATTAAAGGATTGAAAATACATCTTGTTGACATAATCCTGTTCATTTTCTTTGCTTGCAATGATTTTGATAAATGTTACATTAAAGGTCTACTAGCGTCAAAAACACATTATACATCAAAATATTCTTTTTTCGCTGAATATTTCCGAAATGTACATTTTAGATGTAGCTTTTAACTCACAAAGGAGAAAAAAAGGATTGTTTGAGCATAAATTGATGTTGTACGGAAAACGCTCCGGAAATATTTGTAAACTTCCGGTAAAAATCGGATTTCCGGAAGTGACGTACATAGGGGAAGTCATTCAAGTTTAGCGTATGTGATGATAATGTGTGATAGTGACGATACGTGCGATTTTGTGGGAAATTTATCATGCTCATCTTCGTAGTTTGATGAAGGTGAACCCCTTGATTATGGACAAGTTCATGAATCTGAAGATTCTGCTCATTACGAAGTGAGGCCGTATCAGTTTCAGCCCGAACGAGATGAGTGTCAAGGCTCTGAACTGGCTGAAGAAAACTCTGTCCACGATCAAGCTGAACAGCGTTTGGGTTCTACATTCTGGTAATTACTGTTATCATTACTGCAGTTATTGCTAACTATTACTAATATATTTCTTTATTTTGTGTTATTTGAATTTCATAATGACAAGAGAAGTAAACGAATATGGAAAACGTTTGTTGAACGTCTTCAGAAAAGAGTTTCATGTAGCATGATTCATCAATAACTAGTGGTGTTAAAATTTAACACTCAAGACTCAAGACTATGAGAGGTGTAGAAATAAATGCTTTATTAATTGTATGACTAAAGTTTGTTCTTTTAAAGCACACGTACCCTGAATGTAGCTTTTAATCCAGGCAATGGGTATACATTTTTATATCCTTCATGGATAGATTCTTAGCCAGCATATTTTTCCATGTCAGTTAAGGTGCACAGTACTAGTGGCAAATAATACACAAAAGGTTTATGGGGGAACTAATAAAGAGAATAATATACAACATTTCTGATGAGATGTATGTTTCATCATTGTGGTACAAAAGGTGCAACTGTAGAAGTTTTACCATTATGACACACACATACTTGATAATCTAAGAGCTACACGTTTGCTGTCTAACCAAATAATTATGATATAGCATATTTACCATATACATGTTTTATTTATTCAGGTGTTCATGTGGAAATTGCAGCATTAAAGAAACGGTTGAAGAGTGTAGATGCTGTAAAGAGATCAGTGTGATTTTTGAAAAGACCAAGGAGCTAAATGTGGATTGCATCATCAATCATCCTGGATTTTTGACAGTTTGCTTAGATGAATATGTCCTGGAAGCAGCATACTATGCCTACAGACAGCAGTATGGAAATCACGAGGAAATTCTGTCAGAGTATGTAAACAATTGTACATCTAGGCAAAATATTCTCGCTGTAATTATGGCGCCAATATCAGAAAAACTTCAAACATACAATACTTACATATCTTGAACAGACTCTGCATTATGACATTTAAAAAATGTCGTCTGTACGCATTCACTTAAGATTCATTTAGTTGACTACCATTGGTTGTATTAAAATCTAATATTATCGTAAACGTCTTGACTAGGAAAACTTGAAATAAATAAGTTAAAACCAGAATAGGTGACAGAATATAACTTTATTCAAATATTCAAGTCTAAAATATGTTGCATATTATATTTTCAGTCGTAATAGATACACCGCATACAGGCAGCTGGTAAGATGGTGCTGGGGATATCTTGGCCGTGAAATTAGAGTTGCTTTGCCTTCCTGTGCAGTAGATGCAATCAGGCAGAAGTTCCCAAGTGAAGGTGGTAACTACACCGGTTTTAAGCACTTGTAGTTAACTTGCAGACAGCCATCAACTTATCCAGCCTCAGGGATTGGTTCCATAAAGATGGTGGTAACTAACAACCGACTGGTTTCCTGACCATTTTCTCCAGTGATGTCATCAACATTTCAACATATTCTGAAATTTGTAAATAATATAGCAATAAATGTTAAAATGGTATTCATTTTAAAAACACAACTAGTATTTGACTATAATTATTTTGTTACAATATATGACTTTGATGTGCTAGAAAAAATAAAAATTAAATCAAGCTGCTTTGCCATCATTTGTAGTATATGAGATACTGTGAAAGTGTTAGCTACACTCATTTTACAAGGACTTGTACTTTGCGTGCAAATGGGATGTGTCAAACTGGAGAGCATTCAACTTGCCTGGCCTCTGGAATCGGCTGCATAGAGTTGGCGGTAACAATAAAAAGACTGGTTTCTTGACGATATCACCCAGTGCTGCCATCAACTCTTCAACATAGTCTGAAAGAAGGAATACCCCCACCCAATTTAAGAAACTAACAAGAATTTCATTCACTTATTATATCCTCACAAATAATTTACTAAACATAATTATGAGAATTGGAGACAAGATTTAAATAGTATTCAATTTAACATAAATATATATTGAAGTAGAATACATAATAATTTTGTCATGTATGTATGATTCTGAATATGTGCTACAAAAATGAATCTGCATGAACTTTTTTTGGCTTAACATCCATGAAATCTGATTAGCTTTGCCTGCAGCATATTCAATCCATTGGAATAGTCTAACTAAACTGTGAGTTATACATGTATTAATATTACCAAAATCAATTTGTTTTCCTCTCACAAATGCTTGCGTTCTCTTGGATCTCTTCAGTATCCTGTCAGTCTGACATTCAACGGCAATACTGCATGATGATGTATCTAATCCCTGAAACAAAAACAATACATGAAAAATATATCTGTCAAGTTCTAGTAAATAACTGCATCAGATTAATCGGTACAGCTGTAGTGGTCATATTTTAAGTTTTATGCATGTTGAATAATGACGAATGCATCATACCTCATTAATTACTTGGAGAAACTATGACTGGTCATAATGTTTGACATATAACAAACACATTGCATAGCTTTCCAACATTAAATAATATCATATCTTTATTGATTTATTAGTAAACTATCATATATGAGGCCATATGAAATCATATTAAACTATACCAACCATTTGAACACTGGAAATGCATGGAAAGTTCGCTGTGACATCAATATGCACATCAGGATATGTCACACCATCTACTGTTGAGTGTGATTGTTGCAGTTTGGGTTTTCTCTTGAACATTGTCTTCTGGATGCTGGTTTTGAAACATCTCTTTCAACATCTAGCAAAATAGATACAGGTAAATCAAGCAGTATTAGAAGTTTACATCATAAACAATATTAAAGGCTAAATTCCTTTTTACCTTGTATGATTCTGTACACAATCTGAATAATAATAATAATAATAATAATAACAATAATAATAATATACTTATCACATCGAACAAACATTGATATTACATCGGCAATCATTGGGTTGTGGGCGTTAATCAGACCTAAATCAAGATCCACTGACATAATAATGTATACTATACAAGGAAGGTAATTAACTCTCAGATCATCATAACTAATTAAGTCATTACGATTAAAATAATAAATACACAAACTATTCACACCATTTAAGTATGAGAATTACACTTATAACATTATTATTGTTGAAAACAGCAACATGCAGGAAAGAGGCTACAGCATCCACATTATTTTTTTTTCTTTCTAGGCTGAGGTCCTATCAATGCAGGGGGAGATACAGAGGTGTAGCTGGGGGTGGGGGCAGGGGGTACATATGCCTCTGGGCGTATATATATAGTAATCGCACGAAAACTAGGTACATTTGTGGCAAGAGTGTAGGGTTGACAACAAATAATATAGCACGATAAAATCAATTAACATTTATTTACCCTTGCTCGCTTTCGCTTTTGAAAAGCTCATGTCGGGCTACATGTTGTTAGGCCTGTCGTAACCCTCGATTTCTGTTGATCTGGTATGCATGCACTCTGGGTTGTATGGCGAGAAAACACACACGGAACTGCATTTGGTAGAAGTCGTCTACTGCTCTTAATCCCAAATGACTGTTTCAGTTTAAAGTTGGGATCGAAATCGTCTTCTTTGAAGTGGTCACTGCAGACAACTTGACTATCTCGCCTGTCACTCGTCGGTTCAGTCAAATCTTTTCTTGTCGTTCGTATCTGCTTAATCCATTGTTTCCTTGAAACAGGGTTAGTAGGAAATGAGTGCAAGCTCACTCCTTGTTTTGTATTACTACAATCTCCAACAATACACCTTTTTACCATTTTTCATGCACGGATACAATCGTTGAAATCAAAACAATTCAAAATTTGAAAGCCGTGTTCCCCTCACTACGTCACATCCGCTTTAACGTACGGAAATTACCGAGCGCAAAATCAGCTAGGAGTGTTTTGTCAGCAACGATAAAAAAGCAATGTTATGTGGTCATTATTTTCGTTACTGATGAGGTATATGACATATCACCTATGAAACTCGCATCCTGAAGTTAAAATTTATAATATAAACGAAGGTTGTAAAAGTGCACTAGTGGACCTTTAATGCATTAAATCAAAGTAGGAAATTATAGACATAGATAATAAACAGTGATGACCAGTAATAATTCTCACAAATTATATATCTTATGGTTTATTCTTATATACTGCTGAGCCTGAGATACCATGGTCCTTTCAAATCTGATTAGAATGGCTCAGTCATGGAGACTTTATATACTGGCGAGCTGGAGATACCCTGGTCCTTTCAAATCTGATTAGAACATGGCTCAGTCATGGAGACTTTATTTACTGGCGAGCTGGAGATACCATGGTCCTTTCAAATCTGATTAGAACATGGCTTAGTCATGGAGACTTTATATACTGGCGAGCTGGAGATACCATGGCTCATTGAAATCTGATTAGAATGGCTCAGTCATGGAGACTTTATATACTGGCGAGCTGGAGATACCAGGGTTTATTCAAATCTGATTAGAATGGCTCAGTCATGGAGACTTGATATACTGGTGAGCTGGAGATTCTATGGTCCTTGCATATCTGATTAGAATATGGTTTAATCATGGAGACTATATACTGGTGAGCTGGAGATACAATGGTTCTTGCAAATCTGATTAAAACATGGTTTAATCATGGAGACTTTATATACTGGTGAGCTGGAGATACAATGGTTCTTGCAAATCTGATTAGAATGGCTCAGTCATGGAGACTTGATGTACTGGTGAGCTGGAGATACTATGGTTCTTGCAAATCTGATTAGAACATGACTCAGCCAGTTGAAGTAACCTCATGTTGTCCCCAGTCAGCTGCTTATGAGCTCCACTTGTTAAATTTCTAATGGTGAAGAGCACCGGACATAGCAGTTAAAGTGATCTATTTGTTAATTGTGATAGAAAATGTTGCAAAATTGATAGCAAACATAAAATTGTGTGCTTTCTGAATCATAATCTTTTGAAGTATTCTCAATCATCCACATCATGCTAGGTTAGCCTTTTCTTAGTTATTGTTAGACCCATTCTCCAGTGTATATGTAAATGAGATGCGTGAGTCATTTTTGAGTGCATTCCTTGAGTTAGGTAAGACACTATCTCATCTATTTGAGTGCAATACTCTCAAAGGTGAGTTGCGTGTTGTGGTTTCCTTGTCTTAGATTAGTGAATTACAATTTGAGGAGACACTTAAGTAATCGAGTGAAAACTCAGATTTGAGTGAGTGTGGATTTCAGGAGCACACAGTGAAGGTATACACTTCACTTCCCTTCTTAAAAAAATAAATCTTTGCACAGTTCAAAATACATTTGGTATTATACTGAGATAGGAAGATGTTTTGATATTTTATGCATGGCATTAAAGAGACATTAAGCAATACAGCTATTTTATAAATATGACAGTGAATCTCTGCAATCATATATTTTCCCTAGATGGTCTTAATAATCATTGTTGATTACCTGCAACAAGATCTCATCCCCATCTGTGATTTTGTGTTTTATTTTGTTAATAAAAGTAAGGAAGTTGTGATCACTGATTAGCATAATTGGAAAAGGAGCTGAGCTAATATACACTTCAAAATGTTACAATGCCAGTATTAAAGCCAATCATTTTTTTCTTCATTGTGAAATAATTTATCTGGAGTTTGTTTAAAGATTTTAAATAGAAAAATAGCACATTAGATCATCTCTGTTAGAATCAAGTTTTCACCAACTAAATTAAAAATGCCTTATAGTATTTTCACTTTACCTATTCCCACAGTATGTCCTATACGTGTAACACACTATAGCAAAATTCACTTAAAACTAATTAGCTGTCAAGTTTGCATCACTGAGCCAATCAAAGAATTCCCATGGTATTTCAAGTGAATTTTTCTGTTATTATTGTAGAGGATGATGTCCTCGATTTGTGTCCCAATTGTCTTGACCATATGTTATAATGCACATTAAATGCTAGTATGTTGACTGAGAAGTTTTGATGCCAGACAGCATCACATACAGACCGTCTGGAGTTGCAAATGCCGAATCTCTATTATAGTTTACTTTCATTTGGAGTTGTATTTGCCAGAATCGCTTTAAAATGTCAATCATTGTACATATTTTTGTATTTATCTTCTTTTGTCTATTAAATAATCTATTTTTGGTATTGTAAATGAAACCCTTGTTTCTGACACTGTTGGGGGCCCCGAGTTACCGAGTGGTCTAAAGCGCTCTCCGTTACGGATCACTGCCATTGGTCGTAGTGCCTTTGTACCTCACAAACAATTTAACATCACTTTGGCAAACGATCAAATTATTTCGTTTTATACCCGGGGTCTAAAGTCATACATTTTCTAGTATTTGTCTTTGAATTTATTACGGTATTGCGTGGGTCTGACACGAGGAAGGCTAGCCACTGGGTTCTTGTTTCAGTTTTAAAAAGGCATCTACGTAGTCCACGAAAATGCCTTTCTGACTCTCGTCGCTCTTGTGGTACTGTTCTCTCTTGTGAAAGTGGTAAATTTCGTACACTTTTAACAATTGGTATCCAGGTCCAGAGTCCGTCAAGTTGCGTTCTTCATGGGTGTGCTGACAAAGTCTGTATTAGTTGCACGTTTCAGTACAAGCATGTCACTAGGGAAAAAAATCAGTTTTTCTTGGCAATGGTGAGGTAAAACGGAAGCTACAATTCGGTGGGAGGCAAGACTTTGCACTTGATTAATCCTTCCTATTCTCGTATCTTGTCCAGGTCGACGAGTTTCGTCATCAATTCCGAATTAGGGTGACTACCCGTCCCGGAATGAACTAAAATGTCCCGCGTCCCGGGCGGGCCCTTCCGGGACAATTAAACGTCCCCGAATGCGAGTTTTACTCAATTTATTTATTAACGACGGCAAGTCAGTCATGATTTATCGCCTAAAATATGGCGCCATAATGCCGTACTACAACTATTGTTATTATTTTTTATTTTTGTTCTTCTTATTATTATTGCTCTTATTATTAATAACCCTTTATATGTGCACGCGCTCGTAGGAGCGAAGGGAATTACCCTGCAGTCAACTGCTATTAAGAGCGCAGAGAAACTAGTCGCGGTATACCAGCTATTGGGATTAAAAATTTCTGTGCTAGAGCATCAAGTTTCTTATCTATGGATTCAGCAGAAATTTCTCTTCCCAGTACAGTGTCACACTAAGGTGTCCCGGAATGGCTGAGAAGAATGTGGTCACCCTATTCCGAATGCCCTGTGGTAAAGTGACGAGATTTGCACACGTAAGAAGTATTTGATTTCCTCTTGGTAGATAAAACAGGTGGCATTCGTCTGTCCACCATCCAAACTGTCTGGCGGATCCACCAGCTTTTTATTTACCACGATTCGTTCAAACTCAGGATATGCTTTCAAACGATGATCGTACTCGTTCTCCTATATTTCCGCCACATGGTATCCTTACTATTCTAACTTCAACTGTCGCTGAAGAGTGGCCTCGCTCGTACAAGGTTTCCACGGTTCGTTGTAAAAATTGATTTTTAGTGTCACTTTGAGGGAAGCAGCGGAGATATCCGTGAAATAAACTTCAGTTAAACTCGTACACGATATTGGGGTTTTCTAAGTCCCAACCATCCACTAAATACGTTCCAATGGTATTTTATCATCCCACGTTTCGGGCATGTTTAATCCATTGTCTTCCTTGTCGCACAAGTAATGTCGCCATAAACAAACTCAGGAACAGCGAAAAATTAGCTTTAACTGTCTTGAGACTTTGTTACGGCCAATGCTTACTTCTGGACTTGCTTAAGTCGACGATTTGGTAGAAATAACTAGGTTTGGTATTTCAGATGTTGTCACAGAGTTGGGTTGTTTGGCTGGGGAATGTCGTTTCCTCTTGGATCGTGTTAAAGAAGTTTGATACATTTATCTTAGACTCATTAACTCTGCTAAAATGTCAACAAGTACCGTGACCGTTTGACTTTCACTGCCCTCGTTCTCTCTTGGACCTTGTTTATTCTATGCTGGTGCTTCTTCTTCCTGTCGGCTCATTCTTCTTGCCTCTCATTCTTGCTGTTGATGTTTAAGGAGATATGCCTATTCTGAATATTTTTTTGTGCTCAAAAAATTTTCTATTTCATTTTTTTTAAAGTCTCTGTTTAAAACCCCCGACTTAGGTTAAAGAAGCAGAAGGTGGAAAAGGTGATAATACCTGAACAAATTCTTATGAAGAAGAGAGAAAATCAACTAAATCTCAATTAATATCGACATTTTCTGGAAGTAGATCCATGTTAACTTTAATACCAGCTGCTATACCATCGCATTTCGTCTCCACAGCCGGTGTACCCCCAGTTCAGCTTCTTAATTTTCGTCCTGTTTGTAAACTCTTGTCACATTGATTCACTGGGCATTGACGCTAGCGCAACTATATAGGAAATGTTACGTCACGGGCAGCTCTCTTCGGATTAAAAGACAGACTCCGTCCAGTGATTGAATTTTTTTTGTTGAAAAATGTAAATCCACTTCGATCCGCTCTTCCAATATAAGTTATTGCAGTCAACTTCATTACCTTCACCTGCTATCGTCATAAGATGGTGACTAACGTTAAGTCATCTAGCCTCGTATAGTCGATGCTGTTCCGCAAAGACTTACCCATGTATGTGAAATCATCATGGCCAATCATCCGGATCACCGTTTGGAAAAGAGAATTTATGTGGAGAGACATTGATGTCTGAAGAGAGTCCTCATCCTCGGACCAGAAGTCAGAAAACGTTTGAGGAAAAGAAGAAGAATTATGCAATGCCATCTGCCTTAACAGAATAACGTTAACATAAATATCATAGTCTCTTTTCAGGGCCATTCATATGCCTCGAAAAGATATTTATTTTATTTGCTATATGTGTGTATCTTTGTTTGTTTGTTTCTTTGTTAACTCGCCCAGCCAAGCGTTGTTTTATTTGTATAGTTTATGAACTAGCTGAATTTACCCGCCACCCGCTGAACATACCCGCTGACCGCTGTTACTGTATGCTGTTTGGCCCAATTGAGGTCAGCTCCTTGCCACATTCTTGCCAATGTCTAGTATCGTGACGTCACCTCACCTGTTCCATTCCAATTTTCCCTATACGATCCCAAAACATTTCTGTCCCATTATTGTTCTACCTATGTTAAAAGAAATCCCCATGTCCCTTTACATTCCCATGGCGATCTAAAACGTCTTTTCTCTGAACTTTCCTATGTGGTCTATAATGTTTTCCCATTGTCCCTAGTGTATCTCACTATACTACTTGTAAGGGGCCGTCCATAAATGACGTCACGCACCTAGGGGTTGGGGAGGGATCAGAAATTTGTGACGATGTGTGACGAGGGGGATGGGGTTGTTAAAGAAATATGACGTCACATCAAAATGCGCAAATTTAAAAAAGTTCCACTTAATTTTTTGATTGCTTACTATTTATTTGATGACGTTTTAAGTAGCTTCACGCGTGTCGTGCTTGAGCTCAAATTAAACTGGACTCGTCTTCGAACTACCAACAGCCCTACTAGCCCCAATGGTGGCTTTTTCCCAATAGCATTCTTCCGTTTCCAGTCCGCTCGTGTCGACAAAGCGAGGTTAAAAAGGATTTTTTTCTTGCCAAACTTTTTTAATTTTAAACTTTTATGTGCAGTAAAATTAATTTTGAAAAGTTTGATAGAAAAGTAAACAATTTATTAAGATTGATAAAACAAAATTAATAAAGGTTGATATATATATATATATAAAGTTTATATCATAAACTGAATAAATTAAAGTTTATATTACACCAATAATAATCTCATTTATTATTATTTATTTTTTTGGGTGGTGGGGTGGTGGTGAAGAATTGACTGCTACTTTGGATAAAACTAAACTGTTCTAGTTTCTTTCTGAGGCGCAGTCCCAGATTACCCATTAGGCAGAGTAGGCAACTGCCTATTGGCCCCGCGACTTTTATGGGCCCCATAAGGGGCCCCCATGAGACCGTGACCGTGGGTCTGGGGCCCCAAAAGTTTGACTGCCTATGGGCCTCCACGGTGCTTAATCCGGCGCTGCTGAGGCGTACGTGCTGGCATATTATACAAAGAGCAGAAAGATTTGCCAAGAAGAAGTGGTTCAAAAAGTGGAATGGAATGTAACAAAATGATGCAGATTTGCAAGTTAAAGTTGATCACTGGTTGCAAGAATTAAAAACAATTGCCGCAACAAAAGAAGGATCACTTCTGACGTTTTGGACTAAACAAACATCATATGCCGAAGAAAGAAAAAAAAACTCAAAAAAGTGCTAGTGGCAAACTGGCAAACCCCGAGAATTATGTGTTCTACTACAAAGTTTCAAAGTATTTTTGTTTAGTTATAATTGCTTTATTTGAAAGTTACAGAAGAATTTGAATACATTATTCAGAATATCTGCAGTTTTAGCTAGTTCACGAATATTATCAAAAGAATTTTATGCCAATTTCAGCTTTCCAGTGCCTCTTTTTAAATACATGTTTTCTCCTAAAATATCAGAGGGCAGCGCCACACTGAAAACATACTACAGTGACAGTAAAGTAATTTCAAACGTGAATTTTTAATAGGAAATTACGGCTTTTTCGGGAGAAGGAGGGGGAGAGCAGAGCTTTGTGACGTCATTATTTTAGGGGAGTCTGACTTTTTGTGACGACTTGTGACGAGGAGGGTGGGTAGGGGGTGCAAAATCGGCCAAAATCGCGTGACGTCATTTATGGATGGCCACAATCCCCGAAACTCTTATTTATATATAAATAAATACATTTTTTAAAGATGGAAATATTTGTCTTTTTTATAAAAACATGCATCTTAATCCAAGTTTGCAAGTTGTCCCAAACATAATTACTCGTCTGCTACCAAACGTGTTATGTTGCCGCTAGAACGGGATTCTTAAGAATTCTCCGGAGTATAGTCTGTTTCTGAGTTGTTTAGAAAGTTTCCTTATACACAAGACTATGGGCAGCCGTCGCCGCCAAAATTACATTAATCAAATGATCTGGTATGAAATCAAATGATTTAACCTAGCAAATGAAATGATCAATCCAGATTCCAAATGATGTGGTGTCACATGAAATGATTTAACGAACAAAACCGAATGAAGCTTGTAAGTTTCAAATGACGTGGTATTAAATGAAATGATCAAGTGTGAAATAAAATGATTTAACCCAACAAACGGAATGATCAATTCAGATTCCAAATGATGTTGTATGATATGAAATGATGTAGCATGAAATGAAATGATTGAACCCCAAAATTGAAATAATGAATTCAGATTTCAAATGATGTGGCGTTAAATGAAATGATCTGGTATTAAATAAAATGATTTAAAGAACAAAACGGAATGATGATATATGCTTCCAAATGACGTGCTATTAGATAAAATGATGTAGTCTAACATGAAATGATTTAACTCAACAAATGAAATCATGAATTTAAATTCCAAATCATCTGGTATTAAATAAAATGACTTAAAGAACAAAACGGATTAATGAAATCTGGTTCCAAACGATATATTATTAAATGAAAGTACGTAGTATGAAATAAAATGAGTTAACTCAACAAATGAAATGATGAATTCTGCTTCCAAATGACATAGTATTAAATGAAATTATGTAGTCTTGAATTAAATGATTTAACCCCAAAAATGAAATGATGTATTCAGATTCCAAATGATCTGGCATTAGTTGAAATGGTCTGAAGAGCAGAATGGAATGATCAGCTCATATTCCAAATGATGTGGTATTAAATGAAACGTATTGAAAGCAAACCATCTGATCAAACTACGAATCAACTAGCGTAAATCCAAACAATCACAGGGGGGCGCTGTTATCTATGACGTATGGTGTCAGCACCCCGAAACAGAATCGACGGTCGTATTTACAGCATTCAGCTGAGATTTTTGCATAGGACAGTTGCAGAGCAAAGCAAAGGCAAGTATTTCTTTTCGTATTTTATAAACAAGAGCCACATTTTCCAATCAGCATAAAGTGATTTTATCCACATTAATGAATGTGCGTGTATTTTTTTCTTTCTTCAAGTTCTGCGCGAGTTTCTTCTGCTTCAACAAAGCGAGATCTATCAACTAAAGAGATTAAATCTTGATTTTATTTGATCATTATTAATTAACATGTTTAATGACCTTACACACTAAGCCAAAAATGTGTTTCCCGTCACTTTTGGTATATTTTACATTACCGTCCCTACGTGCATACTCGTTATTCGTCCAAGGTTTATTTATTTATTTATTTATTTATTTATTTATTTATTTATTTATTTATTTATTTATTTATAACTTTTCAGTAGTGAATAATTTTAAGATAAACTAATAACAGCGTTGTCTCCAAAATTTTATAATCCTGTAAGTTTTACAGGCTTCCAGATATCAAGAAACTCTGTGTATATGATGCTTCATTTCTTATATATTGGTCACTATAAAGGCGGATGTACTTTAGGAATGACATTGTGTTTGTTTGTGTGTGGCTATAATTTAAATGTATTACCAGTAAACGGTAATATATGGCTATATGTATATTAGAAGTAACACTTAAAAAACTATGACCATTAAAATATTAAAATATTAAATTGAAATAAATAATTTTAAATATAAAAAGAAAAGTTTTTGAAATGATATGAACATGGAAGTTTATAACAGTTGATGATTACAATTTACACGAACCTTGTGCATGCAAAATTCGTGCAACAATGTTTATCAATTTGCATACTATTTAAAAGTTATTCTTTTTTAGTTTCTATTTCTGTACACATTTCATCTTTTTTTCATAAGCCAAACTTTTAGTCTTTTATCTTCTAATATATATAAAACCTAGTACCAAAATAATAACTTTGTATTTTATAAGAATATCTAGTTTGAATAAATTATTAATGTCAGTTAGTTTCATAATTCCATTCCAATTTCCATCTGCACATTATTTCTGGTGCGTCTACTTTTTAATAAAAACGAAGATGGAACCTTCATGATAATATATGGTTCTGTAAAGTTCCTTGAAATATTGTGAAAGCAGAAAATATTTCACACAAATCATAGAAACATGATCCTGGGATAATTCAGAAAGAAGAAAAGAAATAGATTCCATTGCTGCTGTCTTTCTTTCGATATATGTTTCAACACTACAAAGACTTCCATATTTGTAAAGTTGTATATGGTGAGCCCTTAGAAAGACAAACGGTCCACATCTCCATATAGATCAAACAAATCAACATGGGACGTGTATCAACAATTAGCATCTCTTGATACTTTAAGTTTGGGTCTATATGATGTGTTACAACTTTATGGTGTTAAACTAAGTAAGAGAAACAAGCGAAACCGTATAGTTTAAGAAAATCGAACTTTCTGCATCATTATCAGATTTATTATGTCCAGTAACTTCTTCTTCTTCTTCTTCTTCTTCTTCTTCTTCTTCTTCTTCTTCTTCTTCTTCTTCTTCTTCTTCTTCAGAAAGGAAAAAAAATATAAGATCATGCACATAACCAGGTATCTTCGCACACTCATTATGACTATGTGTGACTATACTGGGAAACATACAACTATGAACAATATTCAATACACAGGTACATACATCTCAGCATAAGTCTCTCTCTCTCTCTCTCTCTCTCTCTCTCTCTCTATATATATATATATATATATATATATATATATATATATATATATATATATATATATATATATATATATATATATATATGTATATATATATATATATATATATATATATATATATATATATATATATATATATATATATATATATATATATATATATATATATATATATATCAATGATGGATATCATTATAAAGTTTTCTATTCAGAGTTTTTTGTATGTCATTCCAGCTGGTCTAGAAAGAATTTCTTTAATGATATTTTAAAAGAAGCAAGGCAAGTTGAATTACGTATACTCGTTGATAAGGAATTCCATACAGTAGGTGCTGATACAAAAATGAGCTTTTTTTAAGATTAAAGATTGGTTTTCAACCGAGAATCTGGAGATCGTTGTTATTCGTCGATCGGAGATTACACTCAGTATTCGATGATCTTAGTTCAGTTATGTATGAGATATAATCTGGAGAAAGACCGTTAAAAGACTTGTATTTCATCATTCCTTTAAAATAAAGACTTCGTTTTTGTATAGGTAGCCATTTCATACACGAAAACAAAACATCTGAGGGAGTCATAACAGAAAGTTTCAGTATTATTTGGGCTGCCCTTTTTTTGGAGTCTATCAATTCTGGACAGATTATAATTTGATGTGTTCCCCCATATGGTACAGCCGTAATCTATAAGTGTTAGTATATAACTCGAAATATAAATTTCAAGTGATTGGGGCGATAGAAATTTCGATAGCAATTTTAACAGTTATTCTGTTGACTATCATTGCACATAGGTTATCGATATGCGCATTCCAGCTGAGGTGTTGATCAACGTAGACACCAAGAAGTTTCTGATTTTTGACAATAGATACGTCTAAGCAATTTTGAGCTTGAATTAAATCCATGTTTTTCCAATTGTCATACATTTCATTTTAGAGATGTTAATATGCATTTAGTTTTGATGACACCAAACTGATATATTGTTGAGGTCGATTTGAAGATTATTTTTAATGGAGTCGAGAGATTTACCAGATAAATGCAATGTCGAATCATTGAATGAACGATGAGATATAGAATATGATGGCGATTATTAACTGGGAAGGTAAGGTACAGTGTGTAAGAGGTAAAGTATGTGGTGGGGAATTATGATTTTGTTTAGGCTGCTATCAAATACTAGCTCGAAGTTATATATGAAACAGAATATTCCATTGAGCACCATTTATCAACGAAGGGTTAACCACACTCAGTCGGTAAAAGACTGCTTTTATTCTGCATACTAACCTGGATGGTACAAAGGATAACAGTGCCTTACTGGATATTTGCTTCCTTATGATAATATGAACTAATACGTTTAATCTATACGGCGTATTTGTATTAAACGCATACTATTTATTTATTAATTACAAGACACCAGTAAAGCTGCGGTTACATGATTGCCATCAAACTATTTTTCTCATTGATCTTAAACCCTGTGAGGGTATAACATGAACCAGCTGTTGATGTTATTCAGTTCTAGACCAGTGTAGCATGTCTCATTAATTTCTTTGTCAAGAACAGTTGAGTGATATTTAAATCTAAATAGAATTAGGCTAACACTGTGTTGTGGTATTGCGTTAAAACATAAGATGAGACGTCGTGTTCTAACTATCAATAACTTTAATATTCTTTTTTTTTTGGGGGGGGGCACCCCGCCCCCTATTAAAAAACTAGAAAAACTATGTTTATGTATGTGTGTGTTCCACCTGATGTGTTGTTTTGTGTTTTTTAGACTTTTTTTTCAACTTTACCCTAACCTTAATTTTTTCCCATCGGGATTATATACTAATAGAGGGATATTTTAGTCCCTAATGTTTCTATGGAGGGGTGTCCCGGGCTTTGAGGCCCATCATGGGTCTCCTGCCTCCTTTAAAATTTCAGAATTAACCCTGGCTAGGGGTTCCCTATATCCTTTGTGTGCTATTTGTGTTGTGTTATTTGTATGTGCTATATGTATACACACACACACACACACACACACATATATATATATATATATATATATATATATATATATATATATATATATATATATATATATATATATATATATATATATATATATATACATTGTGTCTTGTTAGGATAGCCGTCCTAGATCAAATTTCCTAGTTGCATAATTTTCTCTATTTTTTTTAAAAACAGACCCCTAAACGGTCTTTGTTTCTTATATATGTAAAATTTAAAACATTTTCATCCTTTTGAATTTGGTACAAAACATGGTGTAATTAAGTTTCATTTTAAATGGTTGCTACCAACCTTATTGTTTTAGAGTTGTACTATTATGTTCCATGGTTTGTAATCTTCCTTATTTATCCAATAGGACTACTTTGATCGAAACTAGATCTGTACATTTTTTTATTTTATTTGTAGGTCACCAGTATCCTCTTGAGGGCCCTGTTTCCCTTCTATCTAACGTTTTTTTTTTCTATAACAATTACCTGTCCGCATTCTCTCCTATTCCTAACTATGTACTCTGCTATTTCATCCCGTAGTTTAGTGTTATAAATCCCATCAAAATAAAAAATTTGATTGTTATTGTATTGCTGTGTATTTTTAATTTTTCCAATGATTTAAATTATTTCTGTTTTATTTTTTTCACAATTAGTGATAGTATGAATTTTTTTAAAAGGTAGATTTTTACACAATGGACATTTTGGCGATAATCTGACCATATGCTGTCGCTCTCCGAGGTCTCCTGTCAACCACGCATCATGCATGTATTTGAACAGGATACTTTTCATTTTAAGTGATTTAAGTCTGACCCAGTTTCCCCAGGCCCTATCCCCATCTACTGTAATGTGTTTCTGTTCTATGTTATCCATTTGTATGTTGATTTTGTGTCAATTTCCCATAATTCTTTTGCGTCCCTATATTTTAGTAACAATTTTTTTATGGATCTTAATTTCCTTAGCACCTCTATTAACTTATTTAGTTTATTGTTTCTGTATATGTCTGTTCTCTGCTTCATGGAGAACCCGTAGAAATATATATAGAGACCTTGCCAAGCTATTTTTTTGGCTCTGCTTTAAGTTCCTTAAACCTGTTTAAAATGTTGGTGTATTTAGTCAGGGTTGAATGGGGGAGGCCTTCCCTGTATAGTATTTCTTTGTTTATGTAGTGCATTTTAAAAGCCCATAAATATTTGATAATTCCGTTATCTATGTTTTTAAGCGTTGCGTTTGATATGTCTAACGATTTTAATTTATAATTAAGGTGCACATACATATAGTTTTTTGCTACTTGTGCCCGTTCCAAAAGGCATAGTGGCGTGAGTGCCCATATTTTTATATTATCTTGTATTTTCTCCCTGATTTCTTTGAGATTTTGTTCGTTCTCACTTTCCCCAAAATTTACTCCTAATGTTTTAACTCTGTCTTTAGTTAAGGGAAGAGGAAGCCCATGTCGCTTACCTCTCCAGTAACCTAACAAAAATATTTGTTTTGCCGGGGTTTAATTTAGAACCCGACACCTTACCAAATTGGTTAAATTCCTTGAACAATTCATCATAGGAATTTTTTTCTTGTACAAAGTTAGTGCAATCATCAGCAAGTTGTAGCATTTTTACCTCCTCTTTAATATTTGGGACCCTGATTCCTTTAATCCTTTGGTTTTTCCTAATTTTAATACTAAGTAATTCTATTGATATTACATATAATAGCTTAGATAGTGGGCATCCCTGCCTCACTGATCTTTTAATTTCAAACTTTTTCGTTCTTGTTCCATTTACCTGTACACATGAGTTGATATTTCTGTACAGGGTTTTAGTCCAATTTAGAAAATTGTTTCCAAAACCAAATTTTTCTAGTGTCTTGTATAGATAGTTTTGTTCTAATCTGTTAAAGACTTTTCCTGGTGTATTAGTACCATAGCACTATTCAGACCTTTAATATGTATGTACTCTATTATGGTTTTGATGGTACCAGTGGAAATATGACTCATGCACAGAGGGTTTTGATTGGTCAGCTACCATGTATAATGTTACATCTCTCTTCTTACAAAGAAGAAGGTTTTAATACACTTTAATAAACTGTCTAAAATAATCATGAGCCATTATAACTAACATATCAAAATCAAGAGCGTCTTTGACAGCAAATATTACAATGATCAACGAATAAATTTCTGCAACAGACTGAGAATGCATTTTACATTTTTTTAAAATTCTTGTTGCTTGCTTGATTGCTATTTAATGCACACAACTGGTCCTTATCTTGAATCACCGTCTGTGTTTATCAACAAAACGATACACCGTGACACACTAATGACGGTTCTCTCGGCTCAGTCTCTTTATCTGAGGGTATCTGATTTCACAATGTACATGTATAACTTTGTCTAGAAACAAAACCACATTTGACCCCTAGAAGCTGGCTCACTAACACGCTCTAGGTAGACCGAATTCCAACTGTTGGTATACAGTTTACAAAAATAATAAGAACTGTAACGAATATTAAACCCACAATAAATAATCACTACAAAACTTTAAACTAAAATGTCTCTTAAAACAAAAGTAAAACTTATATGTCACGTGATGAAATCTAGCTGATGGAATTTCATTCACACGCTATGAGAAGTATAAATAAACACGTGACTGAACTACTACAAATTGATATAGAAGTTAATATTCACATGATAAATAAACTTACATATATAGTGCTCTTGCTGCCACCAACATTCTACAAACAAGCAACAGTGGAAAATTTCTCATATATTTCTTCTTCTGTCTATCTCTTGCCTCTAATGCTACGGCATATAGAGGCCATCAAACACGTAGAGCTAAGGCCCTATAAAGTTAACAACCCATATGTACTTGAATGGTTTACTTTAAACTATTATCAAATTTCATTTTATAACTAAAACTTTATTTCAAGTAACCTAACTGAAAGATGTAGGACTGATCACTTTGCCTGAACAGAACTTAACATCTATGACTTGAAATATATTGTGTATTTATACTCTCTCCATTACTTTGATTTATGCTACTACAGCAATATATATAAAGAATTTTTGGAGTGGTTATTTTACAACTTCTCCGGAATTTCAAAAAACAGTCTAATCTACACTAATTTGGTTAACATGATAACAACTGCAATGGACATGGATAACCGATTGGACAACGTTAAAACACAACGATACTAGACATAAGTATCTTGGAAATGCCACAGCATATAAAGAGAAATCTTAGAAAACAATTACAAATAAAATATATAAATAAAATGCACCTTTAGATCTTTAATCTTGTATCCTTAAATTTTCAAAATTTCACGATAAAATTTTACATAGTTGATAACTTTATAATATGATTTAAATAGTGCTGTCCATACAAAAACAACTTACACCATACAATTTAAAAATACAAAATACACACACAATGGACAAATGACTCTGGCAAAGTCAACTGGGTAATAAATAATAAATCCTATCCTAAAAAGGAGAGGAAATTTGCCCTGGAACTTAATAGTTCTATGGGAAAAGAGTACGATCCTAAGTTCAGGAATCAGATTGTTAAGAAATCAATATTATCCTCAGCTCTAGTGGAGATTATATGTCACAAGATAGCTCTTATTTGAGATGGAGAGTATTATCAGTCTGAAATCCTTAGTGGGTAAATTAAAACTTAATACATTTGACGAACAAAACAAAGATTAACAGTCATCAAACTTTTTATTTGAAATAAATAAAAATAACACAGAAATATACACCATATCTACACTCATGGGTGGACAGGGAGTACAAATACAATATCATAGACACTATTGGCTAACCGACGGTGTTCCTCAATCAACTCGAACCAGCTATTTGCTGGGGAGAGTACCGAGGATCAACCCCCCCCCTCCCCCCCCCCCCCGATTTCACAACTGTTTCTTATCAGAGATATGTACTGGTTTAAAGAACTTATATTACACTGACTCGATTATCGTTGGTTTTATTAGCCTTCCAGAACGTGTGTAATATCCGAGTTTCTGTCAATCTTGTGGGATTGTTGCATCAGGCTCAGGCGTACTTAACTGAAATATTGAGATTCCATTGACTATGAAATTGTCATACTGGCATTCGCGGGAAATGTTACAGCTGTATGCAGTGTGTTTTCATTCTTAGAGCAGGGCGCATTTATATTACAATGCAGGGGGTGTGATTTGTTTGTTTTCATGAGCTGACGTTTATTTCGACGATAAATGGTACCATCTTTGGTGCGAACTGAGTATGACCTTTCGTTGTGTCTTCTTGTTATAACGGCATGTTCCCAGTTTTGTAAGGATCGTATGTCTTTTTTCAGTATTCTTGTAATTATTTGTATATGTGTTGTATACATACATACATACATACATACATACATACATACATACATACATACATACATACATACATACATACATACATACATATTCATTTACAAGGAAAAATTTGCCATTATTTAATAAATAAGAAAAATATAATTAACAGGGCTAGGAATTAAACATTCATTACTAAGTGAAGAATAGTATTCACGACTTTCGTATGTATGCGATTTACTGTATGCAGTTGACCAACAATCTTTCTTATGCAGTTTAAAATCCTTCGTGTCCACGTCGAATTGTGCAAAATTTCAGCATCAAGACCCCACTAACATGTTTTATATGAAGAATCTTAGTAAAACAAACCAAAAGTCGCCGAGGCCTTTGCTCTCTTCATTGTATCAGACAACACTACAACTTATCCGCATCTTTACATTAATCCTTAGATTTAGACAGGATTTACACAAAATAGTTCATATGTACCTTTGTGTAACTGTCTTCAGGAGCTTTGTTCACTATGTAAAGCATTTATATACTGGTCTCCTCAATCGTCGAAAGTCAATGCCATTATGTTCACTACAGTAACTCAAGAGTTACCTACAGATTAACCACTTCCAAGACCTCACGTTTCTAGCCATGAGCTCTCCAATTTTGACACTTTGTCAACCCTATTCTACGTATTTATTATCCGATTTGAAGAAACAAAATCAGTAATTAAAGTCGAATATAAAATGAACTTGAATTTTTACAGGGTTGAGTCCAACATACAATATTACATTACAATTGTATAAAGTGTAATACAGTTTTTAAAACAAAACTACAAGCAAACAATGCAAATTTAAACATACAAACATTCATACACTCTCACACACACGCACGCACGCATGTGCGCGCGTATTCCTCATTGTGACAACCAATTCATTGATATTACAGAACAGAAAACGATTCATACAAGCAGCTTGCACGCAAGTACTGTTTATGGCGATCCATAACTATTACCAATTTTGTTCTTAATTCAGACATGAGTACAAACCTTGATGAGGCCATATCTGTCTTGAGGAGGGTCGCAGACCAGATTTCCTCCACCTCATCATCACTTACATCCTCTGCATCTGGTTCATCTGCCAGTCGGACATCATCTTCATCGGTATCGGAGGAACACAGGCGCTTGTTTAGTAGAACAATGGTATAAACTTGTTAGCAAACTTCTCCTTTTTGCACTTTTTAATTCTATGAACTACATCATTGTCATCACGGTGTTTCGTCTTTCTTTCTGTTATCCTGAGCTGTTGATGCCACGAAGATTTTATAATTGAATTTAACTTAATTTTTTGCAACTGTCCCATTTTATCAATTTAATTAAGTTTTGCAGATTCAACAGCGACTAAACTGAATTAAATGCTATGCGAAAAACAATTACAGTATTAACACCGACTAATTTGTAGTTTTGCCCATTCCGTAACAAGCTAATGTCTTATTGCTAATGTGTACAAATATAATATCCGCTAAACTTTAATTAAACATTATGATTCATAAAGTGTGTCTCCGTACACATAAGCCCTATAACACTCATAAAAGCCTAGTGTATCAAATAGGTCTTCCTCAATAGAAGAGTAAACGATTATCACCATAAAATGTTATTGATTTCCCCATAAATATAATGTCCTAGGCTTCATCTTTTGTTATATGAGAAAACTCAACATCATCTTTTTTTCGGTACATTTAGACTTGTCACATGTTCTTTTTGTTTTGCACAGAGATTAAATCCATATAGGTCAAGAACTGGTAGGACTGATAACAATTTGGTCAGGATCGATGGGAGAAGAAAAGGTATCATTCATTATCACTATATATGACTATTTTATATAGTTGCTTTATTTCTGTTTTTTTTTTTTTTTTGCCATATTAAGCACCTACAACAACACTTATGAAAGGAAAATACATTTTATACAATGCTTCTAATAGATCGTGTACACACACACACACACACACATACACACACACACAGAGTAGTGTAGTAATTAAAGCTTGTTTATTCAGCAATCAGACTGACTGCTATCGACATTTTAAAGCTTCATTTTTCACGAAAAGTTTCAGACTTGAGAAAACGCGGGATTCTGTTACTTAATAACAAGTATGTCATGCTGACCAGACGTAAGCGACTCTTAGAGGGGAAAAATACATTTCATTCTGATTGGTCACGGTTAAATAAGGGTGTGTTTTCACACGAAGTTTCGTAAGACTTAATATCGCCTTTTTGAAAACTATAGTTAGTCTAAAATTTCTCTGCAAGAGATAAACAAGAGACATAATCATTGATTAAGACTAAGGATGTTATTTGAGAGAAATACGTCCGTTAAGGAATCATGGTTCAGAAAAACAGACAAACCAACCAACGGATGAATGACCACAAAACACAAAGGGAGAAAATAGCTTTATGAAACATCTAGAAGTTACGTGAATTGCGACGTACACTTTGGAAAAGGAATTGGGAAACGGGAATAGCAGTGGGCGCATGATACAGTGCACAAGTCCGGAATCGAGCGGAAACATCCACGGGTGAAGGTTATCTAGAGACGGACGATACAGTGTCTTCTAGAACCAACATTGAATTGAACAGTGAACGGGTACCGAGGAATAGCAGGTTATGAAAGTCGAACAAGGCATTGACTTCGATTATACCACTCGATCCTATGATGATTTAAAGTTTTCAGTAATAAATCGGCTAATTTGTTTAAATCTATTTCAAAATTTATTGTAATTCGGTGAAAGTTTTATTTCTAAACAGCGTGTATTCATAATGAAAGAAAGTTTTCTATATTGTGTATGTACTTGATTAAATTGTTTGTTTATCTTTACGGGGAATTGTAGTTATTTGTTCAGTTTACCTGCTCGGTTTACTCTATCTATTCTCATACTCGAACCGGGCAATTATATCGAGTGCGGTCATCTCTTAGATAACGAGTACCAAAAAGGAGTTGGTTATAGTTATTATTATTATATATTGTACAATACCCCTTGACCAAGTGGGATTTAACACTTACCCTTTGACAAGTGGGGTTTATACAATACTTTCGTTAAAATCTTGTAACACCTCGTAACACCGTTGATCATCTACATTTGGAGCTACCAAATATAATTTCTTCCATTTCATTATCAGATTAAGTAGCAACTGTGTTTCACCACTCTCTGATGGTCCAACTATAATCGTCCGAATATAATTTGGTAACATTGCACGATGTTTAACAGGTTCTTGTATACTCATTACACTGAAAAGAAACTTAAAGATATAACTAGAACACAAATTTCAGTTGATAAATAAATTATTTACTTTGTATTTATTTATTAAAGTACTGCCTCCACTATTGTAAGTGACATTTCCATTGATTGAAATTAACTTAGACAAAAATGAGGATACATATATAATCAATCATGGAGGATTACAATAATATACACCAAACAGAACGGAAAGTTCTATCCCTGAATTACACAGAAGAATGCTCGATAATGCTGACAGAATCTGTATAAATACGAATAAATAATATCATGCAGGTAAGATGAGTACTCTGCGGAGATTTCAGTTGAATTAAATCTAAAGCATGTTCTATTACTGCTTATTGGATTGTCATAATTTAAACAAATATCAACACTATTAAATAAGATTTTGGTATAGTCGGACATACCTATTAAGAGTAGGTTTGATACTCAGATTTCAGTTGACGAAGTCTTGCGCAAATTATTACTTTATTAATTTAAACATAGAGCTGTATTACATCACAGTCTATTGAATAAAGAACACAATTATGTTATTAATACATTTGTAATCTTTCAAATAGGGAGTTAAGATGAATTTAATTAAAAATAGAGGATTGTAAGAAAGTTGTAACAGACGTTTAAAATACTGCTTTGAGCAATTGCAGAAAGTTAAATCACCCCATATAATCACTGGAAATGTAGTAGAATACATGAATTATCGACTTCAAACTTCCAAAACCTCGTCTACAGAATCTAAAGCATGCAAATATGGTTCAATGTCAGAAAGGTTAGCTACGTTAATTCCACGCATTTTGGCATTGAAAGAATGCAACTGTTCTTCATTAAGTAGCTCTATTGATGGCACGTCGATATTGTCTTCAACGCGTGGCTCAGGTAACGGTGCATCTGGATCCATTCCATACTCTGGTAGAGCGTCTTAAATGAAGAAACAAAAACTATTTTGTCTGCAATGTATTCATTCATTTTCTTATAATAAAAAAAAAACAATTCAAAGACACAATTAAGTTTGGCTATTAAGAAATGAATTCGTTTAAGAGAATGAGCTACGGTGGCTCAGTTATAACTTCCAAATATCACCAACAAATGTTAGGCTAAGAGAATAGCATATACTGTCTTGCAGAACCGACAAAAACGAATTTTTAATTTGATCTCTGCATGGTAAATTCGTGAAAGTTTTTCTTGCTAAAAGAAATTGTTCCTCGATATTGGACAAACAGTTTTCTGAAACTCTATAAAATTTGTCGAATACTGTCTGTTATTTTATATAAAGCAGATATGTTACAATCAGATGTCTTTTAATTGCTATTTTTATTGACATGCATGGAATTTTGCTTCTTTATATTGATATTGTAATGTTTTGCCGATTGTAAATTTGGTATGTTTTATGATCTTGATATAATATATTTTGAAAATACAAGTACTTTCTACATTGTGAAGTTGTAGTCATTTGTTATGACTCTGGTAATCACATACACTGCCAATTAGAAGTACACACACAGACATTGATAAAATAATGGTAGGCATTTTAAGGAGCGTGTAGATTGTATAGTATCCAGTTTTAAATCGCTTCAGTCATGCTGGTTTCTTTCTTTACCAATATGCCACATTGCTTAATATGCGACAAGCTTCTCACCTGATCTAATTCTTCGAAGTATTCGTTAGCAATTACTTTATTCTCGTGAAATATACGCTGCAGTCCAAGTATAAATAGCTGGCAGTGAGTCTTGTTGTTCTCAGTTCTCAATTTATGATTGTTCCATGAATTCATAAACTTGAATAGTCTGTCATTTATCACATTTTTGTACACATAATGCAAGCAGAAGACATGTTTCTCCGAATCTGGATCAAAAAAGCCATTGACTTCCAATGACACAAAAAGCTCATAAAATAAAGAAAGCACAGCAGTATACACATCACGCCATAGCCTCTCTATCCTCGAATTATGGACACTTTTTCCAGTTAGAAAACTTCCCCTATTAAGGCCCCGACGAGGGTGTGAGAGCATGTACTGAGCAACTTCACGGTTTTCCACACCAATGTCCCCTCTTACTCGGGAAGGAAGGCCCCATCTGGAAACGGCTTCAGTGAAATGGTTTAAAACGGCTGAAGCTCTATTATCACAGTTGCAAGCTAGGTAGACAATAAGCCTTGTGAAACCATCGATGCATCCGTGTATTACAAAACGCCATCTGCAGAATATATGTATATCGCTTTCCGCGTTATATGAGACAAGAAAATGTATTGTTTTTCCTGCAAGGGATGGTTATAACAATGATAACACCGCACGTATTGTTAGCTAATATAAAGTAGATCACTGACATATTGCTTGATCTCTCACTCTCGAATGTCGTCCATCATAGCTTGCACTCCACATATATGTGTTAAATGTAAACTGCAGTTATTAAGATATTTGAAAGTAGCTAAGAAATGCATTATAACTGAAGAAAATCTCCAAGTGTTCCTATTAAGTTTGGTAAGCAACTGAATGTCAACACATTCTTGATTCATTCTTATTAAACATTGTATTGATCAGATATTTGTAAGATTCATAGTTATTGGTGTAATTTCTTAATTAAACATGAATACTAAATGACCAAATAACATATTGATGTCCATATGAACATCAAACATAGTTTCCTCAAAAATATGAAATAATATTTCTCTCTTGTCTTTATATTTATAACCAATGCAGGCAAATTGTATTTCGGCCTGTGCTTTGTTTACACAAATGGAGTGTATAGCTTGCATTACTTGGAATAACAGGCGAGTTTCAACTGTACCAATGTTTGAAGCTGTTTCTGTTCCAAGCTTATTAATATTTATCTCCCAAACATGTTAAAATCCTAAATATCGGATTAAGCTAATACTTACATTAACAAGTAACTAACTTCCATTGATGGATCTGATGTTGTGATGTCCTTGCCGAAGTTTCATGGTATACGTCCGAAACTATTTAAGAGAACTGATTGATTTTTTTTTATGCTGTAACTTTTTTCCTTAAATGTGTTCAGAATTAAAAGGTTTTATCTTGGAGATGCCAAGATATAGAAAATTTGGAACACAATTATGTGTCTTTTAATTTTAGAATTTCGGGACCTAGTAAATTAAATTAACAAAACTTTGGGTACTGACAATAAGAGATTACACACAACTTTAATGTTTGCGCATGTCATGTAACTGAGTGGAACATTACCGTATCAGTTTGTGATTGCCATCCATATGCCACAAGGCAAGAGGGGACGGAACTGAATAAACCCTTCGCTCTATACACCGTAACTGCCTCAATTGTTGTCCAACCGGATCTACGGTTCTAACTGCTCTCCTTATTCTCTCTCTCTTTGTACATGGATACCTTGTGAAATGAGATGACCTTCGATTGTCTTTAAACCTAAAGAAACAAGTATTTAAAACATGACTACAAGCATTGAATTCATTAAAAAAAACTTATTTATTTATTTGCAGATATAACATTTACAGTCTTTATACCATTCCAGGATATAATTAAGGATCTAAATGAATTAAAATTGTATTGGTCTCTTTCCACAGAATGACAGTTGCAAACCTAAACTATTTGTTTGCCATACAAAGAGGTTTTCATTTGGGGGCAATTAAAATAATTTACTATCTAAAATTGTATTTATATACATATATTTATTTTATTCTAAAAACCTATAAATGTATCCAAACATTGGGAAGCGTACAATTATTCAGAATGTGAAAGTCTCTATAAAGTCGTGATCTAAGTTGCACACTTTCGCCTTAAGAGTTAATGATAAATGCTTGTGTAAATAAGCATACTCACACCTATAAGCACGCTTTTGTTGTTGTAATTTTCAAGCTTAGTCGTGTCCAGATCGCTGCAGAGGTAGCAGACCACTTGACTGAATTTGAAATTTAATAGGATAAATGTATGCAAGATCGTCTGTTTGTTGAATCTGATTAACTTCGGACCAATACTTTCAAGACAGTCAAATGCCTTAAAGCTTTACATGCAAATCGAACTGCACTTGGTAGTCTATGACAATCACCGGCAGTTAAACGATATCGTCACAGTTTAAGAAAGCACTGATCATGTTTTAAAGAAGACCAGAAAGCAATGGAAATACAGAATAATAAAAACAACACAATAGAAGGAAACCTTATTCTGAAGTATCATATGTGACCACAATGCCAATATTTAAATATTGGCATATGTTCTATGAGCTGAATTTCCGCGATCTTGTGTGCAAAATTTCCGCACCTATTCGGTTAATCTCGTGATGTGACGTCATAGCGACTCTTAGCAGCCCGACTGGCGATTTTGTATTGCTTACGGGTGTAAATAGCACATTAAAAAAGGCTGTGGACAACACTTTTTTTCTCTTTTCGAAACGATAAAGGCATAAAGAATGTAGGGATACATTATTACAAGCGAGTCTATTTCAATGCAACACAATACAACACTCCGTGCTCATTACATTTCACAAAGGAATGTTACTAGAGGGATCCGGAAAAATAGCAGCTCTATACTAAAAGTTAAAACTGTTCCAGACATACCAATGGATATTTTAAATCATGGGAAAAGTGTTGAACGTATATGTTACGAAAATAGACAGAAGGCCGAGTAAATGACCACAAAATGCAACAGTCAATTCCAGATATTTTATCTTCACCATCATTGCTAATAAAAAAAATATAACAGCCCGTCACCTATCATGATGATGAAATGAGTAAATGTATTTTCAAGATCACAATCTAAATCATATCACCACTGTCCAATGTGAAATTGAGATCTGACTTTAATCAAATGGAAACTTTGTTTAATAAAATAAGATTCTTAACCCCTGACACGGTCTTGTTTCGAGAAAACATAATTTTCAGTAATCTTTAAAAAATTAAAAATATTATTTAAAACCAAAAACTTTCAGCCCATGCCTGTTACACGTATAATGTATGAAAGGTAATCTGTAATGATTGGAATTGATATTGTAATAAATTTGGAGTAAGTGTTAGTGAATTTGAACCATGCTTGGGTCGTTAGTAGTGAATTTGGGTACAAGCCGAATGACTGTCCCTTTCAGTAACATAGTCCATATTAAAATTCCGCGGTGTATAAAAGTGATGTGATTGAAATGGCAGTATTTATGGGGGGAATATAATGGAATCAATAAGTTGGAACTTGGTAGGTACCTTTTATGTGTCCATAGTGGAAAATGGGCGTATGTATATGAGCGTGATAAACCGGAAATTCTGTGGATTGACTGGCCTAGGGTCGCGCAGTTAAATATTTCCCAGTTAGTAAGGGAATACTAGTGGAATTTCTACGGCATGACGGGCTTGCGGTACGGAAATAGGATGATAATGAAGAAAAACCATGCTAAAGTGCGGTTAATGGACTCTTGGGCAAATTGTCTCCTCTGGGTCGCCCATCGATTACAGCAAAGATTAATAATTATAGCAGACACGTCTTTCTTTCCATTTTACAACTCAAGTTGTATGGAAGTCTTTGGAAATTTGGGGAAAACATATGACTTCCAGCGTGACTCGCGCCAGGGTTTTGACACCGCTCGGTCAACTGAATACCCCTGTGCGTGTAACAATATAAACAAATATCCCTTTGGCAGTTTAAATATCAGTGATTAAACGAAAAGAGGTCAGATAAAAATCATGCACTATCATTTTGTTGGCGTTTCGAATCAAACGGGACTTTTGTTAAGTAACATAGTCGCCATATTGGCGTAGGCAAGTCTGTTTTTCAGCAACAGGGGTAATGTAGTTCGCATATCTCGGAAGAAGATTCAACTTTTAAAAGTGCAAACCAAATCTGGTTTCCTCATGTTTGTCTCGCTTGCCATTTTTTATTTACATTTGAGGAATGTCTAGTATTGCGTAACGGGACCACGTGATCTGTTGACTCATAAATATCGGAAAAACTCGGCAATTTACGGAATCGTGGTATCTTCAGCCCATGATATTGAATTTATAAACAGTACAGTCTAATTAAAATTTGTCAAGAATTACATACATAAAAGGAATTTTTTTTATTTCTGGTCTCCTTTAATATGTTTAAATACCATTCTTGTTGCAAATAAAAATGAGTTTTTAACACACGTCAGTTATTGTATAATTATCTTTTAGTCGGCGATTGGGCTATGTTGGGCAAAGTCGCTGTATGGAAAGATGACCAGGAGTCATTACAAAGCTAGAGTCGGTAACTGATCTTTAGAAACAGTTGCGGAAAAACAAAGCCCCATCCATCAAAAAAATGTCAAACCTTACATATCAATATTCAAATCAATGAACATATATTACAACTATTTTACAATACACAGAGAAGTCATTTAGTTGAAGAAAAAGAACTCTTACCTGAACGGGGAAAGTTGTTGATTATTGAATGCACCATCGATATTAACTCATTTTCACTTATATCACTGAATCGTATCCCATGAGTCAAACGGAAGTTTGCTAGTCTCCGCTCTACAGTCCTCCTGCTTACCCCAAGCAAACTTGCCATATCTCCTGTTGTAAAGTAATTTTCTGTAGCAAAATTAATACAGACGTTATTGCAAATAATTGTCCAAAGCACGAGAAAGATTTTCCATTGAAAGGTTTATGTTATGTGGATATAATAGAGAGAATATAAATCGGTTAGTAAGGTCTAAAACACAACATTTCAGCGTATATAAAACATTAACAATCACTATATACACATTTTAATTATATGTGTATAATCATACAAAATTTGCACCAGGAAAACGTTGGAGCCCAAGTGCGATCACGACAGTTCAAAATCATTTGAGTTCGTGGGCAAACGTTTGTACACATCATAAGGTACATAGTATAGTTATTATTACACGTTGAACACTTACCCATTTAACTTGTATATCAAATATCCAACGAATAACGTTTCAATCAGGAAAATAAAATAATAATTGTCAAACTGCGCGTGTAATTCTGATGCATGAAAGCAGTTGACGTAAATAAAATGCATGAGGTCGAAGCACGATGAGATGGCCCAATCACGTGTGACGTTTTATTAAGTGATGCAAATACCATATGAATATAAACTGTCAGACATTTTTTTAAAATAATGTTTTACCGCATTTGCTAATAAAAATATTATTTAATTAAAACGAAAATAACAGCAATGGTTATTTTCAGACGCATAGGATATATGTTTTTAATAATAATCCTATATTTTTTTATATACTTTCCACTTGATAAAAGTTTAGCGTTATGAAATAATTCCATTAATTTTGAAAAAATGCACTACATGAAAGAATCATGCAAACAAACCAAAGAAAACACAATTTTTCTTATAATGTACGGTAAAAGTATAGATTGTAGAATATCATTTTAAATCTTTGACAGTACTATATATTAAATTTCAATACATGGTTCTTGAAGGACTAAAATATTGGTACATGTTCCCATTTACTTGCAAACCTCCCAACACACACACACACACACTCACACACACACACACCGATGTTAAAACGAAAAGGCATCAACATGAAGCAAAGCAAAACATTAACAAAACTTAGTCATTTTATTCATAATGTCTAACCTGACTGTCACCTTAGAGTGCCATGCACTATCATTTTGTTGGCGTTTCGAATCAAACGGGACTTTTGTAAGTAACATAGTCGCCATATTAGCATTAGCAAGTCTGTTTTTAAGCAACAAGGGTAATGTAGTTCACCGTCTTTAATAATTTCAGTAATTCCGGAAATTTTTGGTGTTACATGTCTCTTACATGTGTATACAAGAGTTGTCCTTTTTATTTGCTCAATTTGGTCACTAAATATTAAACATGTACATTTTTAATGATACTAAAGAAAGAATGTCATGTCTTACAATATTGAAAACTATCAACGCTTTAAAATGATATTTGCTTGCATACGGAAGCAGTATCAAATATTGAACATGAACATCAGAGAAATAAAGAAGTTGGAAGCAGTACACACTGAATATGTGTTAGTGGATAAAAATGGAGCATGTACATATAATACAGTAAACATGTCTTGAAAGACCAACTCTTTTACCCCAAAGTTTTGGTCTCTCAAGACAGGTGGTCTCTCATAACAGGTGACGATGTTATATAATCAATAAATTTGTGAACTGAGATTGTGGTCTCTCAAGACAGGTGGTCTCACATAGCAGTGGTCTTTCAAGACAGGTTTTACTGTATACAGCATGTTAGTGTGTCAGTTGAGTAAAGAAATTACCAATGAAAAATTGTAGTTGTTCCTTTCTTATGTCATAAAGAGGTCTGCCCCTATGCCCAGTATAGACTTGCGAGGCTCTGTACTGGTGGTCTTCGTTGACTGGCATAGAATTAATATCGGTTTTGTCAAGGATACTACGAGCTTGTCCAAGTAGCTCAATCACTTCCACAGGCACTGATACATCCTGCAGGGAGTCCTCCATTAAAATCTCAATTCTACGTACCTGAGTCCTTATAATGTTCGCTGCTTCCATCCTATTTGACATACGCTCTTTACATTTTCTCAATTCTTCCATGATAAAGTTTACTAACGACGCCAATCCTGTTGAGCTAGAATTCATTTTTGTGGTAACAATGGAATTCAAAACGTACCCCATTATCAAGAATGGCAAAACTGTCTTTAGAGTCGATTGCGTTCATTTGTCATTGCAGGTAATGGAATTGTGTTGATTTGAAGAGGCAATGAACTGGAAGTGATACAATGTTTAAATAGTTATAAAATCACACTTTCATCGCAAGTAATGAAGCTATTACATGTGTAATACATGTGCTACATTGTTTTTCCTGGAACAACGAGTGAATAATTGTGAGAAATGCTAAATATTACAGTGTTATTCCAATTCAACATTAATCACGGTCAGGGCCGGACCTGCTATAGGGGCTCCGGGGGCCGTCCCCCCCCCCCCTTTAAAAAAAATACTCTGCTTTTGATAAAAGATGCAAAGGGGGTTCCGAATTTTTTAATTTTTTTAAAATATTCTTTTAAGTGTTTTGAAAACATTGCAGTTTTTAGTCACTTTTGTTAGATCCCTTTTTCAAGGTTCAGATAGCACCAGACTGCACCATTTTGCATCCTTGAAAAAAAAAAATTTCAGGGGGGGGGGGGCATGCATCCGGAACCCCCTAGAAGGCTTGGCGCTTCGCGCCTTCGCTTAACCCAATAACAAGTTTGCCCCCTCTCCCCCGGAAAAGCTTAGGTCCGGCCCTGACGTTCGTATGTTATTTTTAAAATATCACTTTTAAATCACGAGATTGCTGAAAACATAACTCCAGACTATGTGGAATGCTATCTATGCTATTAGACTGACAGCAATTGAAATTATAAGTACGAAATAAAAAGGCTACATCATGCAGACGATTATACGAACTTTATTAACATCTAGTGAAGGAATTTGACAAATTTGGGAAGACCTCTGGGTAAAAAATAAATCAGGAAAAAACTTTAATACTGAAAATAGGCAGCTGGAGAGGAAATCAATCAGGATTACCACCACAGTTTAAAAGAAAGAAAGAGTGAATGCATTGTGCATTTATTTTTGGATAAGAGAAGCACAAGAAAACTATAAAAATATGAAACAGAAATTATAAACGAATGTGAACACCTGGGCACTTACGCCATTATGTCTAATGGAACGGGCCCAAGTGTCCAAAACGTACATGTACGCGTATATAAATGTTAGTACCAAGTCTATTGACATAGAAAATAAAAATTTAGAAAGAACTAGATAAGGAGATTATTAATTACATATGTGATTATAAGACACGCTACGTCAAGAGGGAAACTTTATATGGAGCAAAAGAGATGAGGACAAGCACTCTCCAACCCCATTTTTGATTAAGACTGCAAATATTATAAATAGATTTAAAAAGATTAAAGCAATACCAACATCAAATTTGGGAGAGAATATACATCTACTGGTTTGGGTTCACAAGGAGAAACGGATGGGGGGGGGGGGGGGAAATACCAAGAAAATTGAGACATATCAAAGAAATACTAACCAAATATAGGGATATAAAAAGTTTATGGGACCAGGAGGAAAAACTAACATATAGATACATTAAGAGAGGGAGAAAAAACAACACTAAATGTAAAGTAGAACAGGAGAACATAGAGATTAACTGGAAAAGAGCATGGGGGCCATGGACCAAAATTACGCTCCATAAAAATACAAAGCCTCTGCTTGAAATACATGCACAATGCATGGTTGATAGGAGAGGTAGCAGTGAGACGTGACATGGTCAGAGTATCGACAAAATGTCATCTGTGTAAAATAAGCCACTTTTAGTAAACTACACACAATGATACAGTGCGAGAGCAGGAAAACATGTAAATTGAAAGTGATATAAGAAATAAGCAAAGGGAGGAGATATTAAAAATCAAATATATAATGACTGCAATAAATAAAAAAAATTATACAAAATTACAGAGTACATAGTAGACACCATGATGTCCTGTAGGCAAATAATTGTGATAAAGAGGTAAACAGAAGTATAAGGGGAAAAAAAGAGTGATTAATTTTTTTCTATCTTTTTTTGTTGTTATTTTTCTTCTTTTTTCTTTCTTTTATATAGACAAAATATACCTGGGGAAAATAAAGACTATGACATCATGGGGCTAAATCACATGTCGCAACGGGAAGTGGACAGGCACGTGAAAGAGTTTTGAAAAAATACCCCATGTAGAACATAAAGAGACCAAGTACAGATATAAAACACAAACAGGGGCTAATTCATAGGTTAATATTTTACTAACTCTTTATCTATCTTAAAACCATACAGCTCCCATACTGTATGGTTTGACCAACCCACAGCTGGAATTTTGGATTCCTTCTAATAAAATATTTAGATAAATTAATAAAAAGGAGGCCTAACCCGACTCAAGAGAAACATAATGAAAATATAGAGGTGTGGACCTTGAATCGAGCGTAACCTACCTATTGATACTCCTAGAACTACCACGAGAAACGACACATATTAGCACGAGATTAAAACAATATATAAAAAAATTCCCAAGAAGAAAAACAAGAGGAAAATAAAAATAGTACACCTTTTTATCGTCAGAATTAAAAAAAACAAAAAAAATTAATCGAATATAACATAATAATATATATCGGGTCCTAAATCCAAAATTAGTAGAAAAGAAATACAACTGGGAAAAATAACACAGAATCTAAAATTTATGTCTCAAACATATATATCAAATAGCATGCACACAATATAGCACCACTACATATAACAGATACTGAGACCTAGGCGACCTCTAGCAAAGGAAACAAAAATACATAGGAAATAACTTCGAGCAAGGCGAAGAAGAAAAAAACAGGCTATGACGAACAACCTTTTTACATAACACTAAGGAAACATAAATACCCCATCAAAAATTCTAAGACTATACACAGTACAGCACAATAAGGGTGTACACACATTACAGCACAATAAGGTGTACATACAGTACAGCACAACAAGAAAATAATTGGAAATCGATTTCAGCCAGAGAGATTGACCGTTACTCTAAAACAAAGTGAAGGAGAAACTGGACCGAAATCCCACCAGCTGATGGCAAATAGAAGAAAGCAGGCGGTGATTAAATTACCAAGCAAGACGGAAAAGCGTGCCCGCATCAACCTACACACTAATGAGAAACGGTTAACGCAGAAGAGACACATACGATTGATTAATATTAAATACCACAGGGGAGAATTAGCAGTAAATGACCAGGAAATAGAGCCAAATAAAAAAAAAATCTTAAACATAGGGCAAATCAAGAGCTAATGAAACTTAGCCAACAACTTTCCTTATCAGGCCTACAAAGAAACAAACCAAAAAGTCATATTGTCTCCGGAAAGCCATCTTAGGTTGCTAGTAAAATTACACCAGAGATTTTTTTGATCTGCATATTTTCCATCATGTCCATATGTTGGAAAAAAAAATTCAATCCCATCCCAGGGCAAAAGCAAGCGAAGCTTGCTATCTAAATAGAACCAGCATGAGTTGATGTAATTAATAACGTCATCATGGTCACTTTGGCTCATGCATAACTACATACCAAACAAAATATTTGAAAAATGAAAATTCAGGAGCAGGACTCGAAAGTGAGAGTCTTGAAACTGTAATACAATAAAATAAAATAAAGTGGAAAATATATAAATAAAGAATTAAAACAATTTGTGACATAATAGTAAACGGAAGCATGACTCTACAGTGAACAAGCTAATCAGAAATGGAACGCCAATGAGATTTTATGAAAGAATTCTGCAACCGTCCAGTTGAGAACTAATGACAATAAATAAACAAAAATGACATATCTTAACGATAGATTGATGACAATATCCACTTTAACAAACCTTTTTTCCATCACGTCTGCTTGATGGAAAATTTCAATCCCTTTTCGGGGAGAAAGCAACGAAAGTTTTTGATATATAATGCAACACACATATGACGATTTATTTACGTTGATGTATTACCCTAAGGGTATCACTCACAAATCGGTGATGCTGTTTTATTTTTTTGTAAAATTTGATATAATCCAGTATCCATCGCCTTTCGTTGTTATTTTCATACATCAGTACTCATTAGCTAAATTTTGGGTTCATTCAAGCATGATATGTGCTTCTTCTTCGCCATAAAACACTCCAAGAAGGCAAATGTTTATTGGTCACGTATTAGTCTTTCAAAATGTATGACAAAGCCCCCCTTCCCCTTCCATTTTAATACTTTTGGAAAGAAGTGTGGTGTTTTAAATGCACTAAGAGTCGCGAATCGTGATTTCTAATAAAATTAGTTTCGATTATCCCAGAAGAAAACAAAAAGAGAGAAAAAAACAGTAGAAAAAAGAAGATTTCTTACATATAGAACTTGGACGAATAATGCTTATGCACGTATGGCCGGTAACATGAGACATGTTGATCAAATAAAATCAAGATTTAATCTCTTTAGTTGATAGATCTCGCTTTGTTGAAGCAGAAGAAACTCGCGCAGAACTTGAAGAAAGAAAAAAATACACGCACATTCATTAATGTGGATAAAATCACTTTATGCTGATTGGAAAACGTGGCTCTTGTTTATAAAATACGAAAAGAAATACTTGCCTTTGCTTTGCTCTGCAACTGTCCTATGCAAAAATCTCAGCTGAATGCTGTAAATACGACCGTCGATTCTGTTTTGGGGTGCTGACATCATACGTCATAGATAACAGCGCCCCCCTGTGATTGTTTAAATTTACGCTAGTTGATTCGTAGTTTGATCAGATGGTTTGCTTTCAATACGTTTCATTTAATACCACATCATTTGGAATATGAGCTGATCATTCCATTCTGCTCTTCAGATCATTTCAACTAATGCCAGATCATTTGGAATCTGAATACATCATTTCATTTTTGGGGTTAAATCATTTAATTCAAGACTACATAATTTCATTTAATACTACGTCATTTGGAAGCAGAATTCATCATTTCATTTGTTGAGTTAACTCATTTTATTTCATACTACGTACTTTCATTTAATAATATATCGTTTGGAACCAGATTTCATTAATCCGTTTTGTTCTTTAAATCATTTTATTTAATACCAGATGATTTGGAATTTAAATTCATGATTTCATTTGTTTGAGTTAAATCATTTCATGTTAGACTACATCATTTTATCTAATAGCACGTCATTTGGAAGCATATATCATCATTCCGTTTTGTTCTTTAAATCATTTTATTTAATACCAGATCATTTCATTTAACGCCACATCATTTGAAATCTGAATTCATTATTTCATTTTTGGGGTTCAATCATTTCATTTCATGCTACATCATTTCATATCATACAACATCATTTGGAATCTGAATTGATCATTCCGTTTGTTGGGTTAAATCATTTTATTTCACACTTGATCATTTCATTTAATACCACGTCATTTGAAACTTACAAGCTTCATTCGGTTTTGTTCGTTAAATCATTTCATGTGACACCACATCATTTGGAATCTGGATTGATCATTTCATTTGCTAGGTTAAATCATTTGATTTCATACCAGATCATTTGATTAATGTAATTTTGGCGGCGACGGCTGCCCATACAAGACGTTGTAAATACATTACATCCAATTCATTGTTGTTTCTGTGCACAGAAATGCCAGACATCATTGTCAACTAATATCGAAAGTCGGATTATTTTTGTTTTAAGGGTTTAATTATTTTTTTAAAAAAATCTTAATCGAGTTTTATATTAGCCGATTAAGGATGAACTACATGACGATAGGTTCGGTCTAGAGTGGAAATCTAAATTATTACATAACGGATCATGCTGGAGAAAAACCTTTTCAGTATGAAGTGTGTAATAAAAGATTAATTAACGTTGGAACTTTGAATTAGCACACAAGGACACAAGCTGGAGATAAACCATTTAAATGTGAAGTGCGTGATAAAAGTTTTAGCAACAGTAGACAGCTAACGATGCAGGTGAGAATACATACTGGTGAAAAACCATATAAGTGTGAAGTATGTGATAAAAGGTTTATTCACAGCGGAAGTCTGAATGAACACACGAGGATACACACCGGGGAAAAACCGTATAAGTGTGAAGTATGCGATAAAAGGTTTAGTAACTGTGGACCTCTGAATATACACATGCGGATACACACTGGAGAAAAGCCATTCAAATGTGAAGTATGTGATAAGAGGTTTAGTTACAGTGGAGTTCTGAATGAGCACATAAGAATACATACTGGAGAAACACCATTTAAGTGTGAAGAGTGTAATAAAAGGTTTAGTCACAATGGAAGTTTGAATAAGCACATAAAGACACATTCTGGAGAAAAACCATTTAAGTGTAAAGAATGTAATAAAGTGTTTGGACAGAGTGGATATCTAACAGTCCATATGAGAATACATACTGAAGAAAAACCATTTAAGTGCAAAGATTGTAATAAAACGTTTAGGCAGAATGGACATTTATCAATTCACATGAGGATACATACTGGAGAAAAACCATTTAAGTGTAAAGTGTGTGAGAAAAGGTTTAGTAGAAGTGATCTAAAAAAACATGCGAGAACACATACTGGAGAAAAATCATTTAAGTGTGGGATATGTGATAAAAGGTTTAGTAGAAGTGGAATTCTAACAGTACATATGAGGATACATACTGGAGAAAAACCATTTAAGTGTGAAGTATGTGAAAAAAGGTTTAGTAGAAGTGATGATCTAAAAAAACATGTGAGGACACATACTGGAGAAAAATCATTTAAGTGTGGGATATGTGATAAAAGGTTTAGTAGAAGTGGAATTCTAACAGTACATATGAGGATACATACTGGAGAGAAACCATTGCAGTGAAGCATGTAATAAAATGTTTAGTAAAACTGGAAATCTGAATATTTGAATGAGGACACATATTGAAGATGAATCATTTAAGCGTAAAAAATCTAAGTGTTTAGAGAGAGTGGATATCTAACAGTCCACATGAGAATACATACTGAAGAAAAACCATTTACGTGCAAATATTATAATAAAACATTAAGGCAGAATGGATATTTATCAATTCACATGAGGATACATACTGGAGAAAAACCATTTAAGTGTGAAGACTGAAGTATCAGAAAAGGTTTACTAAATTTTATCATCTGAAAAATTACGAGGACACATACTGGAGAAAAATCATTTAAGTGTGGGATATGTGATAAAAGGTTTAGTAGAAGCGGAATTCTAATAGTACATATGAGGATACATACTGGAGAGGTACCATTGCAGTGAAGTAAAATATTTAGTAAATCTGAGTATTTGAATGAGGACACATATTGGAGAAAAAACATTTAAGTATGAAGTGTATAATAAAAGGTTTAGTAGAAATGATCATTTGAAAACATGCATGAGGACAAAATGTAAATTTGAATAAGCAAATAAGGATGCATTCTGGATAAAAACAATTTAAGTGTGAAAACTGAAGTATGTGAGAAAAGGTTTAGTAGAAGTCATGCTGTAAAAAAAAACACACAAGGACACATACTGGAAAAATATTGTTTAAATGTGGAATATGTAATTAAGGGTTTAGTAGAAATTGAATTCTGACAGAGCAGATGTGGAAACGTGCTGAAAAGAAAGCATTTACATGTGAAGTTTGTGATAAAATGTTTTTTAAAATTGGAAATTGAATATTCATATGAGGACACATACAGGAGAAAAGCTGTTTATGTGTGAAGTTTGTTATCAAACATTTAACGGAATGAAGAAAACTGAAATAACAAGAGGATACATTATTTAAGCCATAAGTGTCAAGTAATATAACAAAAGATTTAATTCAAATGGACATCTGGTGATGCATGGGAATTAATAGTTTCTTTAAAAAGCTACATGGGTGGGGGGGCAGCAGAGTGGTCTAAAATGCTCACTGTTACGGATCCATGCCATCTCACCTCTGAGTGTGTGGGTTAGAAACTCAGACTCAGCTAATGTGGGTATGTGAGAAAGCTTGCCGGTGGCTTCTCATGGTACAGTGAATTTCTTGCCGAGGATTTCCCTGGTACTAACTCTACCATTAATACTGGCCTCCATGCATAGCCTATCTTGTGCTGATAAATGGCATTAAACCCTATAGCAACAACAACAACAAAGCTTCTATTTCCATGCAAACGGTTACCTTACCTGTGTCACAGTGTGTGTGACACAACATAATCCCATATTCATGTAACTTAAATTATAGACTTCTATGCCTTGAGGTATATTTAAGTTTGTATCACAACTGACTGTAATGACCATACCATTGATTCCAAGTAATCTTTTCTTTAATATGATATATCTTTTTAAGATCATATTTCATTGGAAATGTATTATTATTATAACTACATGATATATTAAGTTTGTTTGAACTCACTTTGTTTAATGACACTGTGGCATTATTAACTGGCATAGTTTTATTTATATTTCATAATAATAATGGCTATATTACAGTCGTTGTTCATATTGTTTACTGTTGTATATATATATTCCAAAGCAGGTATTGTTAGTGTGCAAGTACTACATGTACTAATACGTGTATCAGTTACTTTTATTATATTTCTGAAAGACTTTCCTTGAAAGACTAATACCTGTACTAATTTCTAAATTTTGACTTTGATTTATCTGTCTGTACTATCTGAGTGTTTGCATTCTAGTATGTACTTTCATTGAATAAAATATTGAAACTCATGATTAATATTTATTCAATAATGACAACATTGAAAAGAAATATAAAACAAAGTACATAGTCAGATATATTGTGTATACTGTATCTGCATATTCAGGGAGCAGCGGAGATGGTGAACAGACCACTTTTAGGAGAATCCATTTGTGAAAATAATCCTTCCTATTTGTAATGACACCTTTGCCATATCATAACCAAGAATCATGTAAATTTATCGTCATAAATCCATGAGGAATTGTGCTTCTGAGAATAAGTTTTTAAATTTTATTATATCCATGTCCTCTGAGCACCTGAACCGCTATGGTGGCCCAGTGGTTAGAGCGTCCGCTGTGAAAGCAGGAGGTTGTGGGTTCGATTCCCGGTCGAGTCATACCAAATACTTACCAAAATAATTCTTCCTATGAAAATTACATAGTTGTAAATAAAAATAAACAAAGATGTCTAGCAGGGTTAGTACTTTATTTTTTAAAGCTTTTCAAATTTGTATGTGTTTTTATAGACCAACCCAACACTCACTGTTGGTCGTCACCCGTTCTGCTGCTGTGTGTGTATAAAAAATTTAAATTTTCTCAACCCTATGTTTTTATGAAACCTTTCCCATATTGTGACCAAGGATCATCCATGAGGAATTGCACTTCTGAGAATAAGTTTTTAAATTTAATTATATCCATGTTCCTGAACGCCAAGTCTGGTGGATGTTTCTTAGTGTATACTACTAGATTGATGTCAGTGATAAAATCAATGCTATCCTCATCTGTCAACTACGCATTTTCAATTTTAAAACATTTAAGCACATTAGTACATTGCTGATCATATGCAGATGGTGCCACTAAATGTAACTTACCCCACTTGAGCCATCTCATTATCAGATTTAATAACATTTGTATCTTACCAGACCCAGATGGACCTAGGATATTTTCACTGATAGAATTTGGTAGCACTTGATTATTTTTGACTGGCTCCTGTTTTCTTGTCGCTAAGAAATAAATAGCATCCATGTTGTAGAAATATAATAAATAAAATGGATTTATATTGTATTGAAATGATGTACCCACCCCCACCATTGGTGGAATCATCATTAAAAACAAAAACGACCAAGAATAAAATGGTGCACTTGCAAGTGTGTGAAATGTGGTACAAAAAAGATGAAAATGTATATCTCATGCAACAGGCAAAGATATCACTGCTTCACTGGAAAATGTACCAGCAGCTCCTTGGCGAGAGACATCTTTCTGGATATAATTACTGTGGTCCTGGAACCTGATGAGAAAGATCAACCAAGACCTGGAGAGTATCCAATAAATGCAATTGATCAAGCAGGCCATGTTCATAACGCTGGGTAGAAAATTCAAGATCTCCAACAATGACAAATTGCAGACATGAAAGTGATTCACACTCAAAAAGTCTGTAAAAAATAAATCTCTGAAAATGGCTTGCTAATGCTTTGATATGATCTTCGATGAAAGGTGAACTATTGCTACTGGCCAGTAAATTAGTCATAAATAAATATTATATTATATGGACTCATTTTATTATCACCCAAGAGGATATTGGAAGGGTAGAACAGCAATTAGTAAATTTGCTGATGCAACAGGTGTTGCACACTCTTTTGCTACAGATTGGCTAGCACAACAGGCAAAAGGGCAAATCTATCCAACACCACCTAAGAAATTTGGTACGCATATTTTGATGTCGGCAATAACAATAAAAGTCTTAAAGCAGATATTTTGTTTTTCCAACGTGATACTTTTAAAAGTGTTAGACATTAATTGCGCACATACAAAATACGTTTTGTCTGTCATTGACGTTGCAAGTAGATATAAAGAAGCAGAACCAGTATCAACAAACACAGCAATTGAAGTTGCACCTGTGTTTTAACGAGTGTATCAACGTGCTGGTTTACGATGACCACAGTTGCTATGGGTTGATCCTGGCAAAGAATTGTTTGGTACAGTAAATCATTGATGCAACAAGATCAAATTCAGATGAGGACACAATGCAATTCATCGTGATCAAGGAGTAGTTGAGAAATTTAATTGAACACTAGCTGACTGACTATTTTTATTTCAATTCGCTCAGGAAATATCTGTGAACAAAGTTTAGGAGACAAGACATCTTTTGAAAGGTTTGAAGACTACCAAATGTTATAGCTGCGTTAAATAATGCAATTATTTGTGGAATTTTGATTAAACCCATTAATGTAATCTTGATGATCGACAATGGAATCATACTGTTTAAGTGATATGACTTTTTCTTAAAACAACCAGTACTAGGTGATGTGACTGTCAGATGTTTATATGAACCTATTCAACTTATAGGAGGTAAGAAAAGAGCAACTGAGTCAGTCTGGAGTTTAACCACACATACAATTTCCAGCGTGATAAGATCAAGATTCAACTGCTCATCAATATGGATTTGTACATGAACAATTACAAGTAATTCCTGAAGATACACATATATACTCTTGTGAAGGGTGAGTCGTGAGCAAATAAATAGGCACTGGATCATCGACGTCGATTACACCAAGACATGGCAGCAGCACATTTTCGCGCGTGTGTTTGAGGCATCTATTGATTATTCTATCCACGTTAAATTGTCCTGGATTACAATTCAAATACTGCCACAACATTACTGTATTGCAGCAAACACAGTCATTGTTCTGTTGTTTCAGCATAATGATAAATTCAATATTTAGATCAAATGCGCTTATCTTTTCACATATCTGATAACCAGTTATTTTTTGCCTTACTACATGGTATAACTGCGATGCGTTGATTTCGATTATTATTATTTGAATTCGATTATTATTCATTGCCGAGACATTCTTCTGACTCGAGATACTGCCAGATATACTAAATTTGACCGTTCGATACGATCATCAACAATCCAAATATTAGTATCCAAAATAGTTCATCCTTGAAACGAATTAATTATTATTGCATACCCTAAAGTCTAGCATAATGGCCCGGTGCTAGCACCAGGTGTTAATGCTTTCTGAACAACATCAATCAAACCAAAACAATGTCATGTATTAATACAAGTTTTTGTTTCTCACTGGCTCCAGGAAACTCAATAGCAATAACTGGTTTATGTGTGTCTGCTGGACTATAACAAAGGCAGAGGTAGATCTGAAAACATTTCTTTATGTAAGATAAATATGTGTTGCTGATGTGAATCACGAACTATATCCCAACTTGCAACTATCAAATCAGCAGGCCTCCACAAATTTCAAAAACCGTCGTTTGTTGTTTATGGAATTACCTTACGCATTATCTCACATTGAATATTATATGGCTGCAGTCTGATTAACTCCTTGAACTCTCTCAGCGGTCTATCAAGTGCCCGTTGATTATCAAATATCTTTTCAAATAATCTACAAATTATTTTAGCCACTCTGGCTGAGAAGAACCGACAAAAGGTGGTGGTTGATCATGATCACCTCTCTTGAGGACATCAGTATTCTGTATCAATAACCAATCAAGAAACATTCTTAATTAGTCTACGGATACCGCACATATCGCATCCCAGATAATGCTGTCAGGAATATATTTCTCACTCATTCTGTCAAGTGTTCACGACTCTCCCTTCCTTCGAAAGAAACTGATAAGAACAACACTTAGCCCCTCTTTAGTTATAATCTCGGGCTTGTCGATTTGTAGATAATAGTACAACCGTGTCATGATTCCGAAATAATTCAATCGCACATGGTGGTTTTACCATAACTGCCAGATCAGTTGATATGAACGGTTTTATGTCTGGTCAAAGGATCGTATACCGATGGTGCTAATGACTGTTGTGACATTTGACTAGTTTTTCAACAGGTTTTTTTTTCACTCTCCACACAGCCTACGATGCATCAAAGCCGAGCTGTAATTCATTGAGCAGTCCTACATTTTTATTTTTCACATATAAAATCAATCGGTATCGATTCTAACGGCTTCCTTATGAAATCAGTTCACCATCGATAATACGTTTATCGAAACGTTCGCTAACATTGAAGATCTTACATGAGTAAACTGTGGTGAGTCACCATTAATGTAGCTCACAAGTGTGCCTACGTTGGTGAGTCACCATTAATGCAGCTCACAACTGTGCCTAAGTTCGATTTACAAATAAATATTTATGTGTTGTATCAGCAATTATGAAGTCGAACTCAGCATCATCGTTGATTACACTTGTGCAATGGCGTCTATGATCATATGATGTGTGTTAATGTCCCAATTATTTTTCTGCCCAGGTCTTTTGCAAGTGCAACTTCATTGAAGCTATCCTTGACGCTGCCTTTAATTCTTTCAAGGTCCAAGCTCTGGCTAGGAGGTTTTGGTAGCCATACTTGTTTTTGTACGCGATAACATATTACTGCTTCAATCACGATTAACGATTTCAATATCTTTGCATCAAGCATGTATCGCAATAACACTATTGGAGTCCAACCAGGCTTGCGAATTGATCATTACTGGATTTATTACAATAATGACCAAATAGAAAAAACTACCACATTAGATGATTCACACCATCTATGTAACTTCGCTTGACCTTGTCCCATAGTATGCAATACAAGTGAAACACAAGTAATGCAACTCACTTTTAACTAAATTAGCTGTCAAGTTTCTATCACTCAGCCAAAACAAATAATTAACAAAGGGTGTTTCAAGTGATATGTACTGTTATCATTGTAGATGCTGACGTGATCGATTTATGTGTTACAACTGTCTTGACCATATGTTATAATGTATATCAAATTCTGGTATGTTGACTGAGAATTTTTCATACCAAGCAGCATCACATAAATACCGTATGGTGTTGCAAATGCCGAATATCTATTATAATATATTTTCATTGACGTGGAATTTGCCAGAATCATTTTAATGTGTCAAACTTTTTGTATTTATTTTCCTTCTTGTGTCAATGGAGTCATGTATTCTTGGCAATGGAAATTTAACCCTTTTTTATGACACTGTTGAATTTTCTGTTATGCTTTTTAGAATGTATTATCTAATTTAGGAAAAAGAATACAGGTTACCTCCATTTCGTATGCATTATTCAATAGATATCGATCTCCAGTTAATATTTAATATTCTGTTTTCAAATATTTCAGCTGAAAAAAGAGGTTATGTATTTTAAGGGTGGAGTTTAGTTGTAGGATCTATAATTTGATTGTATGATAGATTTATATTTATTTGTATTGGAACATCACGAAATAAGTGCATCCAAAACGTGTGAGTATAATTTTAACTTACAGACTGACACAATAACGAAGAGCGTATGAAAACTGTATTTAACCTCTTACCAGTAAATGTGGGGGGGGGGGGTCCGAGTGGTCAAAAGCGCTGTCCGTTACGGATCACTGCCATCTCACCTCTGTCTGCGTGGGTTCGAGTCTCAGATTCGGCTAATGTGGATATGTGAGAAAGCTTTCCAGTAGTTTCTCGTGGGTCGGTGGTTCTTTCCGGGGGGTTTCCCTGGTTCTTCCTCCACCATTAATACTGGCCGCCATGTATAGCCTATCGTGTGCTGAAACAATTGGCGTTCAACCCTAAAACAACAACAACAAGTGAACGAGGGGGGAGATTCGTTGATTTTAAACGGTCATCGGAAAATTTCTGACGAAATTCGAAGACAATCTACTTCGAAGACAATCCTGATAGTGTTCACGCATAATCACAATTTGGTGTCGTATATAAAAATGTATGAAAACGTTAGTTTAAGTCTTCAAATAACAACAATAATCTTGTACGGTGTACGTAATTTATTACTTTTCCATGAATCACATTGGTGCTGGTGGCCGAATGAGAATCATTGATGTGTACAATCTATAACTAAAAGTGCTAAACGATTTATTTTTTAAATAGTAGAGGTTCAACATTTTTTTTTTATTTTCATAAGTTATTAAGTTGAGGAGAAACAATAATGTAATTGATGTAATGTGTTTGCAACGTCTCATGTATGAAAACAAAAATAATTCAGAATTTTTTTGAAACAGACTATTCCTAGCAATTGCAAGGCAAAGTTTCTTGAGCTGTCCAGTTGGTATGAAAACTAGGTGTGTGACAACTATTAGCAAAATTAAAATCTCCGATTAAGATGCATTATTGTTCTAAGGTGAACATTAATGTTTTAAATAACATATTTATTATCTGCAAGATTTTCGTATAAGAAAATATTAAATAAGATTTGATAAATTGGGGCGTGAATTCTGGGTAACATCTTCATGAAACTGGTGGGGTCGGTTTTTATTTTGACGTTTGGAAGGCACCATTTCAAGTGCATTCATAATATAATTGTGGGATATTTTGTTTTTAAAACATTGTAGTTAATAATAATAATAATAATAATAATAATAATAATATTAATAATAATAATAATAATAATAATAATAATAATGAGGACATTGTAAAGCGCCTATTCTTTAGTATCTATAATCGCTTTACAAAATCGATAATGATATGACAACAACAACCCAACCCCCATGAAATTAGGTACATAAATGATGTTGTAATTATTTAAGGAAGGAAACATTATTTGGTCTTTAAGTTTGTTCTTGCAGTCAAAAAAGGTGAGTTTTAAGAGCTCTTGAAAGGGATCACCGTATCTTTGTGTCTAACTTCAATGGGCATTTCATTTTGTTGCTGGGCCTTGGTAGGCACAAGGAGAGAAAAAGTGAAATTAATTAAATGTAATTTATTTATATAAAATATTATATATATATATATATATACATATATATATATATATATATATATATATATATATATATATATATATATATATATATATATATATATATATATATATATATATATATATATATATATATATATATTAAAATTTAAATACATTATTCATTCAATATCTTTGCAAACATATTTCAAACAAATATTTTTTTGAAAAATGTATTTCAAATACAAACATTTTTTGAAAGATATTTAAAGTACAATTGTTTTAAAAATTGCTATGACAAAGAAAAACAGATTAAATAATACAAATATTTGAATAAATATGTCAATATTCGAAAACTACTGATTTTTTGGAATTCGTAGTTGTTGCGCTTAATATCTCGATAAATGATTATTCCAAGTTGAAAATATCGACTATGCAATTTCTAGAGAAAAGAGCTCAACGATTTATAATTCCATGTTACTGTCCTATGCGTAGAACCATTCAGTATTTTACTAGTTGGTTTTTGGGGGCATATAAGGTTAGACAGGCCTCAGACATTGGCCCATCCAGCATTGCCCTGTAGATCTGATGTACTAATGAAACTATTGTAGCAATCAAAATATAAAATAAATTTACCACAGGAAGAAAATTTCAGTGATGGAATCATTACTGAATCTACTTGAAACAAGAGAAAATAATGTATGAAGGAGATGGTACACAAGTCTTTTAAAACATTTTAAAATATTTTAATAGTTTTTGCTTTTATTATGTTTTGCAAAATTCAGAAAGTTATAGTTGGTTTAGTAATATTAGTTGTACCACAAGATTTTTAAGAAGGGACGAAAAAGAAGTAGCAGTAGAAGTACCATTAGATGGGAAAAAATATAGCAAATGGTTGAAAAAAAAATGGAGGAATGCTACTGCTGCACAGGCTGTTACATAATAGATCCAACAAATGTGTGCTACAAATAATCTGTATCGAATATGCATGTTCATCAAGGAATATTTAATATTTAACAAGTGATGATAGGTAAATGATGCCATAGAAATATGTAGAATAAAATCTTAAAATATTTATTTTCTCATGGAATTAATTGAGCATTATTAATCAAAAATGTCTTGCAAAACAATAAGACAAAAGTTTCATTTGAAAGTTCATTGTTAATTTCCAAAAATACTTGTAAATTGTACATACAAATTATGTAGATTTCAAATTCTCAGGTAAATCTAAGTAACAAATTATGAAATCCCATTGTAACTATTCCCTGTATTATAATCCAATTTTGTGCAATTCATTTTATTTGTTATTTGCCACCAATCTTCTAAATAATACAAACCTTTTATTTGTTTCATTTTTTTTAATAAGAAAATATTCCTTTTTTACCTTATCAGTGCATGAAATAATATTGATTTGATAATCATTTACCACCATGAATGACCAAACTATTATATATTATATTATATTGTGTTTATATTTTTATGTTGACAATAATATTCTCAACTTGGGTATGAAGTCCAATCTATAATCTGAAAAATAACTGTAATCATTCTCTTTCCTTTATAAAGTTAATTAATATTGCCAGTAAGGAGAAAGGCTATAATATATATAAAAGAGGAGAAGTGTCTATGCATGAACTGAGAGTCAATTATTTGCACCTTCCAAGAAAGTTTAACAATCTATTTCTTCAAAAGACATTTGTCATTTGATCTATGATGACTAGATTTCCAGTTTTTAAGTTTTATTTCAGTTGGTAAATGTGTAGCTTTTCCTTTTCAGAACAGTTTGTAATGATTAAAGTATCCCTGATGTTATCAAAACTGATTGCCCTTGGATTCTGTGGCACTCCTGTAGTTATGACCTGTATTATGCATCCTTCTGGTGATATTTGGTGAATGTTATGAGAAGAATATCCAACAACATAGATGTTGTCATCCCTGTCCACAGCTACTCCTAAAGGAGATCTGAGGTTGTCTGGACTGTAGGTATACTGCTTCTTGCCTTCCATATTGAAACACAGAAGGGAATTTTTATTAGGAACAGTAACATAGACTTGTGTTTTAGAGTTATTCAGTGCTATGTAGTTGTTGTATATGTAGTATGCAGGTGATGAGTCATACTGATCAGAATAATTGACCTCTCTCCCATCTCTGATTAGACTCCAGCAATGCTTTATATTACCACAGTCTCCAGCCACAACCATCTCTCCATTCCCAGCTGCTGCAATTCCCCTGCACTTATATTTAGTTGTTATTGTTCTGACTAGACTGATGACATCATCCCTGACTAATAGAATCTGAATTTTATTTTGATTCCACAAAGACACAGCCACTTTCTCATCACTCACTACACAAATGTCATACGGTCTTTCTGTGAGTTTGTATGTTGTATCTACTTGATGTGAATTGTTAAGAAGAATACATTGACTATTGTCTCTATCAACAATCATCACCCTCTGTCTAGAGAGAATAGTAATGCCAGTATAATTTGGTGGTATATTACCAGTAATATTAACATCAACTGTTTCAACTTTCTTAAGCTGGCATTCCTTTGTTGGGTTCCCCAAACCAGGTATAGAAAGAGTTGAGCGATTCATGGTCACAAGTTTTCCAATATCCGATGATGAGAGTGACAGAATAGATTCTAACAGTGGAGTAAATTCCACCTGTACTGTCAGTATATCTGTCCTCTCATACTTTTCTCTGACCTGAATGTAATATAAAGGTAGTTGTGACTTTATTTTTTCTGCAGTCAGAAATTTTTGTATATCAATTCCATATTTGTGGACTGTTTCACATAGAAGTTGAGAATTTCTTATGGCATGAATCAGTGACAAACATTGATGGTTTTCTTCTTGTGTCCTAATAGCAACTTCTTTGTGAATTCTCCTTCCCTCCATCTTCACTTTCGTCTCTAATTCGTCCAAAGCTGTGTTGATTTTCGTTCTCACTTCTCTGATTTGATCAGTCAGTCCATTAACTTGGGACTCTAGATCCTTCATATTCGACTCCTTTACATCGATAACCGATTTTAAGTAAGTTTCTAGTTTCTTCAACTCTTCAATGATTTTACTTGTTTTGGTTTCACGTAACAGAGCTGGGAGTTCCTCCTTCAACTTTCTCACCTTAGAACAAGTGTTGTGGCTTTCAAAATAACAAATTCCACAACAGGCAATTTTGTGATCATTGCAGTAAAAGTTTAGATCTTCATCTTCGTGATCAAGACACGTAAAACCTTCAGCAAATTTCATCATATTTTGTGGACTGTTCAATAACTCCTCCATTGTAAGAATAGAGTGAGATTTTAACATTTTCTGTTTCCTGTGGAACTTAACACAATCATCACACATTGCTTCCTCGCATACTACACAGAAGCCTGTGGCTGTGATAGAGGAGCCTTCAGCGGTACAAGCATCACATACACGATCTACTTTCGATTTCGTCGGTATGATGCATTGTATCGCAGTGTCTACTGGAAAGATAGATGCCCATTCACTAGTTGGTTTATTCTGTGTAAAATGACCTGCTGTTTTTCTACATACCGGACACTCGATGCATCTCTTGTCGTCATGTTCTATAGCCTTGCTTGTGATGTATGACTGTAGACAACTCTGACAGAATGTGTGGGCACACGGCAGCTGTCTTGGTACGCTGAATAAGCCCATACAAATGGGACAAGTTGGTTCGTCTTCAGTATGTGTTAGAGCAGCCGACATTACGAATTATCTCCTTTTATTTTTATTTTATTGCAAGCCTTAAACTGATCACGGTGGTATTTCTTCCTGGTCGTGTGTGGGCATGTTTAAAGCTTGACTGGTACACGAACTTCTTTGACAGAATTTAATACTATGTTCTCAATCTCTGCCGGATATAAATAGCTCAATAATTATCATTGTGTGTGTACGTTTCCATTAAAATACATTAAGCCAAAATATATTCGACTAGGAGTTTTCAATTTTTAATAGAAATTACTAAAAAATTTTCTCCATTCACATGTTAAAAATAATGAGTAATTTATATAGAACCTAATCACTAGTAGCTCTAAACGCTTTACAACACGAGATAACACCTGTAACATAAAAAAAACAACTTATACTGATATGATTACAAAAAACACCATGAAACTGGAAAACATAAAACATGCTTAAAATGTTTAAGGTATGAAACGTTTGGTATTTATTATTAATAGCGTATTGTTAGTTTGTTATTGCATTCGAAATAGGCGAGTGTTAAGAGCACTCTTGAATGGGATCAATGACTTTTCGTCTTAAGTTCAAATTCGTTCCATGTTGCTGGGCCCAGGTATGCTATAAAACGTTGTCCATATCACTTCGTATTCAGAGTGGGAATAATAAGTGTACGATTATCAAAAGAGGAGCGTAAGTATATTGTTTGTGTGTACACGCGGGTGGCCGAGTGGAGGAGGGCCACAGGGTTCAAACATTTGTCTATCCGATTGTTTGTATGTCCTAACTTGGCTAAATTGTTGGCACTGTGAATGGATATTAGAGATCCATGAAAACGGTGATGATATTTGTGCTATGCGAATAGTACATGGATGTATAATTAAATAAACCATTAACAAAATTACTGCACTTATATATGTGTTTGATTATAGGAAGACATTAACGAGGCTGAAAGAGTATGGAATACTCATTGCATACGTCCGAGCAAAAACCAGAATGTAACCAGTGGCAGACCGTGTGTGCTGTATACAATGCCCTTGCTGTATGGAACACAAGGTTACGCAACAGATGTGGATCGGGACACCATCATTGTATGCAAAGACGAATGTTGGCTTAACCAAAATAAGCCATCAGACCCAGAACTGCAGGAACTCTTCCAGATTCTAATGGAAGAAAATAACATGGAAATTATGAGGAGCCCTGAAGATGCCCTTAACACTTACAAAACACTGCGTAGACTAATATTGCAGGCTATGTACGCATGAACAGTGCAGATGAACTTTATCGTTTCTTTTCTTGAAATTTATGAATAATGCAATGAAATTCTAATGCAACCTATATAGGTAAACCATGCCAGTCTCAACGCTTTATATCATTTATTGCGGCATTTATAACACTATCGATGTGGACATCTTCCCTCACCTTCATTGCTGTACAACCAGCAAGTCTCCATAAAGGTCAAGGTCGCTTCACAATACCTGCATCATATAATTACGGGGTGTTGAATAGTATCACAGGTCTCTGGAATTTTATTAATACAGTAACATATAAGAGTTAGATAGAAAGAGATATTGAGAAACCAACTTTTGAAATTAATATCCTTTTTAACTTTTAATAACTTACCATATTAAAATTTGAATGTGTTTCCTTCTGTTATATTAGAACAAATTTTGCATCTACTCGTACCACATTTGGTTACTCAGGCCTTTCTTTATATGACATAACATTTAGTTCTGGTAAGAATTTGTTCAAATTTTTTGGATTGTCTCTGACTATTAATAATTTTCCGTATTTCCAAGACATATTTCATTTTATGACTACGTTTGAGTAATTGTTCACATGTGCGATATTTGTATTCTGTGGAATTTAGGTTGTAATTATTTCCCTTGATTGGTCCATTTCTTTTCGCTTCGAGTATTCCTTGATCGATACTTTCGTTTGGGTAATTTTGGTTCTTAAGATATATCTGTAACTCTACCAGTTTTTTTGTGTATGTTTGTTCTATACAGTTGGTATCACTTGAGGCAAGGTTAAAACAAATGTTCACATTTATATGAGATAATTATGTGTTTCAGATGGTTTACTATACATTTCAGTAGCAATATGTATTCCATATAGTTTGACGAGAATGTTCAGGAAAGGAATGCTTATTTCACTAATTCTTTATGAAGTTTGTAGCTGGATGAAGGTTATTAAGTTCCTGGAAGAGTTCTTCTATTGGTATATGTTAATTCCATATGAAGAAGCATTCGTCTGAAAGTCATTTTATATACTTGTGGTAGATCTTATAGGACTATTGGGGACTTATTTGACAATACTGTAAGTTCTTTTCAAACTTTCACATTGTATTCAAGAGAAATAAACTAATTATTAAAGTTTGCAAAGCCTGTTGGTTTTCACTCGTTTCTGTTAATTAGTTTAATACCAAAGAGTCGTATCTATATAACTATATATAACCATAGGGAAGAGTGCCAAAATGCTACCCCTTCTTGGATCCATAATAGTGGCAAATGGACAAGAAATTTAGTACCCTTATGGAAGATACAGGCATATTATCAGTGTTCTCCTCATACCATTAAAATGAAGGTGGGCACATACAGTTCCATGTTGGTTCCACTATTCTTCTGACACACTTTTCAGATTACTACACATTAATTGATGAAGCTAAGTATAACATTTTTCAAAGGCTGTCACTTTGCAATTCCAAGCGGTAAAGTGGGAATTAAGCTAGCAGTCAGCCTGTTGAACTTTACTATATTGGATATGAAATTGGACAAATTTTATAGAGTTGCGTAACACTTTTCCATATGTCTGAAAGCATATAAAAGGTTTTGATGTACAAATCTAGCAAACATTAATCTTTGTCAATAACAAACCAAACTACTTCATTGTACACAACACTATCAAAATATTTTGGGTATAAATCTCTACTTAAGGCCTCATAACGGAGTTAGAACTGAAGTATAAGGTATGTATTATGGATCCAAGACAATAAAGGAAAAACAAATGCATACAATGCAGTAACAGTTACTTGTTTTTGCTACAGTGGTGCACTGTCTCTCTGGATGAATGCATTGATAATTGTGACATTGATATTCCATTAGTACTAAAAAAGATCTCTTTTTCTAGAAATCATCTAACAATGTAATAATGTAGCAAAAGATACAACATCTAAATAAAAAATGAACTCGAGACCAGGTGAAGTCTTATTTTATATCTTTATAGTAATTGCCATTAACACAAAAGAAAAATCACAACTTACACAACATAAGCATCACTCAAGATAAACACTCTCTTTACATATAAATAGTTCAATATTTTTCAAATTAATTTCCTTCCCTTAAGATTGGAATTGCCTCAACATCAAAAATGCAAACGGAAGGTAAAAGTAACAATGAAACTGCACAAGTAAAACTTCCTGAAACATCAACAAAAAACTATCATATTTCTTACCTTTAGGAAAAGATGGGTTACAAACATGTAAATAAAAAATTATATGAACCTACACATTTTGGATCACTTTGAAACAAACTGAAATAAATGTAAGTTTACACTGAACTGACATGTGTCTCATTGTCAAACATTCCAATAAAAAGTAAAAGTAAAAATAAACTGTAATAAAACTCCAAAACACGAACAAAACTGTATACAATTTCTTACCTATAGACAAAGAAGGGTTATAAACGTGTAAATAAAAAAGAGATGAACCTGCACCGTCTGGATCACTATGAAACAAACCGAAAGAAATATAAGTTTACATACAATTGACATCATAATGAAGGTGAAGTTAACAGTATACCAAAACAAAGTAGCAAAAAGAGGTGCATATCTATTAATTCAGAAACAGTACAGACCCCGATATGCTGGTACTTAATGCAACATATATGAGTCTACACTGCCAACATCTGGGTGCATATCAGTTTATGGTTATTACTTTCATTTTTTTAATGCTGTGGATTTTAATTTTACCTCAATCAATGAACATGTTGCAAAGTGTAGTATATAAAAATATGACATTATAAAAAGTTATTCATGGAGTAAAGAAACAAGAACCAGCAAAAGACTTAAAACATATCACTAAAGTTTTCACTTAACTAATCCGACATTTGATGGAGTTAGACAAATCCCCATTTGTTCATGTTTTATGCATAATGTATTAATGCTACTATTATATGGATATGCACTGATAATATTAATATTTGTACAAACACTTATAAATGTATTGCCACTATCATATTGTGATGAATACAAGTGAATAAAGTTCTTTGACTTGTACACTAACTGATTTTAGTTCTTAAATGATGTAAAGCAACTGCAATGGCTTGCCTTCACAAATCCCTATTAATTGCACAGTATACTTCAAGACAACAACCAACACCCATGCTCATTACTCAACAGTACCTTCGGGTCATATGTATTATGTGTCACACATATGAGGGTGTTCGTACTGTGAATACATATATGAAGTTTATTTAGAAAATATATGAAAATGTATTATTGTAATTTTTTATATTTACATCTGACCTGATCCCCCACCACCCACCAAAACAAACTGGACCTTGGACCCTTTGAACAGGAATCAAGAATGACGGCCCTCATATTAGAGGCAAAGGGCCCCACAATATCCATAACATCTTATAAAGATGAATGGGAAGAGTAAAGCATCGATTATTTATTCAAATTATGTCATACAGTTACTAGTGTTGGCATTAATTTAGACTATACCTGTATGGATAACAAGACCAAGTATTAAGATACTAATAAATTGGAATGACAAAGTCATGTCCATCATAAGCTGCTTTGTGTTGGTCATGACATTGTCAGTACCATACAAGGACAGTTGTGTGTGTGTGTGTGTGTGTGTGTGTGTGTGTGTGTGTGTGTGTGCCTGTCTGTGTTTTAACATTATTACCTTATAAGGACATCTGTATCATTTCGCATGTGTTTGTCTCTGTGTGTTTTAACATTAGTGGTGATATACATATTTATGTCATTAACTGTGATATTTTCCACTAGATTCATCAGTTTAAGTAAGCAAATATTTTGAAATGTTCACTCAAACAATACAAGAATGAAACCAGTGTATAATGGAAATCTGATATTGAAATAAACATTCTATCTAATCTTCAATTTTCTAACTGTAACAAGATCCAGTCATTTTTCCAGGACAAATCATTATTTATGTTTAATTCCAATGATTTTCCAGTTACAAACTTAGTGCAAGAAGCAGTCTTTTCCCATATGTTATGCCTCTTTGCCTTGTACGATTAACTTATTTATAATGGTTCCATACCAGCTGAGGCCCACATCTTGTATGAATGATGAGGAAAAAAACACTAGTATGTGAAAAAGCAAAACAAACTAATGAAGATACATATAACAAATATTAAATATGTGTCCTGAATAGCTGAGATGAACACTTTGTTAAAAAAATATAAAATATTATATAAAATAAACCAACACAACTAAGATATCAAACAATTCAAAGTTTGTAATTTTTTCAGAATTGTAAAGTCCTTCCTTAATTGGGTCTTACACAAAAAATGAAAAGAAATTAAAAGAAAAATAAAACACAACTTGTACCAAAATGTGGCGCACATGATAAATACAATGGGCTCCTGACAAATTACAGGGACACAAGTGTCAGCTAATCAGATCTGTAAACTCTTTTTATATCTCCAATACTAATTTTCATATCCAATCTGTATCCCCCTCCCCAATTACTTAAGCCACTTAGTCCATACTTTACTGTCAAAAGAAACCAATATTTTCACATCTGACAAAAAAGATGAGTCAGACTTTGTTTCTTGTGGTTTACAGATTATGTTCTAACCAGTCAAGAAATAAACTCTATCATTAATCCATTTTCATCAAAATAATGTCCATTCTTAACATTTTGCTGTCTAAAATATTATCAAAGTGCTCACGAAGAAGAAGAAAGTTGTCATAGCTAGTGGATAGCTCTAGTACACAGCCACATGTATGGGCAATTGGTCTCAGGGTAAACGCAGACATTTTTATGGTGTAAATCTAACTTGAATTTGTTTGCCAACGATCAGATCACTTCCAGTACAAAATCGTAAATATGCTGTTAGTTTGTCCTTACTACAGCTTTTGATGTATTGCCTCAAAGCATCAAGTGTAAGCTTTTCTGCTTTTGAAATATCATCTGGTAATTGAAGCAAGTTTAAAACCTTTTTGTTTGTCACATGCAAATCTCTGTACACTTCCTCAAGTCCTGTGTTGGGTAGCAATGATTTCAAATAACACTGAAGTAATGGTGACCAGCACATGTTGGCGAAACTTGCAAGTTGAAGTGCATGACTGGGGGTGCTAAGGGTTTCAACAGATTCAAATATTGACTCAGCAACTGGTTGTGACTAACTGGGTGTGACTTTCAGCACTGACTCAAATGAAAACTCTTCTTTTGACTGAAGAGGTATTGGTACTGCTATATCCAAAGGACATTGTAATCAGAATACTTTCAGCTTTTTCACAGTTTGATTCTTTAGCATTTCTATTCAGAAAAGTTACAGGTGGTTTGAGATAGGACTCTAAGCCATCATGTAATGTTTCTGGTACACTTATAGTGTTCTCTTCAGTGAGTGGCTCAGAAAGTATCGTTATTTGATTTTGAACAGTGAGACTTTCTGTACTGAGTGAATCTTTTTTCTCTGTGACCATATAAAGTCTCAGCAAACTTACCTTTGAGGATTCATATAATTCTTCAATTTTTTCACTTTGGATTTCTCTGTTTTAAAAATCTGTTGTTTTAAATATAAAATCCACAATACTACCAAGTGGGGCATGATTGGTTGGGAAAAAAAGTGTTTTAGCTTTATCCATGACTTCTTCTTTCCTGCTATTTCTTGGCAATTCAATTTTGCGAGTTCCTCCTCCTTTTGCTGTCCTTACTTGCTTTCCATTATGTATCCATCCCAATTATACTTTCCTGTTTTCTTTAAAAGCATTTCTGTTACAATGTCTTGCAATAGTTCTTTTTCTCCACTTCACAGAAGACTCTGAAATACATTTATCCTGGAATTCTGCTGGAGCTGTATCATGACAATTTCTAGTTTTCACTATGCCCAACTTGGCACATAAACTTTGAATTAGCTTGGTTTTTCTTTCTTTACCTTGATATCGCGATTCCTGTTTCTTCTTAATTTCTTCATCTACAAATAATTTCAGTGCTATTCTATCACCAAGCTTTGGTAAAATCTGCACCAAGTCATCCACACTCATATAGCTGATAACTGTAAGATCCAACTGGAACAAGAAATAAAAGGGAATGGCAATATGAAGAAAATTAGTAAGAACAGGAGATTGTATGGTACAGAGAATCAGGATCAAACAGGCAAAGGAAGGATTCTGGATATGTAGGCATACTCGGACACATAACAATTTCCCCTCTTCTACAATCATTTTCCATTGAATTGTGCAAGTATAAATCTCTGGCAGAATGCAAGCATGTATATAGCAGGCATGTATATATATATATATATATATATATATATATATATATATATATATATATATATATATATAGTTAGTTAGAATGAGAGAGAGAGAGAAAGAGAGAGAGAGAGAGGCTGACAGACATACTATTATTCATGTTCAAAAGAAATATTCCTATGGGCCTAATTTAGGATTGATCCCAATCACCTATCAATAAATAAACTGTAACCTTTTCTATATATCTTTCCTCTAATATAAAGATGATTACTCTTGCATCTTTGATTTTAAAAACCACCTAATATTAACAAAGATCAACATTAAAGTACAGTCTCATAGAAAAACCCGAGTTTGATATGAAGAGAAGTTGTGTATATTACGTAGGTGATTCATCTGCCCCATTTTCTTCAATCAGCAATAAGCTACCATGAACATGGCAATATTTCCCCCATGACCCTGCCAAATGGCTGAATGTTAACTTGTTGTCAAATCCCAATGTTTAAGTTATCAAAGTCAATCATTATGAATAATGATATAAAAGCTAGTCAACATTATTCTTACAATCATAACCAACAGCTTCCAAGCCCTACCTAGTATGAAGCTTCATGGAAAATGTACATTTTAATTTATATATAAAAAATGGGCACCAATACACAGACAGATGCTCACTGTCTGGCCTAAACAGCATATTGAAACGGAATGCTTTGATCCTTTTCTTTTATGTAATGGCATTGTTGTATAATTATGCTTATTTGAACATGAGCAATAATTCAATGTAAATCTTTTAAAGAGTCTGCATGTATACATATGTATACATTGATAGGGTTTAAAAAATCTGATGGTTCTTGGGATAGAGCCATCTTAGCAGCCCGGTCTGCTTCTTCATTACCTCTAATTCCAATATGGCTAGGTAGCCAACAGTATACTATATTGTAGGAGGTACTAAGCTCAGAGTTTTTGACGAGAATATCGACTAGTAATGGATTATCCAGTTTTCTATGGTGTAGCGACTGAAGTACTGATAATGAGTCACAGAAGATAATGCTATTTAAAATGCGTTTTTGTTCAATAAATTTCAGAGCAAGTTCTATTGCTTCAAGAGCACTTTGGTTATGTGCTTGCCACTAACAAAGGCTGCAGCAGCCTTGTCATCAACCTTGATCCGTCAGTATAAAATTTAGTAACATTTGTAAAATCGTTGAGAAGTTCATGATAAGAGTTCAGGAATATGGAAGGGTTTGTCTCAGACTTATTCCCATCATGTAACGTAAAATTCACTTTGGGTTGCGTAAGTAATGGTGGTGTTTTCGAGACAAATATTTTCTGAACTGTAGAGAGATTAATTTTGATATTGCCAAGGCTGGATGATGTTCTGATGCCAAATCAAGGTATGGCATTTGGGTTATTTCCATATAAAGTTCTGTATTTTGGTTGAAAAACAGCCGAAAAAGCAGGGTTCAGAGGGTTTGATCTTAACTTTAGAGCATATTGTGCAGAAAGCATTTCTCTGCGATGCGATAAAGGTGGTTCATTCGCTTCCACGTAAAGGCTTTCGCATGGAGATGTTCGAAATGCTCCTAGAGCGAGTCTTATTCCCTGATGATGAATTGGGTCAAGTATTTTCAAATAAGACTTCCTAGCTGAACCATAAACAATGCATCCATAGTCTAAAATGGAGCGGATAAATGTTCTATAGAAATTGAGGAGGACCTTTTTATCAGCACCCCAGTCAGTGTGCGCAATTACTTTAAGTAAATTTAATGCTTTTAAGCATTTAGCTTTTAAATTCTTGATGTGTGGTACAAAAGTCAACTTTCTGTCGAAGATAAGACCCCAAAATTTTGTTTCCTTAACAACTGGAAAAAGTGTTCCATCCAGCGTGAGTTTAGGGTCATCATGATGTCTTCGCAACTGACAGAAATGCATGCATACTGTTTTCGATTTAGAAAATTTGAAACCGTTCTTACTGGCCCAATTTTGGATCTTATTGATATTTTGTTGAAGTTGCCTTTCAATTGTTTGCATGTGCTTTGATCGATAACAAATTAAAAAATCGTCTACATATAAAGAGCAGTCCACACCGGGAGTTAAGCACTTGGTAATGCTATTGATTTTTATATTAAATAGCGTCACAGATAAAATACTGCCCTGGGGCACACCCATATCTTGCTGGTGCATATCGGAGAGGGTAGAGCCCACTCGTACTTTGAAATCTCTGTCGGAGAGAAAATTGGAGATGAAAGAGGGCAGACGGCCCTTTAGACCTAGATCGTGCAGGTCATTTAGTATCCCGTACTTCCATGTTGTGTCATAGGCATTTTCTAAATCAAAGAAGACTGCTACTAAATGTTCCTTCTTGATAAATGCATCGCGAATAAATGTTTCCAGTCTAACCAGATGATCGTTAGTACTACGACCAGAACGGAAGCCACTTTGGAAAGGAGAAATTAAATTTTTACTCTCTAAGTACCATACAAGCCGAGAATTAATCATTCGTTCCATTGTTTTGCATACGCAGCTTGTCAATGCAATGGGCCGATAGCTGTTAGGATCTTCGTTATCTTTGCGTAGTTTGGGAATCGGTATCACTGTTGCTTCTTTCCAGCTCTTAGGTACATTACCAGCAATCAATAAATCATTAAAGATTTTAAGAAGTAAGAAGTAATGTCAGAGAAGATTCTGGGAGGTGTTTCAATAACTGGTAATGTACTTCGTCAGGCCCAGCGGATGTATCATGGGCCTTGTCTAATGCCACTCTAAGCTCCAATAAAGAAAACAGCTGGTTATAATTTTCAGTGTTGTTCGATGTAAGTTTTTAAACGTGACTTTTCTTTTTGAGATTTTAGTCTTCTAAAGGCATCTTTGTTTGTAGGTGTCGAATAGAATTCTGTTTCCTCTTTCCATTTATATTTCGAATAGTATCCTTAACTTGTTTCATTGAGGAACGAGTGTTTAAAAAAAAAATATATTTTTTCCAGGATGCACGTTTACATTCTTTGATTGTGCGTCGAGTTTTAGCCCGGGCAATACGATATTTATTTAAATTTTTGGGCGTTGGATGATTGTTGAATGTTTTTAATGCTTCTCGGCGTTGTCTAATGGCGTCTTTGCATTCCTTGGTTACCCAAGGTTTTTGCGATCTCTTACTGCTCGTTGAGGACTTGGTAATAGATTCATCTGCAATTGAAATTAGAACGGAGGTAAAATGCTGTATAGGATTAACAGCGTTGAATACTGTATCATTATTTAGTCTAGTTTTACATAGTGTTTCAAACATAGCACAGTCGGCCTTCTTTATATTCCATTGTGGAATTGCATCGTCAATTTTAGAGTTATTTTCAAGAGTGATTGGAAAGTGATCACTGCTGTGAAGGTCATCAGCGACCTTCCATTCATAGTCCAAAAGCAGTGAAGGAGAGCAAATTGTCAAATCTATGCATGTGTACGTACCCGTTCCTGGATGTAAATATGTTGGTGAGTTAGTGTTATATAGACACATATCGTGTCTAGAAATGAAATCTTCTACTTTATGGCCTCTGTCGTTTGTGTGATTTGATCCCCATAAAATGTTATGGGCATTAAAATCCCCGAGTAAAACGAAGGCGCGGGAAGTTGTTCAATAAGATTGCCTAATTCCTTTTGTACTAGGTTGGTGTTTGGTGGTAAGTAAATTCAACAAAAAGTAATCACTCGATGTAGAGTGACACTTACAGCAATGGCTTGTAAATCTGTGTTTAAAGGAATAACTCTGTTAGGGGCTCTATTGTGCACAGCAATAGAGACTCCTCCTGAGGCCCTGTCAGCGTTTTCAAAAAGTACGCGTTAAACAGGGAAAAGTTTTTAAATGTAATTTTATCTGTCTCTTTCAGGAATGTTTCCTGTAGACATAGCACTGCAGGATCGTGTTCATTTAAAAGCAGAAGAATATTGTAGTTAGCTTTAAGTCCTCTACAGTTCCATTGTATGATGGTGTTCTTCATTGTAATGTTATGCTGCAGATTCTGGAGCTAGGTTAGACTATTCCCCGAGGAAGTATTTGTTGTTATTTGTCTGGAGGAAGTATGATAGTATATTTAGATTTACTAGGTTTGGAGCTACTTTGAGTACATGGAGCAGTTTCTTCTGCATCCATGCTCTCAACGTCTCCAAACCTGTTGTACAGTTTAATGGGGTCATCTGACCCCTTTTACGGCTTATTTGTCTGTACTTTGTGTTTCTGTTTTGGTGATTTTGGTGATGGATTGTTATTAAATGTTGTCTGAGTTGATGTTGTGCTTTTCTGTGGCTTATAATTAGGGATATTGGCACTTGTGGTTGAATCGGGTTGATCCGTCTGTGTTTGGGCGTCCTTCGTGCTTTTTTGATTGTGTTTTACGACTGTGGAGAAGGATGGGCCAGGAAGGGATGTTTTTGCCTGGACAAGTTTTCTGGCCTCTGGGTAGGGAATGTTCGTGGTAAACTTTACCCTCTGAATTTCCTTCTCCAGTTTCCATGTATCACAATCCTTGGAACTGGCGTGATGTTCCTTGCCACAGTTGACACAATGCGGAGTTGCTCTACAATCAGCTTCCTGATAAGAGTGGTCTCCGCATCGGCCACATACCTTGGCTCTGGAACATCGATCCTCGTGATGGCCGTATTTTTGACATTTATAGTTTCTAAGGGGGTGGAATGTAGATCTCGACCTTTACTTGTAAAACCCCAACCTTAACCACTTTGGGCACTGTCGGTTTATTAAAGGTGAGTACAAATGTATTGGTGTCCTGCAGAATGTTATAACGTTTAATGCGTATTCTTCGCACTGCAGTGACACCTTTATGTTTCATCCCTTCGATAATATCTTTGTCGGTGACTCCAGCCAAGTCACGACATCGCATTACGCCTTTGGACGAATTCAGTGTAGTGTGCGCGAATGAGGTCACTGGAATATCAAAGAATGTTTTCATTTTCATGATATTATCTGTTTGCCTCTTTCGCTCACACTCTACAAGAAGGCAGCCCGATTTGAGTTTTTTGACGCTTGTTGGTGTGCCAATCGATCTCGAAATGGTTTTCTCGATAACAAACGGAGATAAACCTGAAAGCGGTTTAGCATCATCCTGAGACTGAATAACCATGAAGCGTGGAAATGATTCCACGCCACATGTTTCTTCATCCTAGTCAGACAGTGGTTTTGTACGTTTATTGTTGATTATTTTTGTTGAATTTGCCATGATTAAGAGTTAAAATTTCAGCACCCATGCTCCCCACCCACCACGGAGCCCAACAAAGGGACACTTTTCAAGTGCCAAGGATACACAGATGCCATACTCGTTAGATAAAATTATGTGGGACTGACCCATGAAGCTTCCTTCTAGGGTCGGTAAAATTACCTCCCGATTGACCCGTTGAGCCACCGCTATCTAGGAAGTCTTCTAAAACTTGGGAAAGTGAAAGCTAAAGGAAAAGCATATAGGGGCATCGGTGGTATCAAGAGAGATACAAGAAAGAGAAGATGAGCAAGTAAAAAAAGACCTCCTAGTGATCGGCGTGACCAGCCGATTTGTCTAGACCGGGCCCATCTCGACCACCCGTCCAGGAGAAGTAGAGGCCAAAGTAGTTTGTTGCAACTACCAGGATCCTTTCCTCCTCCGACACGGGTCGCAACCCACGGCAAACAGGTTGCATCTACTTAGTCGCCTTTTACGACACTTGGCGAGGCACTTCGGGCCAATTCTACAACCCCGAACCGGCAGGGGGGAGGACATACATCAAATTGTTTATCAAAGATGACATTATATGGTGAAATCCACTAGGTAGATTTTCAGAAAACAAACTTTTTGTTGCATGCTGATGGATTTCTTTCTGTGGAAAACACAGGGCGTGGTCAACAAAGATCTTTATAGGAAATATAGGCAATGATCATTCTGTAGGAAACATAGGACCCAATCAATAATTATCTTTCTGTAGAAAACATAGGACCTAATCAACAATGATCTTTCTGTAGAAAACATAGGACCTAATCAACAATGATCTTTCTGTAGAAAACATAGGACCTAATCAACAATGTTCTTTCTGTAGAAAACAGGACCTAATCAACAATTGTGGAGAAAGCATGGGACATAATCAACAATGAGCGTTGTGTAGGAAAACATAGACAATAATCTTATCTTTGTGGAGGAAGCTTAGGACCTAATCAACAGTGATCTTTCTGTAGAAAATATAGGACCCAATCAACAATAATCATTGTGGAGAAAGCATAGGACATAATCAACAATAAGCTTTGTGTAGGAAACATAGACAATGATCTTTCAGTAGAAAACATAGGACCCAATCAACAATGATCTTTGTGGAGGTAGCTTAGGACCTAATCAACAATGATCTTTAAGTAGAAAACATTGGTAACTTGCACCTATATCTGCAATGCATGAATTAACATAAGTAAAACCCTTGACAGGTAGTTCATATTATAAGAGGGGTCTAACTGGCATTATACAGGCTTCAGGCATAGATTCATCCTTTTTGACAGTTATACGTGGAAGAAATTAAGACAGGCTTCAGGCATGGATTCGTCCTTTTTGACAACTAGTTATCAGTGGAAGAGATTAAGACAGGCTTCAGACATGGAGTCATCCATTTGAAAGGTCACAAATATACGGCCAAACACTTGTTCACAAGTAGTTACAAGGAATAGAGTACCCACACCTATAAAATTAGATATGTCCTATGTGTAGAGCCATTCATTATGTTACTAGTTGGTTGTTGGTGCATATAGGTTAGACAGGCTTCAGACATTGGCCCATCCAGCATTGTCCTGTATATCTGGTGTACTAATGAAACTGTTGTAGCAATAAAAATATAAAATAAATTTACCAAAGGAAGACAATTTCAGTGATGAATCATTACTGAATCTACTTGAAACAAGAGAGAAAATAATGAAGGAGATGGTACACAAGTCTTTTAAAACATTTTAAAATATTTTAATAGCTTTTGCTTTTATTATGTTTTGCAAAATTCAGAAAGTAATAGTTGGTTTGGTAATCCTAGTTGTACCATTAGAATGGATGAAATAGTAATAGTAGGATTGGTAATCCTAGTTGTACCATAAGATTTTTAAGAAGGGACGAAAAAGAAGTAATAGTAGAAGTACCATTAGCAGGGAAGAAATTATAGCAAATGGTTGAGAAGAAATGGAGGAATGCTACTGCTGCACAGGCTGTCAGATATATAGATCCAACAAATGTGTACAACAAATAATGTGTAGTGAATATGTATGTTCATCAAGGAATATTTCATATTTAACAAGTGATGATAGGTAAATGATGCAATAGAAATACATAGATTAAAATCTTCAAATATTTATTTTCTCATGGAATTAATTGAGCATCATTAATAAAAAATGTATATAAAGATAAACAAAAGTTTCATTTGAAAATTCATTGTTAATTGCCAAAAAGATTTTAAATTGTACATACAAATTAGGTAGATTTCAAATTCTGAGGTAAATCAAAGTAACAAATTATGAAATCCCATTGTAACTATTCCCTGTATTATAAACTAATTTTTGTGCAATTCATTTTATTTGTTATTTTCCACCAATCTTCTAAATAATACAAACCTTTTATTTGTTTCATTTTTTAATAAGAAAATTTTCCGTATTTACCTTATCAGTGCATGAAATAATATTGATTTGGTAATCATTTACCACCATGAATGACCAAACTATTATATATTATATTATATTGTGTTTCAATTTTTATGGTTACAATAATATTCTCAACTTGGGTATGAGGTCCAATGTACAATCTGAAAAAATAACTGTAACCATTCTATTTTCTTTATAAAGTTAATTAATATTGCCAGTTAGGAGAAAGGCTATAATATATATAAAAGGGGAGAAGTGTCTGTCCATGAACTGAGAGTAAATTGTTATAAGTTTTATTTCAGTTGGTAAATGTGTAGCTTTGTCTTTTCAGAATAGTTTGTAATTATAAAAGTATCTCTACTGTTGTCAAAACTGATTGCCCTTGGAAGCTGTGGGACTCCTGTAGTTATGACCTGTAAGATGCACCCTTCTGGTGATAACTGATGAATGTTATGAGAATTAAATCCAACAACATAGATGTTCTCATCCCTGTCCACAGCTACTCCTCTAGGAACTTTGAGGGTGTCTGGACTGTAGGTATACTGCTTCTTGCCTTCCATATTGAAACACAGAAGGGAATTTGTATTACACACAGTAACATAGACTTGTGTTTTAGAGTTATTCAGTGCTATATAGTTGCATCCAGATGTTGATTCATACTGATCAGAATAATTGACCTCTCTCCCAACTCTAATTAGACTCCAGCAATACGTGCCATTACCACAGTCTCCAACCACAACCATCTCTCCATTCCCAGCTGCTGCAATTCCATAGCACTTATATTTAGTAGTTATTTTTCTGACTGGACTGATGACATCATCCCTGACTGATAGAATCTGAATTTTCTTTTGATCACACACAGATACAGCCACTTCCTCATCCCCCACTACACAAATGTTATAAGGATATCCTGTGAGTTTGTATGTTGTAACTACTTGATGTGAATCGTTAAGAAGAATACACTGACTATTGTTATTATCAACAAGCATCACCCTGTGTCTAGGGAGAATAGTAATGCCAGTATAATATGGTGTGTTACCAGTAATATTAACATCAACTGTTTCAACTTTCTTAACCTGGCATTCCTTTGTTGGTTTCCCCAAACCAGGTATAGAAAGAGTTGAGCCATACATGGTCACAAGTTGTCCAATATCCGATGATGAGAGTGAGAGTGACAGAATAGATTCTAACAGTGGAGTAAATTTCACCTGCACTGTCAGTGTATCTGTCCTCTCATACTTTTCTCTGACCTGAGAGTAATATAAAGGTAGTTGTGACTTTATTTTTTCTGCAGTCAGAAACTTTTGTATATCAATTCCATATTTGTGGACTGTTTCACATAGAAGTTGAGAATTTCTTATGGCATGAATCAGTGACAAACATTGATGGTTTTCTTCTTGTGTCCTAATAGCAACTTCTTTGAGGATTCTCCTTCCCTCCATCTTCACGTTCAACTCTAATTCGACCAAAGCTTTGTTGATTTTAGTTCTCACTTCTCTGATTTGATCAGTCAGTCCATTAACTTGGGACTCGAGATCCTTAATATTCGACTCCTTTACATCGATAAACGTTTTTAAGTGAGTTTTCAGTTTCTTCAACTCTTCAATGATTTCACTTGTTTTGGTTTCACGTAACAGAGCTGGGAGTTCCTCCTTCAACATTCTCACCTTAGAACAAGTATTGTGGCTTTCAAAATAACAAATTCCACAACAGGCAATTTTGTGATTATTGCAGTAAAATTTTAGATCTTCATCTCTGCGATCAAGACATGTAAAACCTTCAGCAAATTTCATCATATTTTGTGGATTGTTCAATAACTCCTCCATTGTAAGAACAGAGTGAGATTTTGACACTTTCTGTTTCCTGTGGAACTTAACACAATCATCACACATTGCTTCCTCGCATACTAAACAGAAGCCTGTTGCTGTGACAGAAGAGCCTTCAGCGGTACAAGCATCACATACACGATCTACTTTCGATTTGTTCGGTATGATGCATTGTATCACAGTGTCGACTGGAAAGATAGATGCCCATTCACTAGTTGGTTTATTCTGTGTAAAATGACCTGCTGTTTTTCTACATACTGGACACTCGATACTTCTCTTTTTCTCATGTTCTATAGCCTTGCTTGTGATGTATGACTGTAGACAACTCTGACAGAATGTGTGGGCACATGGCAGCTGTCTTGGTATGTTTAATAATCCCAAACAAATGGGACAAGTTGGTTCGTCTTCAGTATGTGTTAGAGCAGCCGCCATTGTGAAGTATCTCCTTTATTTTTCTATTTAATATTGAGGTACAACTTTGTATGCACTATTGCAAGCCTTAAACTGATCAGGGTGGTATTTCTTCCTGGTCATGTGTGGGCATGTTTAAAGATTGACTGGTACACGACTGACTGACATTATGCGTTTAAAGTGATTCGTCCCGAGGGCTCTTACCACTGTTTTATCCGTCAAAAGACGGTTATTTACTTTATCCTGAGGGTGGGAATGGAGCCGCCACCCTGCAGGCATTTATGTGTTCATGGAACACTATTTACTTGGGCCGTCACATCGGAGTAGCTATTGAGCTACTACTGTGTGATTGTAGGGCCACATATATGAGTGGGAATAGTTCCAGCACACACTCATTACAAAAAATCTTGCAAATTCTTGGGCCTTCTTTAAGCGATAATTGATTTATTTTTGTAAAGTGTTTTTACGCTGGTAAATTGATACATTTATTTGATAAATTTAGGAGACTAAAAGTTATTAATTATGCGACGTTGATTAAATAATGAAGGATTCGATTGTATTATGAAAGGAATTACATCTCTCTCTCTCTCTCTCTCTCTCTCTCTCTCTCTCTTGGACATACTGCTTTGTTTAAAGCCCAATGTTGAGTAATATTACGGGCTTTGTTCAGCGCAGAATCAATTATATGTGTAGGATAATTTCTGTTTTGTAAATATGTCTGGAATTTATTCAACTAATTTTGTAATTGACAATCATCTGAAATAATACATTGGTTTCTTTTCGACTGGCTATGTGGTATACCGTTATTACATGACATGGGATGACATGAAGATTATTCCACATATTGTTGGCTATTAATTTCCTTGATATGAATATTTGCAAAGATAGTGTTATCAATATTTTATATCACATTTACATCTGAAAATGAAACTTACTAGATGCAGTATAAGTAAATTTAATTGTCGGGTAAAAATGATTTAGGCGATCAATAAAATTTTACATTTCTTCGGTTGACTGCTTCCAGCTATAAATATGTCATCGAAAAATCTGAACCAAAGAGATGGGTTAAACTTTTCATTTTTAAGAAAGTCCTTTTCAAATTTACCCATGAAAGGAAAGCATATGAAGGAGCCATATTAATACACATTGCCGTACCCATTATGTATATGTATTTCGTATTATTAAATTGAAAATAATTATTTTCCAAGATAAGTTTTAATATTATAAAAATATCTTCACAAGATAGTGGGCTATTATTAGGATTGTAATCAAGAAAATTTTTACACGCTTCAATACCAACTGCATGCGGAAAGTTGGTATATAGTGATGTTACATCTAATAATAACAGGATTGAAATCCTAGCTGTGGAATAGACTTCAACTTTTTAATGAAAGTTGTTGTATCATTATGAGTTTTGGGAAACATCTAGAATTGAAGTGTACGCATGTTAAGAGAGAAAGTATCAAATTCCTCATATACGGAATTATTTATTTTACCATCTCATTAATGCATGTTGATTTTTTTAAATTTAATTTTCATTGACGGATCTTCGCCAATATGTTTGTAGTAGTTTTCATCATTTAATTGACGTTCAACTTATTAAAAATAATCTTGTTGATTCATAATAATATTAGTGTTTGACTAATCATCCTTTTTAATCACTATACTGTCGTCATTCATTAGATTACATACAAACTGAATTTCGTCTTAGAAATATTACTATAATATTGTTGTTTTTTTTGTGATCGAGTTTAAATAAAAATCTAAAAATGAATCACGTAAAAGATGTGTTAATTCTGCTATAAAAAGGTTATCTGGGATTTGGGGCGACTTCTCCAACCACTCTGGGGCGACTTCTCCAGATACGTTGGGGCGAGTTCTCCCAGGGCGAGTTCTCCATGGGGCGAGTTCTCCCAGGGCGAGTTCTCCATGGGGCGAGTTCTCTGCATACCGTTATTCCTATGCAAACAAACTCGTATCATATATGCTAATGATTCCTACGCATACATACGTGTGTTACACATACTGGGGATTGTATGTAGACCTGTATAATTCCTGTTGGGGATTTCTGGGTATACAGACTTTTGTCGTTCTTGCTTCGGATTTCTAAATCTTGTGAACAGTCCCATAAATATACCAAACACGTCATGTACTGGCTTAGGGAACAGTCATCCAATATACCATACACGTCATGTACTGGCTTAGGTAACAGTCATCCAATATACCATACACGTCATGTACTGGCTTAGGTAACAGTCATCCAATATAACATACACGTCATGTACTGGCTTAGGCAACAGTCATCCAATATACCATACACGTCATGTACTGGCTTAGGCAACAGTCATCCAATATACCATACACGTCATGTACTGGCTTAGGTAACAGTCATCCAATATACCATACACGTCATGTACTAGCTTAGGTAACAGTCATCCAATATACCATACACGTCATGTACTGGCTTAGGTAACATTCATCCAATGACCTACATAGAAGACGAATACTATCTAAATCTGTTATTTTCCTTTGAAATATTATAGGAAATCTTGTGATTTATTTAACATATTGAAAACCACAAGAGTATGGAGTTATTGTAATGTCATAAGAGAGCCATTTGTTTTCTGTATAGTCTGAAAATGTATTTGATAGCTGTATCTTGCAGAGTAATTTGTGTTAAAGTGCCTTTTGAGAAATGCAAGTTAGGGATCAAAGCACCATCCTTCTTGTCTCAATCCCATCTTGATAACCGATTGTACAATGCATTTTACTTACATATGTAAGTTCTTACACTGGTATTTATTTTCTGTCTCTCTTTTTCGATGGCATTAATACTATAACTCAATATATATCTTCTATTTTCCTGCTTTTAAACAATCAACTTTGTTGACGCTGCTTTAAGCCATGGTTCATAGGACAGAACAATTTCTGGAAATATTAGCAATAATTGTCTGCTTTAAACAGTTGAAACGAGAATGTATTTTATAAAATATTGCTATAAGTTGCACAGAACCTATACAGACAATTAATAAACAAAACAATTTTTTAAAAATAAATAAATAAATTATTGAAAAATTTAATTTGTTATGAGAATTGTACAAACACAAAGCATGTACAAAATGTAAATTTTATTTGATAGTTAAGTGTTTGGAACATGCTGAGTCGAATCCCGTAAAGCAACTGGCCTCTGCAGTAAAGTAGCTTTCCAGATACACATCGTCCTACAATCCTTGCCCGACACACTTCAGGGATTTAACCATCGTCCTTCTGGTTCCGCTTTCATCTCACTAAAGACTTTAACACTACATTGTATTAATAAGTAAATTCTATCACTAGGATTTATTTGCGGTCGCTCTCTATTGATGTCATTCATACCATTCTGTCTATTTATGTTAATTTTGTTTGCATTTATCAAATGTAGTTAACGTTCTTTCAATTCATGGCTCGTTGAACGAAACAGTTTCTGAAATAAATATTAGGGATTATTTTTTGCTTTAAATCAATTTAAAAGAAACCTGTAACAATACAAAATATTGCTTAAAGTTCCATTAAAACCTATGAAGCCAATTAATAGACTCAACAATTTTAATAAATAGACAAATAAAATTAACTCTGATGTGAAGTGTAACAACAAAAGAGTACCCAAAAAGTACAATTTAATTGTGAATTTAAGTGTTTGGAAATTTTGAGTAGAATCCCGTCAAGCCACTCGCATTATCTTATATTCCTCAAATAAAGCCCTTTATCACGATGTTGTTTAGAAAACTCTAACAAGCACAATCTGCAATGATGTCATCAAATTTAACGAAGTTGCACAAAAACTGCTGTAATAAATTCAAAGTCAACATTTTTTTTACATTTTGTAATCATTGCGATTTTTCTCATCTGTATAAAAATATTTTTATTTAATTGCTGCAGATACCGTGTCTACTGACGTTTCTTAAGAGCAAAAGTTCGAAGCACATATTAGGTCATGCACCGTTAGAACGTCACCGAAGCAGACTTCATCATAGTTCATGAGAAGTAATTCAGCGTGATTTCCGAGCGAAATCATCACAGTAGGTAAATAATTCGATTTAAACAAAATGACACACTAAATGAAAACAGGATGATATGTGGACATTGATTAGATATCAGACAGTTTGAAATTATTAAGCAAAGATGCTGTATCTTAAGCACGGTTACAGCCGACTTTGATACTCACCAGTTTTCGAGGAATGATGCTTGAGTCATAAACACCCATTTTCTCGGTTAAAAATAACAATGGTTGCTCTTTAGAATTTGATTGAAAGTATTGTGCATCATGCTCTTTCATATTTGTCAAAATGATGTCATACAACACCTTTACACGACTTGTAACACCAGAATAATCCGAGTTAGCTCTGACCCTTCCCAGTTCGGTTCGTGTTCGTTCCGTACCAAAGTTGTTTCGTACCCATGTCGATTCGTACCCAAAACAATGGTTATTTCGTACCCATGGTGCTGGTCGTTTCGTACATAAGGTTATGGTCATTTCATACCCAATGCTATTGACTATTGTCGTTTCAAATGTAACTGCAAATATCATAAGAAGATATTTCGTACGTATCTGTGTTGCTAAAAATAATAATAATAATAATAATAATAATAATAATAATATGACTTTCTATACTTAAATGTGAATCATAATTGTAATGTAATCAAATGCTAAAATGCACGGATATCTAGTAAGTTGAAGCTTCCTAGCTTAATTCAATTTCACTCGTGTTTGATTATTTTTGTTTTTTGTATTTGATTTATTTTGAAATTATTCAACTTTACCTTCGGAATTTAAAATTTGTTTTCTCAGGCACATATACTTTAGTATAAAGAGCATATATCAAACTTGGAGTTATATACAATGAATTCAATTTATCATTAAAAAATAAGCAAAAAAGAATCAGTTAGCAGAAGCAAATTCATTCATTTGTTCTCATTGACACATACGTTGTTACTAATTGTCCATGCTCTTACTCTCCTTTGTCGGTTACATTACAATTGATATATATTCCACTCCTAATTGTTTTGCCTTCAGGAATTGTACAATGTACGTTTGATTTCTATCTCAGTTTATTTTAATGTTTTTCTGTCTATTCATATAAGTAAATGAAGCCAGTTTTATTATGCTTCTGTGCATACAACATCTGACTAGAAAACGCGATACAGATATAAATATTTGAGATGGTTTATAAAAATGTATTATAAGAAATAGCCAGACATAAACACACACAGCCAAATACAAGCAATAAATGGACAATCACGGACTACATTACGAAAACGATGTTTAGATGTGGACAAGTAATTACGATTAACAAATAGGTAAACAACTTTCTTCCTTCTTTATTTGTAATCTTTTTTAAAAATGTTCATTTTAAATTTTTAATTTATTTTTAAACAAAAAAATTGGTGCTGAGCCATGACAGATACCAAAATTGTCATTAAAAATATTTTTATAAATTAATTTTATAGAATAGGGATCTTAATGGGGAAAGTACATTATGAGGACGTCATAGGGCTATATCACATGGCGCTACGCAGATTGGACAGGCCTATGGAAGGGATTGGAAAAACACCCCATTAAGGAAAATATTTTTAGATTAGGAATAGTGAAAGATTCTGAACTTTTGGATGTTTATGTCCGAAAAACCCAATTTCATGGGAACATAAACCATTTCTGAAGATTTTCAAGATTAAATAACTAAAAAAAAGACGACCTAACTTGAGACGGGAGAAGTACAGCCAAAAATAAAAAATGTACAGACCGCGACTCAAGATCAGTTGGACTATAAAAAGATAAATATAGAAAGGAAAGTGAGACAGTAAAATAAACATATCTAAATAAAACACCTCACTTTACCAAAATTCCAAACTAAATAAAACTAAACATATGTACTACCTTCAAAAATGATGAAGGTGATGACCCAATTAGAGCTAGAAATCATGAAATAAAACAACTGGTCAAATTTGAATGAAACGGCTATCTTAACAAGAAAACAATTTATATATACATATATAGCACACAGACAAATTGCACCAAAATTAAAGGGAACAAACATGCAAAAATGAAAATTGCTCAAACTTCATATATAATTTGCTATATGTATAAAATTCATTTTCTGAAAATTTGTACCTTTCATTCTTACTCGTTACGAAGAAATTTATGAAAAACCGATCTTAATTCCCAATCCATTTTGAATAAAACAACGCGCTTCCCTCCCCCTGAACAAATAGCGGATGTGACGTCATTTGAGACACTGTGTACACACCAACATTGTTGATAATGTAGTCAAGCGTTCTATGAGTTGGCTGTGTTTAAATGTTTAAATTATGGCTACTGCCAGCGATGACAGCGATGTGGATGACATTCCCGAAGTAGAATATTCCATCAACCCTTACTTGTATGAACCGGAGATAGTTTCGTGTGACAAAGATAAAAATGACTCGTCAGATTCTGACACTGACGATGATGTGGAGACTCCAGTGGAGTATCGTCGTCCAGGTGTAGAAGCACATTTACTCGAAAACGCAAATTGGTAAGTAAACATTGTCTGAACAAATCAGTAAATATCATTTATAAACTACTTTTAATTTTAATTACCAAACTGAATTGGAGTACAAAATCTAATTGAATAACGGGGTAAGGAGCTAGAATTTTGTACAGATCACCATTTTATTTTGTTAAATTCAGAGTAAGAGATTTTCTTGCCTGGTTTTTTTAGGAGTTCAATTTGGTTTTTATTTTCTATAGCCTGCATTATTCCAAACGTTTTGACTTTGACATGTGCATTCCATAATTTGATGAATGTTCTTCAAAGAAATTGATATTTAAAATATCAAACAGGCAACAGTTTTTCAAATAATTTTAACATTTCTCCCACACAGGTGCTTGTGTAGTAAATGTATGCCAGTGACTAACCAAGAAGAGAATATTTGTTGCCAATCTCAGTCAATCTTGGAAGAGAAAATTGAAGAATGTTCCTCTACCTGCATCACAAACCATGAGGGATTCATTGCAAACTGTTTGAACAAACACGTCTTAGAAACTTCATTTTATGAGTATGTTCAAGAAAATGGTAGATTAAGGGAGAACGACCAGATCCATACTACGGTAATCTTGCAAAGTTGTAACACCATCACAAAAAATCTTTTTGAGAGAAATGAAAACCTGTGTAAAATTCCTCTTTATGAACATTTTTTAAATCGCACAATTTGGATAAGTTGGATTTACAAACCAAAAAGTGGTCTGGAAATGAAAGTGATAAATATATGACAAATACTGCTGAATGTTTGATTGTGGGACAGAGCACGCAACACTTTACACCACCACCTCCTCCAATGCAACATTAACCATATATTATATATAAATGCCACATATTTCATGGATTGGTGTAACATTATGTGTAATAACTATACAATTCAGTAATCTATTTTGTCCTTGCAGAGTCTACCAACACATAGCATACAGACGATTTGCCCGCTGGGTGTTGAAGATACTTGGTAAAAGGAATAGAAAGATATTGCCATCATGTGTAGTGAGCATGATTCACAAGACCTTCCCATCTGAAACCTACACAGGATTCAAGTACCCTCGCAGCTGACTGATGAATCTGCACACTTGTGACATTTCTAGAAAATCGTGAATACATGTGCATAATAGCAAAATAATAAATCAAAAGCTATTGAGGTTCTAAACATTATTGGATCAGACCACACTTTCAGGTATTGAAACGGTGACGGTGTTCCTGAATTAGTGAGTCCTTATCTTATTCTTTCAGTATGAAGCGGCTACATCTGGTGGTGGATGGTTCATTTCATTGGCCCTAGCTTCATGTGCTGTGCTATACGTGTGGTATAGTTCACGCCATATTACAACCTCCTCCATCAGTTTTTGGACATAATCTGAAAATATGGATATTATTGCAATCATTTAGCCAGCTGCTGTGTCAAAAAATTGTGGAAAATAAAAATAAATCTTCCAAAAATGAGAAGCAATACTAATACTTTGTACAATTTATAATTTTTCTCATTCTTTTGCTGACACAAAACAATTTTTTTAAAAGCAGAATTTACATTAAAATATACACACAGGTTGAGCAGTTATTCATTTTTCAAATTCATATGTACAATTTTTCAGAATTGTTAATAAAAAATGTCAACATGATTGAAATATGTTATATTGCTTACCATAATTCTGTTTGACCTTTACTAGCTTTACTACAGGATCACCCTTTCTAGCCTTGGGAAAGGATACTCAATATTGCGTTTTCCCATCCTTGTCTACAACTGGAGCTCTTGATGAATTTTCGTTGAAATGTAATGCAGCAAGACAGAGTCTGGAAGTACAACAAAAATAACCCCTAACTGTAAATAATGTTTACAGTCAGCTTAACAGCATTATCATAATGTCACTTCTATCATACAATCCCAATACTTTTAATTTTATATTTCTATGAGATGGCTTGATAGTAAATACCAATCAGATATTTCAAAAAGTGATATTAGATTTTGAAATAAAAACAACATGAAACTAGAATTATTTACCTTGCTTTCATCTGATCATAAAAGTAATGTCTTGATTTTGGGGCAAAAAAGCAGTCGGTGTTGTGGAAGGACTCTAAACTAGATGTCTGTTCTGCAGGTGACAGCTTCTGTATGTCTTGCAGCAGTAGTCTTCCACAGACAATTTTTTCTACCTCCCCATGAGCCTTGCTGCCTACAAAGAAATGTAAATTGCACACTGTCAGTAATTTATTCATTACTGTATGCTGATATTGTTGCATGATGAATAAATAGAATGCTACATTATTGTGTATTCTGTTTGTGTGAAAAATGTATTTCATTATCTTTACAAGTTTGTTTTATTACATCTAAGTATAAGTTATAAAAGCATTGTTAATTTTAATACATGACATTTCAATAGGATTTAATAAATGGCATTTTTAAGAACATACAAGAAAATGAAAACAAAATTACATAAATACATGTATATGCCTTGAGTTATCAAATGCCCAAAATATCAAGGAAAGATGGGTAGGTTACTCATATACTCTAAGCTGTACTATGTTTGCATCATTTAAAATTTAACATTATCAATACATTGTATAACAAATTAACTAGCCTGACTTCATCCAGTTTCTTGTCACATCATCATGTAAGCACTTGGGAAACAATTCTCCATGACCCTCATGGACATCTGATATGTGGTTCAAGATGCTGGTCCATTTCTGTCTCACTAGCTGCTAGCGGCACACCAGTACATGTGGTAGCTGATGGACCGTGACCACTGCAATACAATATTATTACATTTTTTCTTCCCCACTGCTTCAAGCTTTTTGTAGACTCCTAAAAGAAAGGGGATAAAATAAACAAACCTGAGAAATACTATTGCATAACTGATACAACACCTACAGCATCCTATACGAAATGTGTTTACTTATTTATGTGGAAATACTCTAAATATGCAACTCTGTATTGCTTTCCATGCTTTAAATGCATTTTTTTAAAAAGTAAGTATGCATATGTAATCACTTGTCACACATACTAAGTGTTGAATCAGTGCATACACACAGGAAGTACAGCTTAACAGTTTACTAGATTCATTTTAGACTTGGGAGAGAAAATGGATTTGGTACACTAAGTAAATCATGAAGATCTCTGGAACATATTTACCTATTGCTATATGCCATACATCAACCCAGTGATTGATCCCTTCCTGCTGTGTCCTCATGTATTTCTTGACCTGACTATGGTGATCAGTTACCAGATCAGATATAGAAACTTTCTCTTCCTGCATGAACTGAAGACTGCGTGTCAAGCCTTCTAACTCCATGGCATAAGAATTCTTCACCTCATTGCACTGAAATATAGCATTTTGATTTATATTTGCTGTGTGTAATATTGTTTCCAAGGAGAGAACACTATTATGCAAAACATAGCTAATTTTTCTTCAAGTACGACTTTAAATAAGAGTACGGAGAATTCATTGAAGAAATGTATAATAAAATCACATACCTGTACAAGTTGGATGTCCACAACTTTGGATGTTTGGACATCCATTAAAGTATAACTCCCATATTTGGCAGTGTGGCCTGGGGAGGAACACCTGGCATCTCCACCCAGCTTCAATGGCTGTCCTGTGGCCTGCACATGATCTAGGTAGAGGTGCTGTTTATACTCCCATAGTGACAATGTTGCAGGCACAATATAGCATGACTGGATGGTGTTGTATGAACTCATACTCATCCCAACAATTCCTGCATGGTCCAGAAATTTAAAAGTTTTCACTGGACTGTTGCCACTGAAAAAAACGGCTGCTGCAACAATTAAATTTCCCCATGACATAGAATGATGCAGTGGTTGACTTGTCCAACTTCTGTAAAAGCCGCATAGACAATAAGTCTTAACACACAAACAACTCCCAATATGATGTTTCTGATGCTGCAAATTTGTCCGTGTACACTTGGGACACACATCGAGCAGTTCCATCAGTGAGTTTTCAAACACAATATACTTTAATGTCTTGTGTGGGTCTGCTGTATATTCCACATTATGGTCCTTGGCTACATCAGGAGTCCAGCTGGGATCATCACCAGAGTCTGCTTCCTCTAAATTGTCCACACCTTTCACATCCACGTTAGAGCTCAGGTTGATGCCTTATTGGGTCCTTGTCCTATGTTGACGATTGCAATGCACAGCAGATGATTTGCATTCTGGTGCTACCTGGACTCCAAATGTGCTGGTCTTAGGTCTGGGCACGTCACAATTGGCCTGAAGTTTTGCATGACATTTTTCCTGGATTTCAAATGAAATACATGACTAGGATGGTGTGTATATATATATGTATATACATGTATATATATATATATATATATATATATATATATATATATATATATATATATATATATATATATACACAGTGGGACCCCGCTATAACCTGAATTGGGATATAACCCGGTCGTGGCATGGCTCCCGAAATTTCGGGTAATTTATTACAGGTATTTTTCTCAAAGACCCCCCAAAAAAATTTAAGTATGAAAAAAAATAAAAAAATTAAGAGTTTAATTATCATTCTCTCATTCGTCTAAACAGTGCGAAAAAGAACGTGTAGAAAATGTATTATCAAATTTCTTCTAGTTTTGTGCCAAAATAAACGTCGGAAATACGAACCAGTTGCTGGGCCTACTGAGAACTTTGATCTTTGTTTATTGTTGAAAAATTACAGCTCATAAGTGTCAATATTATAATTACTGATTCCTGAGTAATGAAGCCATCGTGTCTACTTTGTGTTTGTCTTGAATGCATTCCGAATATAATCGTTGCTCAAATAATCTCCGATATATGTTCTCTGAATTTCATACACAACTAAGCAACAGCCAATGCGGAATTTGATAAAAGATTCTCGCCAGAATGTATAAATCAATTAATTTAAGTACATTGTTTATCATCAAAGTGAACTGCCGAGCTAAACAGTGACATAATTCAGTTTTAAAAAAAATAAAGCCAGTTCTGCCTGCTGTATTTATTAGAGTACATCAAAAGAACATGACGCAATAACTGGGCGACAAGTTCAAAGGACTTTGACTAGCAGCTTGGGTGGGAAAATGTGCTGAAATTACAATGACTGAATTCAGAGACAGAAAGATCCTGAGATGTACATGTAGTTATTATAAGAATACACTTTAGCTTCCATTATTTAATCTATAGACATGTACTATTTCATCATTCATTATGTACACCCGTTACGTAATTTTTGTTTTCTTCTTTTCATTGAATTCAGTCACATAATGATCTGTGACAAAATTATTGAATATTTTACATCCGTGTGTGGATATTTTCGATGGAAATATTTGTATTATGGATTCAATGTATGTTACAAGATTCGCTGGTGAGTACATGGTGTTGATACTCTTTTCATGCAATAGATTATACATGTATACATAAATTAGATATGTGTATGTACCAATGCATGGTTCTCTGAATAAAGTAATATATTATATCTGCAATTTCTGTTACCACAGGAAATGTTTTTCTCATTTAATATATATATTGATCAAAAATGGTAATTGTGCCATGCATTTTCGCACCCGTCTTTATGTATACCCCCCCCCCCAATTAAATCCAAAAATGTGTTGGTATTGTACATGGTTGCTTATAACACGGTTCGGTTCATAGCCCGGTCGGATTCTATGGCTCCCAACTACCGTGTTATAGCGGGGTCCCACTGTATATATATTGTATAATTTTATTGTTCACTGGGTGAGTTGGGCTGCATTCAGAATTAAAAACCTGTTTATTTGATAATAGATGTGTGATTTTAATATGGAAAACAGTCTTCCAAATGAATGAAAGTTCATTTAGATAAGCGGGTTAAAAATGGATGGACACAATGCAGAAATTAAGACTATCATTACTGATGTTAAAAGTAAACATTAACTTATAATACTTACAACTAAATTGTATGATGTTTGAGTGCTAACTGAAAATCTTTGCAAAGGTACAATTTGGTGAACACACTCTTCTATCAAAAGTCTGTATGGGTCTCCATGTGGACTTGACCCTTATGGTAGCTGACTTGTGTTGGTGCTTTGGTTTCATCACTCATCCCATACTGTGACTGCAATAACACATCTGTACAAGTCTGATCCACACTCTCTGTATGCTGTAATCTCAGCCATGATCTGATTAAGAAAAAAATTAAAATAAAAGTATAAATGTTTTCCCCATACTCTATAAATTTTTGAAACACACAACAATTTCAATGGGCAAAGGAACACTGCATAAATTATGTAATTTTAATTATAAGATCAATTTCAAAATAAATATATCATCATTGCTGCCATTTATGTTATGTTAACCTTGAAACTTCAGTACAAGAGCTGTCGTCAAGGACTTTAAATTGAACTCCCTCGACTACTACAGATCCTAATGACTTCGTTGCAAGATAAATTGTTTTAATATTGATATTTATTGCCATAACAAACTGAATGACTTTATTTTGTTTATCATCTCAAATGACGTCACTTCCTGTTGTTATGGAAGGGAGTTAACAAATTCGTTTCAGGTACTCTCTATATGGAATCACCTCACAATTAATACTTCCAGTCCAGTACCCATGAATGTAGTTCTAGTCTATTTTTAGAACATTTTTTCCTCTCTCATTTTGGTGGTGTTAGAAGAGTTATATTGATGCATCTATGGTATTGATTTAAAGTTAATTGTTTATTCTTGAGAATAGGAGCTCTGAGAGTGGCTGTCTGTATGTATTTTGGCGACAGTGCACACTGTGTAATTAGGCCTTAGTGATGATCCGGAAGTGAAATCAGTGTTCTGTGTACATGCTGCACTGTTTAAAATGCCGGTGAACCCTTGACAAGAATTTCACCGTGAAGTCACCTTTGGGGGTATTTTAGATTTTCATATGATTTGTATTGATTGTCACACTGTGGAAAGGTCAGTGCTGAGAAATATATGTAGATAACATATAGTAAAATTAATTGTGGTGTATGTCCTGTACAGGCAGTTATTATTAAACTTTAAAGTGCTATAAAATTTTTATTATTAATGATAAACACATGAAATTTTAAGGTGTTATATATATATTAACCTTTAAAATAGAAAAATGACATTAGAATTTAAAAATTGATTTTATTTTTTAAAATTTTAATAAAAAGTGTTTAAAAAAATTAAAATTTGCCCCTTAAAATGCGCATAGATAATATTTTTGGAAATTATATCAAATGATATCAGCATATTTATACTCCTGCACCATATACAAGCTACATTGATGGATATTTGTCAAATTTTATCAGAGAAAATATCTTTGTAAGTCAAAATGAGACATACATTTAAAATATATGAAAGACAGATTCTATTTTGTAATGATCATTCAAACTATTTATTAGGGGTCCAATCAGTTAATTTATGTGCTTATGATGGGGTAACTTCCTGAGTACATGTAACACATATCTGCTTATATAGCCTTTAGCAATTGTTAACAAATATTACAGGGTGTTTAGTGAGAGGACAGTGATGAAAACTTTATACTAGAACCTACTCAAGTTCTCTACTAAATCAGTTTAAACTTTCTGAGAATGAAGTGCAGGCTGAAGGGATAAAATATACTTTCCACATGTATATTTACCCTTGGATGTAAGAAAACAGCAAAATGATGTGTAAGTTGACACAAAATGCATTCAATTTTATTGTTCAGTTTGGTTAAGATATTTATTAGTGAAGTGCGGCATTGTGGCCTGTATGATGTTATGTGAATTCTAATGATCCATCTTAATTTATGCAATTTGTTAATTACTAATAATATTTGTTAACTGACACTCTAAAGATTGCATAAAATATATTCAAACAGTTATTTTGAGTTTAACTGTGTACAGCTGATCTTAGCATGGTTACATATCCCACATGAACAAATATTCACATATTTTAGAATGTTTGGGATCCAAAGTTCACATTCAGTATATCATATAGGCTGACATTGTACCTACAGTGAATCTGTAAGACACATTTTTGGCTGTGTGCACTAAATGTATCCCAAAATGTTATTTTCTTCATTAATATGCCCATGTATGGTGACATTTCAATTCAGTACTTGGACAGAGTAAGGTATTGTAATATCAGCTGATATCTGATTCTGTTGAACCATTGAGGTTAATAATTGGTATCAAACACCCTTAAAAATACACTTTAAATGTTCAAACTGATCATTTGAATTATTTTTGCACATTTGATCATAACAATTACATTGTATATGTCCCACATATGCAAAGTTCTATTCTTGTTTACAAGTTTTGGGGATCAGAATTTCACATTTAGTTTATGATATAGGATGTATTGGTACCTGTAGTTGATATGTGTGGCTACATTTGGCTGTATTCTCTTGCAATATCCAGAATTATTATTTCCCTCATGAATAAGATTGCTAATAGTAATATATTCTTTTTTACTACATTGTTGCTTGACTTTCCTGTGTACTGGAATGTACTAATGTTTGCACCAATAATCAAACCTAACTGTCCCAGCATTTCCTTAAAGTTTGTGATGGATAGTCTATATGATTAGTTATTTAACCTGTAAATGACCAGATATGCTTATAAAAACTTCATATACGTTTAGGATGAATTTATTACTTTAATACATGACTATTACTTCACATTTCTGAGTGTCACTCTGTCAAGTTTAATATTTCTTTCATATGCTTGCAGATTGAATGTTATTTGGAAATCAAGTTATATCTAACACATTTTAACTTCATTTGCATACATTTTACTGTTTTCTAGATATAAGTGAAACATTTTAAATTTTTTTCAGGTCTAGGCTGGTATCTGGAACAAAGTGTTAGTGGTGGATCAGCTTGGAAGCTCTCCAGTAGTCTGATGGTGATAGCAAGATTTCATAAGGACATATGCAGTGTACTGCCATAAGTGATCATGATATTCACCACACTAATCTATAGCACCTCAAGGACATGGCTTAGATCTTCATGAGAGAGATTAGCACCATTGTTCAGTAAGGTAAAGCCTGCCTAAAAACTGTATTTTCCAATCTTATTGTCGCTTTTTGTAGTTATCGACACTGAAATGTAATGAAATTTTCCTGTAAAACATGGAAGTGGTCCCATCAGATGTTTAAATCTGAATGCACTATTAGTTATACAAATAACTGCCTAAATACCTGACACACTAATTATGGAACATAGCACCTATTGTTGCTTCTTTAGTGTGTACACCTATATGCACATTGACAGGCATATTGCGGCTTGTTGCCAAAATCGCTATGAGTCATGTTACTTCACTACCCCTGGGAAAGATGTTCTCAGTTACACAGATCCAAACCACCATTTATTTTAAATACCATTGATTGATCAACTTTTCTGTCTAAACTTTGTCAAAATCTGTTTTCAAACTTTTATGAAAATTTAATTTTTCAATAAAATTTAGTTTATAAATTTAAATGTTTATTTAAATTTCCATTGAAATTTTAATTGATCAAAATGTATGAACATTAAACATATTTTCAGACAGGCCTTATCTTGTAGTACAATTAGGCTTTTACAGCATTTAAAAAGTCCTATAATTAAGGAAGACATAGCAAATTTAGTTTTGGTTTCTCAAGAGCACATGGATCAGCACGTGCACCCTGTGGAACACCAGCACTACACACTTTCCAGCAGGTGTCACATGTCTTGTATGCAAGGAAATTCTAAAAGACTTCATGTATAAAGTTCAAATAGGTGTGGCATTCAAATATAAAAGTTTTACTAAAATTGCCCCAAAAAGTTGGGCCTTTCGGGAATCACCTCACAATATTACTTCCAGTTCAGTACCCACGAATGTAGTTCTAGTCTTAGAACATTTTTTCCTCTCTACTTTTAGTGGTGATAGAAGAGTTATATTGATGCATCTTTGGTATGGATTTAAAGTTAATTGTTTATTCTTGAGATTAGGAGCTCTGAGAGTGGTTGTCTGTATGTATTTTGGCGACAGTGCACACTGTGTAATTAGGCCTTAGTGATGATCCGGAAGTGAAATCAGTGTTCTGTGTACATGCTGCTCTGTTTAGAGTGCAGCCACTCAAAAAAATGCCGGTGAACCCTTGACAAGAATTTCACCATGAAGTCATCTTTGGCGGTATTTTAGATTTTCATATGATTTATATTGATTGTCACACTGTGGAAAGGTCATTGCTGAGAAATATATGTAGATAACATATAGTAAAATTAATTGTGGTGTATGGCCATATGATCTCGTAAAACAGGTCAGTTTTTGGCATGAAATATTTATGCAAATACAATAGATGCAACAAAAAAAATAGTCGGGATTGATTATGTACACAAACTACTATATATCCTTCTATTTACCAAAAAAAATTGCAGGTCGGGGTTTTTGTCCCCTTTAATAGCAAACACAGGAGATAGGAGACCACTAGCCATGGTAAAACCAAAATTATTAAGAAAGTGGATCCAAAGGAGGGTAGATAAATCCCACCTTGGAAAACCCTTTTTTAGTAACACTAGGTAAAAAGATAATAAAAATACCCCTTTCAAAAATTGTATATAATCACGATGGGAAAAACTAAATTTAAGAAAACTTTAAGAAAATATAAAACCCAGATAAACTACATATTTGGGGGGGGGGGAGCACATATACACATCAAAACATTTTACTTTTTTTAAACTAGGGGGGAGGAGGGCATCTGTCTGGTGCCCCCCCCCCCCTCCTGAAAAAAAGAAATGGACAAGTATGTAGGTTGTTTCCAAAGAGTAAGAACACGACAACATGCTATACAATGTAACGCTTGCCAAAAGTGGCAGCATCGTAAATGTGAGACAGGTATGTATATTATTATTATTATTAGTGTGTGTGTGATTTGGACACTATAACGTAGCTTTCACAATTTTGCAGTCCTATTGCTAGGATGTCTGCAGTGTGGCAGTTTATAGTGATGTAGAGCACTGGGGCATCATGCCACAGATGTGTAGCATCATGTCCCACCCAGTCACATTATCCCAACACCAGGTATACCGGTGGCAACACTAGCCTCATAATGCTGAGTGCCTAGCGAGGTATCTTTTAGTACCATTTTTACACGTCTTTGGTAAGACTCGGATGGAGTTCAAACCAACGAACTCCCGCATCCGAGGCAAACACTCTTCCCGCTAGGACACCGGAGCGGTAATGTTAATATTAGTAAAAGCAACAGTAGCAACAGTGGTAAAAATACTGCTGGTGGTTGTTAAAATAATATTAATCTTACTGCTGTAGCTACTATAATTATGTTGATGTGGTTTCTTTTCTTCGATATAATATCACAGACACTGTTTCGACAGTGGCTGGCGTTGCAATGACTGTTCCTGACTTCCTCCACCACTGATTATGACAGATGACAGTCTCAACAATATACATTTTGCTAATAGCAAGAGTATACATCTGAAGATATATATTCTTTTATTTCATCTTAATTTAATCGATCTAAATGTAAGAAACAAATACATAATAAATGTGCAGCATTTTCAAATTAGGTAACCACTAAAATGTTCTTTTTTTCTCCAGATTGCCACCAGATGTTAGTTCTCATACCTGGACAGCATCCCAAAATACAGAAGTGACATGCATCTTTAACATAGATGCCTCCTTCAAAGTCACGAAAATAAAGAGGAGTGAGATTTTTATTTTATAGTCTTTGAGAATTTATTATGTTGTAATGTAAATTTCCATTCAATACAGTACAATTGAAATGGTATGTTGTTGAGAAATGAATAAGATTACATATTATGATTAGGTAACTAGTGTTCTGGAGAAAATCATAATATATAAGACACTGAACAGCACAATATCCAAAATGTACCACATGCTCGATTTAAATATTCTTTATTCACGAAATCGAATTTTAATCTTTTTATACAGGTCCATACAGGAACCGACGTTACAGCTCAGACTAAACCATTTACGTCAACCAGACTGTAGATCGCTATTACTGGTTCCAAAGTGTCACATCAAAAACTTGTGGAGGCTGATGCATATTCATACACTGTCAAGGTTAGTAGTAATATTGGTAATTGCCATAATGTAATCATTGTTATTGGTCATATTTGTAGAGGTGTTGGCGGTGGTAGGATTGATATTCGCACATTTTAATGTTTAATAATCTTTCTTCTAGCGTAAAAGGGCAGGCGTAACAATCTCTCTCTTTCTCTCTCTCTCATTTATGTGGAGGATGACAAGTGAGCAAAAATGCCAATGCAATCGGCTGTCTCCCCCTCCCCCCAATGGCTTGGTTGCCCGTATAATATACCGCATTCAACACTATCAAAAGCAGCAGGGAAAAAAATTAAAATTAACACCAGTATTAGGTCTTGGAGAAGAGAAACTTACACAAACATCACTATTGTATCTGCATCCAGCCCCATTATCAAAAGATCACAAAATGTATAGTTGTTTTGAGGGGATAACCATTTGTAATTTATCGGACATGTTAGTCACTACTAAATAATACCAAGAAATATGAAAAGTAATTGTTAATTGGAACTATACAAAGATAATGGACATATTCAGTTATTTAAACCTGGCCAACGCTTTTTTTATCTTACTGTGAATGTGAATATTTTTTTAAAATTTACATTAAATTAAATTTTTTGTAAATTAATTGGTGCGATATGACAAGCACATTGGGTACGAGACGACCAGCAGCTTGGGTACGAAACGACCAGCACATTGGGTACGAAACGACCACATTACACTGGGTACCAAACGACTTGGGTATGGAACGACGAGGTACCCCCAGTTCATATTTATCTTGTGGGTTGGGTTAGAACCAGTTGTTTAAGTTGAAATTCACCGCCACTTGCAGTGGTGGCTTTAGTTAGCTGCTTATCAGTGAGTCTTAAACAATGTTACAGAGTCATACATAGATCAAATCAAGTGGAAAATTATTTTTTTCAGAATTTTGAGTATAATAATCATGATATTTTAAATCCACTGATTCATGAGATGAAATTGTAACATTTATGAAATTGTACATGGTACTTGCCATTCGCAAAGCTAGTCACATGGCAACACAGATCTTGTAACCTACATGTCCAGTAAACTTGTGATATCAACACTAAACCTCTATCACATAGATTACCACATAATATATTTTGTCCAGATTTGAGAGAAGCATCATCAAGAGGTGTTTCCAATTTAAATAAATTATACCAATCCCCTCATGAAAATATTGCCACTGTTACCAAAACTTGAATAACCAATAATGACTTAGCAAAAGCCAATTAACAGAATTTGAGAATAAAGTAACCTAGCTTAAATGATTTCAGTTGATACAAAATAAAATGGCCTGTAGAAAGCTAATGTTTTATATACTTTCAGTCAGACGTCTGATGCTAAATGAAATTTATTGCTTACAAATGACATTTAAAATGCATTTAATTTCCTGTTTAAATCAGATGATAGTAGGAAATGATCAACCAGATTGAGTGGATTTCCACTACTCATAGTGGACAGTTAATCCCCTGCCCCTCTGTGCAAATCCACCAGATTGCTTTGGGCAATCCATAGAACACACATTTGCTTTACATACCTAGTTAACTGTAATCAAATATCTTATAATACAGTTTTATCAGTTATAGTCTTTTTTAAATGGGGTCCATGGAATTTTTTATATTACTTGCTATCTGAATTGGAAAAAGATTCATTTCATGTACAAGAAATGGGATGTCCTTGAATGTTTGTTGTAACAAGATAACTAGGTGCAAATAGATACACTCCATTATCAGAACACTTTATTTCAGTTCGATCGCTAAGATTTGGCTAATGTAGTTACGTGAGAAAGCTTGCTAGTATCGTCTCGTGGGTCGGTGGTTCTTTCCGAGGGTTTTCTCGGGTTCTTCCTCCACCAATAATACTGGCCGCCATGTATAGCCTACTGGGTGCTGAAAAATGACGTTAAACCCTGCAACAACAACAACAGGTGAGCTTTACAGCTGTTGCAATTCCTGCGGTTGGCTTTACAGCTTGCACCACGTAGACCTCGATTCCACCGATACTTGGAATGTTCATCTCACTCTAGTCACTTTGGTGAACACCAGACACTCCAGATACTGGACAGCTCTATAGCTGAAGATGTGCGAATCCTTATAGTAGATCGCCAACTGACAAGACATTTCATAATATAAAGAGCTTTACACGTGGTGAGGTATTTATACACTGGTATTGTGTGTGCCTCGAAGGCATTCGGTTTGTATCATCAAAAGCACTTTGCACCTGTGGCATAGGATGTACCAAACTCACTATTTTCAAATACAGCAAAATATACATTTACCACCCTCTGGTATCGTATGCCAAAAATGTAACTCTAGAACACGAATTTAATAAATAAATAAAATGGGTTTATACAATTCCGTGACATTGGTTTTATTATTTGGTTTTCAAGTTAGTTATTTGATGATGATTGTCAGTTGCATGAAAATAAAGATTAATAGATTCTTCTGATTGTGTTTTGCTTTTGCCTCTTTCTAGTCTTTGGGAATTGTCACATTTTGGAAAACAAGTTTTTGGATTAAGAATTTAACCCAAAAATTGACCCATGAGAATCCCAGGCTTAAAGTATATACCATCAGATTAATGACTCTGAATTTTCAGGCATATTATGCATCATAAACATTTATTGACAGTGTAAACTTTGCTTAGCCAAAACTGGTATCTGAAACCATGGCAAACAATTTTAAGTTTGGAAAGATTTCATCATTAGAAGCCATAGGTATGCAGTCTAATGTCTGTTACCAAAAGGTGTCTGTGCTTTTATTCAGGCACTGTTTCTGTTTTGGCCTTGAAATAAACCAGTCAGGATACCTAGGGGGACTTAACTCATTATAAGTCTGAGAGGAAATAATATGTTAGAGTAATCTCATATCCTGGATATATTTTGACAGTCACTTTTGTAGATCTTTAAAATTTCATAATCATTTCATTAATAAATGTTCATGAAAGGTAATTGTGTAGATATTTCTCTCTGATATATTTTATACATTTTTGAAAGAGTTCCCTGTTAATTAGAGATAAAGGATTTAGGGTAATACATTACTCCTTGTCTGGATATAATAAAATGAATTGACTCTCAATTTCCAACATCATAATTCTACAGCATGAAGTAAAAGTAACCATTCTTTTATTTCAGATTCTTCTTGACTGCTGAATCATTACATCTTTGAAAGGCAATGTAGTGGTTGGAGACATAACTTTAATGTGTGACCTCATGGTCATGGAGGAGTCAGCCCTAATGTGCATCTTCTACCAGATGTTTGGTATGGAACAACAACAGTTATCCAAATTTTAGTTTTCATGGGTGTATAGACTTTTTTAAGAAGGTGATGAGGAAATGAATTGAGAGCTTCACCCTGAGTTTTATCATAAGGTGAGATTTCCCTCCATTTCACAAAATTGATGTGGAGTTGAACAAAAGTTAGTCAGAAGGGGAAACGGCTATAGTTCAATATTTACATAACACATAGATATCTGTCTTTCTTCCTTCTCCACTGTAAAACCCTTATTGAAGTTAAAATCTTCAAAAGATAATTTCCTCATGTTCTATAAGCCTTAATCTTAATTGTTTCAGAACTTATCTGTTTTTGTATGAATATTGTTCTCTACTGACAAGCACATTTCACTGAGTCAGTCATAAAGAGAAACGCTCAAGCAAGAAAGCACTCCACGTTCAACGCTTATGAAGTCCAACTGTCGTTTATATTTTACAGTAGTGTACACAACAGCACATTATACAACTATAGGCTTCTATTCGTAAAATAGCTAACTTCCTCATCAGGCTCGTCTATGAGAAAAAGTTTGTACAAAATTCAGTGATTGCCTCTCCATGATAGCTTTGTTTCCTGAATTTACATAACAGTTATTACAAGATGGATCAGTTTCAATGTTTCCCTCTATCATTGATAAGAACAGGCTTTCATCCAAGGGTAATCAGACCTTGGTACTGAAATCATTGCCTGCTTTCAACACTGCTATCCGTATCGAGAAATAACTCAGATAAATTTGTTAACACATTAACCCCGTGAAATATGAGGAAAAACATTTCGGGGACTATTTCTGAATGCATCATAATACATTGAATTCCAAACAATTTTCCACTAGTCTAATGGATAGTTATGTTAAAATATTTATTTCCCTTGGTTATTTTTCCCGTGCATGAGCAGAAGGGGAAAGTTGGAGTTCTCTTTTTTGCGCATAAAGTACCCATCATTTTTTGTATGAAGATCACTCGTTATTCCAAATGCCCACCTGATGCTACTTTTTGCACAGGTTCACCTGTCTGGGTGCAGTTCAGACTGGTCTCCCTTAAATCTGACGCCAAAAAGCCTAAAATTTGGAATCAAAAATGGATTTCGACCACAGGCAAATTTTGGGTGAAAAGAAAACCAGATCCCAATTAATTAGTTTTCCTTCTCTATTTTGCAATCCAACTAATATGTCCAGATTATTTGGTATCATTTGCTTAAATCATTCATGACCAAAAGAGTACAGGTTCAGATCCTACCATTGAATTCACCTAGGACAGTTATCAGTTGTCTACCTTTCTATAATGCCACCCACTTTAGTGTATCATACATGAACTTTACGCTATAGAGCTTGGCAGTAGGCTACTACCTCCTGCCCCATGAATGTAGCACCAGGGGATAATGTGTGAAGTATTTTCGCTCACAAGGTTAGAGTAGTTGCTAGAAGCATTGCCGTTGACCGTATTTGTTCTCTGATATTATCCATGCCATGAGTTTGCATACCACAGTTATTATCTCAAGAGACCTTTCATCCCAAACAGATCAACTCAGTCTGATGGGTTCAAACTCCATGACACAACAGGTAACTTTTCCAGGTCATAATGCATCGCTTCACATTCTGCTGAATTATAGTAGGGATTTAATTTAAGTTTTTCGCCTTAACATTAAAACAAAAAAGGAAATTTACTTTTACATTGCCCATGTTACTAGCAACTTGATAATTCCCAAGTTTTCAAAAATGATTTAGTCCATAATACAAGCAATATAACCATTACCAAACATGCAAAAATGACATGGTCCTGATACAAGGAAATTAACAATTACCAACTATATTGACAATGATCACATGTCCATGATACAATCAAATTAACCATTACCAAATATACAGACAATGATGACATTGTTCCTGGTACAAACAATTTGACCATTACCAAGTGTACAAACAGTGACATAGTCCATAAAAGATTCCTGACTCTAAGGGTGTGGGTTTTAAATAGCATTGGATAAACCATGGAAACTTCAAAGATTCATGACTCTAAGGGTGTGGGTTTTAATAGCTTGAATAAACCATGGATGCTTTAAAGATTCATGACTCTTAGGGTGTGAGTTAAATAGCATTGGATAAGCCATGGTTAATTTATAGATACATAACTCTAAGGGTGTGGGTTTTAATAGCTTTGGATAAACCATGGATGCTTTAAAGATTCATAACTCTAAGGGTGTAGGTTTTAATAGCATTGAATAAACCATGGATGCTTTAAAGATTCATGACTCTTAGAGTGTGAGTCAAATAGCATTGGATAAGTCTGTGTGGTGTATACAGGACACTTAATTTATTCCAGTTGCCAATACATAAAATAGCTTACATGTGATGCTGCACTGTAATTTTAAAAAACAGTCAATGGAAAATATATAATTGTTCATTTTTGTTACAGGTGTTCCCTTCATAGATGTTGACACTGACACACATTTGAAGCTGATAAGACTGTCTCGTTCCCAGGACCTAATCCTGGCTGGCAGGCTAGGTGGGAAAAAAGAAGTACTTGAAATGTGACTAACCAATGGAATTGTTGTTACAACAACAGGTTGGTATATATTTCCAATGCAACACTTTCATAAGAAAAAGGTTTTGGCACAATCAAAATACAATCAATGCCTGGTTAATGGAGGCAAGAGTCACAGCGGCCCTTACATGCGACCCTTACATACCAGACATACAGTGTGCTTAAATTATTCATGACCAAAAGAGTACAGGTTCAGATCCTACCACTGAATTCACCTAGGTCAGTTATCATGATATGATCTTGTGCACAGCACTTTTCACCAATTGCCATGGGACTAAATAAGCTACTGTTGTTGATGTGCTTTAGGGTATCAGTCCACACCAAAATCATTTTGGTATGTCCTTATATCGCAATTATTTAGCATGGCTCTACACACCTTGAATATGATATCATTGGATTTTCTAATACCTTTTCATGTCCTTGAATTTTGAAAATGAAAACAGGATTTTTTTTTTACTTAATAAAGTGTTTACTGCATGTTACTGGCAGACAGATGAATTTGAAATGGACAGAAAACAAAACACATTAACTGATCAATCATGACCATTCACTATAAACTTGGTTCTTGCTGCTTTAAAGAAATATGGCTTGAAAGGAATGAATGTGGAGATTTACTTCAAAATGTTGACAAAAGTCGCTAAAAAATATACGGCTTTCCATGAAAGAAGTTTCTCCCCCATCTGCTTGTTTTCTTTCATCCTTTAATAAATTGATGCAGTGTTTAGTTGTTTTTCTGTGGTGCTATTGTTATACATCATGTCAGTTGGATTATGGCCTTTGTTATTTTTTATGACTTGTAGTTAACATGAATTAATGGCAGATCCAGCTTTCTTTGTACATTTTTTTTGTTTTATTCTTTGACCTTACCTATTTTAGACTCATTTTAGCTTATATCTTGATTCTGTGGTACTTGAAAATCTGGGTTCTGTCCTAGAATTTTCACTTCACATAAACCTGTATGATCCCTGTTTTGGTGTCTCAGACCACAACTCCTTGTATCCCTGTTATTTATCTTGGTGTCTTGATAACTACTAATATCCCTAATATTTTAAGTTGTTTTTTCCACAACTTGTTATATCCCTAGGTTAAAGTAAAACTGTTCTAACAGTCACCTTTACTTAGTGACCACCAGTTCACATTACCCCTTGTAATTCCCTTTCCAATGTCCCATATAAATAGTTTGTATGTATTCGCTGCCTGCCTTCATTGATCAGTAGCTATGTGTATCCTGACTAGACAATGGTTTCTCCTTGCCATAGATCGGCACTAGAGTATATCTACACAAACTGAATATTAACTTGGGGAGAAAGGCATTGTTTAGAAAAAGGATTATTAGGGAAATCAATGTGGAAACATTTCTTATTTTGCTTAAACTCATAATTTCAGTCATGTTGACAACATAACACAAAGGTGGCAAGATGTGATTTTTTAAAGCTGCAGCGTTTATCATGAAGAGTAGAAGGTCAAAACAATTTGATGGATGGTGGAAAAAAGTTGTGTTTTTTCAGCAGAAATAGAAGTCATCTTTTCTGCCAAAAATATCTCTAAAGAAACAACATGTTCATCTTTGAGAACAGATAAAATGTTACATTTTACATTTACATCCATTTGCATGGGGGTTAAGGTCATTAAATTTTTAAATCTGTCTGAAATCGTCGATACTGTACCTCAAAGGTGCCAATATTTTAACTTCAGCAGCAAGGTAGTTTTTATCATTGGGTAGAGGGTTGCTGATGGGAGAAGGTAATTGTGTTATAACAGCAGAAATGGACCTTTTGTGACAGGTATGGCTAAATAGCTTCATTTCATACATGCAAATTAAAGCAATCTCTAGAGATGATATATGTCATTGGAAAGATATACAAGTTAAATTCCTTTTTATTAGGTTCAGCAGTCATTCAGTATTTGATTTTCTGATCATCACAGGCTTCTCACATAAACTAACTGCATTGTAATTGGCATGAGCTGAGCAACTGACTCTGTAGCTGATTTTTTTTTATTACACACTAAGATGAGTGTTTATATTTAAAGTTGGTGTGATTTAATTTCTAGCCTGGGTTGGTGTGGTTTAATTTCTAGCCTGGGTTAAAGTGTACAGAATAAACATGGTTAGAAGAGGACATCAAAATCCTTGTAAAATCTAATATTTCATTTTGACCTTAGCAACCTATAGAGTCTTAAAAATCAGAAGGAAACTAAATTAATGAAATCCTAAAACAAATTAATAAATATTGATTTGCTCTGCCATAACCCTTCAAAAGTGCACATGGTTTTTTTTTGGTTAGCCTAGAAGTCTGGACCATGCATTACCAAAACAAATTAAAGATATCTGGTGATTTTAGTTATTTTTGTATTTTTGATTCATCTTTTTTTACATTATATTTATTAACAGGCTTAAAGTATACTTTAGATTTGTGATAAATGGTATGCTCACCATGGTGACAACTTGTAACTAATGTGTCTTAAACCTCAGAAATATTTTGAAAACTTCAGAAATCCTAAATATTACCTAAAATTTTAAAACTTGTTGGAAATTAAAAGATTCTAATGCTATATTTCAGAGTTGTCTCCCTTGGCCTTCCTATTTCAGTTATATTTCAGTCTTGTTTACTTGTACAATTGTACTGCCCATATAGCTTTTTAGGAAATGTTTGTTCCTTATGACTGTACTAAGAAATGCGGGTTATTTCTGAGCTTCATCAAATTGTGGAAGTTATATTTAAGGTCACATTATTGTTTAGCGATACCTTCATGTATGCACAACTCACTAGATTGTGACACTTTAAAAACTGTTCCATTGTTCCAATTTATGTTCAAAACTCTTGTTAATACAATTTAAAAGGAATCAATGCTGACTTCCCTATATTGGCCAACTTTGTAAAAACAGAATGAAAAAAGGAAAGAAATCGGCACACTTAAAAGAACCCAATGAAACCAAAGTTATCTTTCTTATATCAGCTGACTCCATTAAAATAAAACGTCAGCTAACTTAAGACAATCCAAAGTCAGTTTTTGGGGTTGGCTTGCTTTGTAATAAAATAACTTTTGCATTTGATATCCTGTCACTAACTTTAAGAAAAGAGTTTATTGCTCTCTGGCAGTTGTGTTTATTTATCATCTTGGCTTCTATTTGTTTGCCATA